>JBBIGC010000137.1:8893392-8928139 GCA_037576955.1 Lepidarchus adonis
TTTAGGGTGTCGGGTTAGGGTGTACAGTTTAGGGTTAAGGTCTCTGGTTGAGGGTGTAGGGTTTAGGTTAAGAGTCGTATTGTACTTTTTGGAACTTGTAAAACCTGCCTTGATGATGTTCTCGAATATGGTGTCTCGGAAGTCCAGCAGTGCTTTCTGGTCGAACTCCTTGCCGTGAATAATCCTCATCTGTTTGAGGAAAGTGGACTTGCCGCTCTCTCCCGCTCCCAGCAGCAGGATCTTGACGAGGCGGCGAACCGAGCGTCTCTCGCGCGCCAGCATGGCATCGATCTCGCGACTCCGCCGCTTGGCCTCGCGCTCCTGGTTGGCATCGCGAGCCCGCGCGCCCTCCTTCCCGCCGCTCCTCTCCGGAGGCGCCTCGGCGGGCAGCAGGCAGCGACTGAGGCTGCGCACCACGCCGGCCATCGAGTCCTACAAGCGGCGCAGAAAAGCCGAGTCAGTCGCGCTGCGTGTTCGTGGAAGTCGACGTCTCGCTCTCTCGTATTCGCGCGGCTGCACAGACCGAACCCGACTCACTGCGCATCCGCGAGAGAGTGAACACCATCGGCCTCCCACAACACTAACACCTCCGCTTAGAGGACAGAAAGTCGGAGGCGCATATTAGCCCATGAGAAAGCGATGAAAAGCAGATCCCCAGAGAACAAAAACGACCAAAGTCTTCATAAAAAGTTCAAAATGTGTTCAAAACGCTTTACATGACCTTCACATCTTCACACAGCTCCCAACTACAACTGCTTCAAAACACTTTCCTCTTCTTTCTTCTGCCTCTCAGCGCGAGAAACCAAGTAATGTGACTCGGGAAAAGTTCGGCTCTCGGGGCGTGAGAGCGCTTTTCTCTTCCCCCTTGAGCTGAAACTTTGTTGGACAAGCTCCCTCCCTCTCTGTGTGGGCAGAGGTGCGGTTCGTCTGCCGACCGATAGGGGGAGACAGAGAGCATCTCTATGTTTCGTCCCTATTTACCAGTCAGCCATAACATTAAACCCACTCGAACATTGTGTAGGTCCTCTTGCGGCCAAAACATTTCAGACTGTGTGTTCTGACCCATTTCTATCATAGACAGCGTTCACATTTTGTGCACCAGGAGCTCTTGAATTGACTCCCCACATGCACCAGTGAGCCTTGGGTGCCAATGACCCTTCAAGATTCAAGAGAATTATTGTCATGTGTACAATGCACAGGTACATGCACAATGAAAATCTTACTTAAATGCTTTATTGCAGACTATATACAATATACACACACATGGGAGATGGGCAGAAAGAGGAGGAGTATGGGAAATATATATATACAGTGCAAAAAGAGAGGAATAAATACTGTCGGCTACTTAACTGAAGACAAACTACAATACAAAACTGCAGGTGGTTTGTGCTAAAAGTGCAGGTAAAGTGACTGTGCAGAGCAACATTAATATAAGTGTAATATTATCTGTAACACTAAAATGCAGACAGACGCTGAGAAATGTAAAGACTGATAGTCAGAACAGATTAACCAGATTAAATAGATTAGACTTGGATCAATTCTGGTAGGCACTACAGAACTGCAACACACCATAAGACCTGCTGTTTTGGAGATGCTCTGAACCAGTCCTCTAGCCATCACAATAAAGCCCTTAGATCCTTACATTCACCAATTTTACTGCTTCCAACACATCAGTTTTTAGGACTGACTGTTTACTTGCTCTCACCCTCTGACAGGTGCCAGTGAAATGAATTAACTTGAGGGTCTTGAGTGTTATTTTTGACCTGTCAGTGGTGTTGAGCAGTGTAGATTCAGACTGTGAAGGGGCTGTGAGTGTAGATGGAGGGCTGCTATGCCAGGAACCTCAGATTATATGTCATAAATTCACTGAACATGTTCATTTTCTCATTTTAAGTAAAGACACTCCCTTAGGAGAGTACAGTTTCACTTTCAAACCTTCATACCAATCACCATACGCCAGTTATTTAAACATTTCCTGACATGTGCAGCTCCTCCCTCTCTGTTTCCCACAGCATTGTGGGACAATTGTGTCCATCAGCACTACTCTCACAATTCCACCCTGTTTAAGTGCATACAGGGGACTACACTCGACATACAGAGATTCATGGTTACGTCACTGGCTACGTTAATGGCGTTTGCAACATAAAAACAAAGTTGAACTAGTTGGCAATACACTCAGCATCACGTGGTGCTATACGAAGAAGACAGAGTTGTGCCATTCACTCTCTTTCGCTTGTGTTGCTTGTTTGGAAACTTCATTATGGCCCCCAATCGTAAAGCAGACTCTACAGTAAAGACTAGGAACTGTTTCACTTCATTACTGCTGTGGATGTGATCTGTGTTTATTGTACCTGCACTCTCACTGCTCTCTTTTCACCTCTTTTCCGACACAAGCCTTTATCTAAATAACTTTATTGTTTAAAAATACATCAACTTTTTATATTATTTTAATTCAACCTTTAGTACCATTATATAATTATACATTATAAAATGAAACTTAATAACTTAAGTTGCAACACTAGCTGTCGCCATTTCATACCGATATTAACAACGTCATCACAGGTAAGACTGCTGCCTCATGAAGAAGATTGCATTCTCTACAAATATTCACTTGAATTTGTTAGCGAATGCATTATTGAGGCACAACAAGGTTCATTATTTTGACATTGTCAGAGGTGGAACTGGGAAAGTAGCAGACTTTTCATTTAAAATTGCTCAGAGAACTAATGTGTGATTTGCAGCTTCAGTGTGTAGGATTGTAATATGTTAATTTAGGGAAACACTGCTTTACCTTCCATCCAAACTCTACTCTCTCGTGTGAATGGTGTGCGATTGTGGTGTGAGTGACACCAAGGCTTCAGCGTTGATTGGCTACTACTGCTTTGACATATAGCCAATCACAGACTGCAGTGGATGGGACATTAAATGAATCAACAAGGTGATTGCAATGGGAGTGGAGCCATAGTAGTGCACTGTTATTACTTAATATTGGTAACTGGCAAGGGGAGAGGTTGCAGACTCCACACAGAATGGCACCTGCAGCCGACCCAGGACTCAAACCCAACTGCGCTAACCACTGCACCACTGTAACTTAAGTGGAATTAAATAACTCTGCCATTACAGAACATTCAATTCATGTGTATGTGTGCATGTATTAGAAGTTAGGTGGAAGACAAACGCATATGTTTGATACACTGTTCATTTTTCCAGCATCAAAAGCACAGTAGCTTTCATACAAGGATGGATATTTCGTTTATTAAGTAAAGGAAACACTTCAGTATTTTCGTGTGAGAATCAATTTTCTAAAAAGATCTAAGGCTGATATGGAAATCTGGTTAAGTTATTCAGATTTTTTGGGTCAATTGATTATCATGACAAAATATTAGGTATATTCAAGTGATTTTTAAAAACAAAAACTTATAGCTATCTGTTCTCTTTCTCCTTCCCCCTCCTACTCTAACACAAACCATCACCAAGCACATCACAGTGCTTTTTACATTGGCTTTACTCTCTAATACTCATCCTTGCTCAGGATTCAGGATTACCAATGGCCAGTCAAGCATTTTTAGAAAAATGGGACATGAAATATAGTCAAAAGATGTTTAAGTCCTACATCATTTTTCAGCACAGTTCACTCCTAGCATTGACATGCGTCTTGTTTGAGCCAGTTGTAAGTCCAGCACCAAGTTCAAATGATAATGGAGCGTAATGCATCTTTTAGATTCAATGTAATTCAACACATTCAGTGAAACTGGAGACACATTCAAAATCCCAGGTGTAAACAGCAATGCAATCGCACGCCTACGCCTTGTGACCAGATCACCCAAGACATGTGTTCTTATCAAACATGCTTTCAGAAATACAGGGATAAATCCATGGACAGAGCTTATGCGGTATGGGATGTTTATGTGTAATAAATACAAAGAATAAGGAGCAGATTGTGGGCAGATTTCTCTGGATTTAGATTGGTTGGTTGAGCAGTCACACCGTATGATCAGACTTGGATTTTAATGGCCACAATAAACTGTGCCTGTACTCCAGGGATGGTTTTTAGTTTTACATTTGTTTCACACAGCAGTATATTACGTATTTAGAGCTCATCAGAAAGGCCAGTGTTAGTTTTGAGGCAAAGACTGACAGGGAGTCAATACCAAGGCTTGTGCTCCAATACTGATCATGTAAAAAGATTTCTTGTGCATGGAAAATGGGAATTATTTCTTGAATAATGTCTTGATTTCTTTAAGAAAAGCAACACAGTGGGAAAATGCCTTCTTAAAATTCTTAAAATCTATGATCTGGGAAAATAAAGCAAATCTTGGAGCCATATTACTAAAGAATCACTGATTTCTGAATTATTAGGAGAAAAGTGAAGATTATCATAAGCACTTCATTGTAAAAAAAAAAAAAAAGTCTGATTAGTCAAATTAGAAAAGCACAAGATACAGCGACAGACTGAAATATGTCTTAGATGTAGAAGAGACGAAAAGGAGATCTGACACTTTTTGATGTGAATATTGATGTGAGACAAGATCAGGCTGAGATGATTCAGACACAAAACAGTTAAAACATCCATCAAACAATATTTTGATCAAAGTGAGAAAATCTAAGGGCTGCTTCTCAGAAACCACATTTGCGAAACAGGAGAAAATCACACTGGTTTCACGCTGATTTAACAGGATTTAACCAAGAAAATCAAATTAAGAGGAGATCTCATTTAGAATATTTCTTTCCCCTGGGAGTAAATGTGAACATCAAAAAATGACATTTGAATGCATTAGCTAGCAAGCGCTACGCTAATGTGTGACATCTAAAAGCTTCCTGACTTGTCGGCCATGTTAGTCTCAGAGTTCCAGTGCAAAACTAAACAAACAAACATGTCTTAGCCAATCATCTGCATTTGTGGTAACAGGGAAGTTATCCATGTGAATATTCAGCCTCCATGTGCTAGGAATTAAAAACTGGAGTGTGGCAAAGGATCTGAATAAGTTTTTCTACATATTATGAATGTATTCTCATATTTTTTTGGTAAATTTGTATCAGGACGGGTTGATAGAAAGCAGTAAAGCTCCAGAAGAGGGAGGTGTAGGTTGGTAGACTTCACTGAGCTGCTCTTTCAATAGAGGGCAGTGTTATACTGTACTTGTAATACTGCACAGCTCTTCCTCAAATCTCATTCTCTCCATATCGATTTTTTTATGACAAGACCATTTGTTCTTCAACTCAAATCTATTCAAATAAACAACAAAAAGGCCATTGTTCAATATCTTAAAGCAGAGCAAATGAAATGATTATGAAACTCTTTCAGTGGATCTGCTCTTCTGGGGAAAGTTGAGTAGAGAGCTACTGGCTTTTTGACACTGTGTGATTAGTAGGCCTGTGTCCTCTGTGCCACAATTCAAATGAACTCAAATGATCATTAACAGTCACTGAAGCTGTTAGGACTCACAATCCCCAACACACAGCACAAAAATCGGTCAATACAAGACAGTGCCACCGACCCCACCTGCGACAAAGGGCTTTCAAACCCACATTAGCATATAAATAATGTCACTTTTTCTCCCACATTTGACTACCAAATAAATAATTAGGTAGCGTTTATAAGTGAGAATACAAACACTCTGATTTTCTCGAAGGCCTGACGCTGAGTTTTAAAGCTATTTACTGGCTGGATGTGTAAGAAAAGTGTTTAATGGAAAAGCTTTTAAGTTGATTTTCAAGCAGGAGGTTAATTGGCCCTGGTTTTTTGGGGGGAGAAAGATGAAATCAACCTGCAGTGGAGAATGAGAATGAAGTGGCTTCCAGAGAGCGGCCATGATTACACATTTTGATCACCAAATCAAAACCTCAAAACACAAATGGCCGTTCTTCTTGCTGGCAGAGAGTGAAATTGCTCTTGTGAACAGAGAAGGTTGACTGCAGCCTGTGGCCCGACTGGCAAAAAGCATCAATCTGTACAACACTACGCACATTAGGCTAATGAGGGTCTGGGAAATGGAGGAGAGGATAATGCTTTGTTTCTAAACAACTCGTCCAAAACCTGAAATGACCATATCATTCCGATCACGGTCCTGGGATTAATTGCAGTGAATCACAGGTTCTGCCACCATTACGTGGTCAAAACAA
Source organism: Lepidarchus adonis (assembly GCA_037576955.1). Lineage (NCBI taxonomy): Eukaryota > Metazoa > Chordata > Actinopteri > Characiformes > Lepidarchidae > Lepidarchus > Lepidarchus adonis. The sequence continues at coordinate 8,899,516 of JBBIGC010000137.1, forward strand.
GTATGAAAATACCCCAGATGAATAAACACATCTCGATTAGTCAGTAGGTTTCCTGTTTCAAACCGTTCTGTTCTCCATTGGCAAGTGAGCAATATTTGGAGTAAATAAATGTATAAAAGTCATCATTACGAATGATAAGTAAGTGATAAACAAGTAAACAAATGTGATTATTTCATCCATTTTGTCTAATTACTTATGGACCCAAGCAACGTCGAAGTGTTTTCAGATGCAGAAATATTTATTTGGCAAGGGATGTGAATAGGAAGTGTTAAAAAACATCAATATGCAATTCAAAGCTTTGTCCAGCCTAATTAAGAGAGATAAGACTGAACAAAATCCAGCAGGCATGTGGTCTCTCTGGACCATCGCTGAAAAAGACAGACTCTTGTTAAAAACATCAAATTACTCGGTAGCAACAATAAATACATTTGAAAAATAATTCAATCCCCATCACGATTTGATCCCCGCACACTAGACGTCTGATATAAAAGACATGCCTTTATGAACATGTCAAATCATTGTAAGAGCTGGAGATCCATGCTCATGACCCAGAGTGCTTAGTTATCTCTGAAGAAAAGCCATCAAACACTGCTCGCTCTGTTCCAGCTGTGATCGTGCTAATATCAAGACAAGTGCACTTTTGTCAGAGGAAAAGGAGAACAAAAGAAGCGATAAAGAGTGAGCAATGGGAGGACAGAATCAGAGAGAGATGAATAAAACAGTTCCCTGATGAAACAGGACATATTGGCTGATATCTATTAAAAATGTTTCTATGCCTGAAGAAGCAAGTTCCTCATGTTTTTAATAACTCTTTTATCAGAGCAACCAGATTTGGAGATGCGAAGAAGACGAAGATGAAGACTACTACTAGGCCTCCACTCCACTGAACACATTCCGTTCCAAAGGGGCAGTCGATTCCCACTTTTTCCAATCAAAGCGATGATCTTGAAAATGTGTTTTCGCCTTAGCTGGGAACAAGGGACATGGTGCATCGTGTCTGAGTGTGAAAAATATGTTTAACCTTGATTTAATAAACAATGAAAGCAGGTTGCCTCTGTCTGTGAGAGCAGGAGCCTCCAGATGAGTTCGCTCTGATTGCCTGCGATGTTGTGGGCGAGAAGGGAAGGTTGCTCAGAAACATCAGAGTGTTGCATGGGAGGCACATATGGCGATTGCTATTCTGATGCTGAAATCCTGATGTCTGTCTCTAACACACACGCCCACACTCACTCATTCACTCGCTCACTCTGATGGAGTGTCTATTATGACATTTCAGCTCCTACTCTCCTCACAGATTTGACTGGCAGATTCAGGGGCTGTCACGTTCAACAGACAGGTGGGCCATCTGCCACGGTGCCGCCACATCCCATCGCCTGGCTGGAGGAAAAGCAATGAAGGATAAACCTGTGCACCGCATTCCACATGAACGGCCAATGACCTGTTTATTGGGCTGACCCTCTTTAGTACACTTTATGTCCAAAAGTAATAATAATAATTATAATACATTATAATTAATGGACCTTACAAATTACTTAATCTAAATACACATTATATTATACATGTTCATCTATACATTAAAACTCAAGTGAACATCAAGCAGACAGTTAAATGTAGTAAGATTTTAAAGTTTTAAAAGTTTTAAGCAGACAGGCAAGTCCATGAACATCAGGAGGTAATGAGGAGACGAGGGCAGCGTGACTGAAGGACACCGTAGTGGATAGGTGGACAGTAGCCACCACAAAAGAGGTAAAATTCGATGATCTAAGAGTGCGAAGAGGAGTATAAATATAAATGGAGCCATCTTTAAAAGTGTCCAGATTTTGGCTACTGTAAGGAGCACTCATTTTTATAAAAAGACATTCCTGATAGAATAGGATTCTCTGGAGCAACCACACATTAACCTTAAGTCACCAGACCCAAAGTGTTGCCTAGAGCCTGTGGAACAGTGGTGTTAAGGTTTATAGGACTATATCTATTATAAACCATAAATACCGATACAGTTTCTGCTCTGACACCTCACAATGAGGCCTTCTCAGGCTTTCGGAAAAAGGGATAAATCTTTCTTCCTACAGTGAGAAGGACTTTTAAAGTTGTGTGAGGTCTTGACATTGACTCTTATCTAAATAATGATTTTCCACACAAAGAATGAGTCAGAAGAGCATTTTGATATTAAAAACAGAAGAATCTTTACTCACATTTTCTCAGCAGTTACATTTAAGCTTGAACAACCATGTTAGACAGAAGTTTTCCCAGAAGAGCCCACAGCGTTGGGTGAGAGAAGGCTCCACCGAGTGTCCTACCTTCACGACTCACAAAGCTCCACCCAACCGGTCCGAGCAACCGGTCCAAGCTTTTATAAGAAAACAGTAGTGACGACATGTCCCACATGCATCCGTCCAGTTAATTTCCATATTTGGGCTGCACTTCCTATCCAACAGATGCTTGCCTTTTGTCCTTGAAGTGTTAGCCTAGCCACGCTAGCCCCCTGTGCCCTAAAATGTAAACAAAGTCTTGTTTATACGTTTTAACTTTAGCTCAGTGCTAACAGTCTCTCTCTATTCTTTCCTGAAATGTCAACAAATTAGCCCAGCCACCTCGCTAGCTATTTGGGGCAATCAAAACTCCTGTGCTTTTTCCAGGAAGTTAAAAATGCTAGCTCCTCTCTTCAGTGTCCTTTCCTCAGAGTTTGGATAAGCTGCTCTTCATATCTGAAGGGGTGTCTGGCTGGAGCTGAGAACAATGCATTTTTACTGCCAATCCATGCTTTTTGGTGCAAGAGGAAGTTCTTTCCTCCAACAGTGAAACTGCATATTCTGGTGAAACTCATCACATGCTTCTGGGATGGGTTCTGCTCTTCGGTTTTATGCAATCGAATTGTCACAGTAATGTTTCAACATCTTGTGTAAAGCCTTCTCAGAAGAGTAGAGGTCCTTCATACATTTAATTTCACAGAAGTACTGGATGAGCAAGTGTTTACAACTTTGGATACACCCGTTCACATTAGAAGGTTGGAGAAATCCACTTTCTGGTCTTCTGTTTCTCAAACATGAGATATCAGAGATATGAGATATTCAATCACTTTGTCACACAGGGCCATGTAGGTTTAGATTTTTGTTTCTCCCTTAATAATGAAATCCTTCACTTAAAAAAAACATTTTGTGTTGACTTGTGTTTTCTTTGACTAATATTTAAATTTGTTTGATGATCTGAAGCATTTAAGTGTGAGAAACATGGAAAAATAAAGAAATCTGGGTCACTGTAAATATAAACGTCCAGAAGTAGATTTAGTAACTGCTGCTGTAAATCTACTGCAGTTGTAATGTAATACTATAAATCATGTGGCCTCATCAGCCTCAGTTATTCTCACGATCCTCTACAAATCTGTATACTTCATTCTCCACAAGCTCACTCTCCACAGTTCTTATCATTGTCTGATCCTGATCAATCTTCTTTCCCTTGTATGGGCAGGAAGACGGTGAGACAAACAGGACATAACAGTGCTGTGTATTTACCCAAAATGTAAACTGGACTCTTCACTACGCAAAATGCAAGAATCTGAGAAGCATGTTTGGCTTCAGGTAGGGATGTGGGTGGTGCAAACAAACCATACAGTCCCTTCCAAGATTTTTGGCACTTTCTTGAAGAATCTCAGTGAATAAATGAGAAAAACAACCTTTTTATTTAGTTATGTGCCAGTTTATTGGTTCCCTTGAAAATTACTGTGATTACAACGTAACTGAATGTTTCCCATTTAAATGGTACATGTTTAAGTTGAATGAAGTGTATATGAACTTTCAAGCCATAATCTATGACTTCCTGATCAACTGCAGTACAAATACGAGTACACAATTCAAGTGAGCGAGAAAAAAGTGAGGTGGAACTGCTACAGACTTGCCCTAGATTTACTTTCTCCCAGCAAACAGTAAAGAGGATGGTAAGAGATCCCAAGGATCACTTTTGGTGAGTTACAAGAAAAATAAAATCTTGAATCTAAAACCACCATCAGATGACTTCTCCAACAGTTTGTTTGAAAAAATGTCATAAAGTCTTTTCTGTCATTAAACCATAAATGTATGTCCCTGGAGTTTGCAAAATAACTGCTACAACTTTGACTGAAACCGTGTTATATGGTTTAATGGAACAAAAATGGAGCTTTTTGACAATAAATACTCAAATTGACTTTGGTGTAGAAAAGAAAAGAACCTGTAAAATATGGTGGGAGTTCTGTGATTTCTTTTTTGTAGTCTTTACAAGTAACAACCAAATAAGATTCTCCACCATGCTCAACATGTAGTCACCTTCGGTGGAGAACTAGGAGATACGAGTGCTATGTTTTGGTTTAAAAATCAGGAGATCCTGGAGCTTAGACTGATATTTCCATTTGCAGTGGAAACTTTGGGTTTACCGTAAGAGCAGTCATCTGTAGTGACGCTACTCTGAGAGGAACCACCGTCACCACAGAAGACTCTAACCTGCCTTTAGCTGCCACCAAGCAACTGAAATTTCCACTGTTTGGTTCGTGATACACACTTTTCAGGATTCATCTTCTATGTCAAAGTTTCAGTATTATTTCGGTTTTATTTTCAGCAGAATGAAAGTTTAAGTTGTCTCATCAGCAAAGAAGTTGGCTTGACCCAGAGTAAGCTGAGTGCAGGTTGAAAGTAACAGTAGACGTGCTCAGAATGCATCACCCTGTCAAACTCTGAAACTGCTGCAGCCGAATGACAGGAAACAGCATTGCTCTTTTGAAGGGCATTTAATGTGAAACATGCCACATGCTGTCTGAACTGCTATAAAGTACATGAAAGTTTATTTTCTAACAATGTGTGACTCTCTCTCACATTTATCTGTATTTTAGCTACTGGAATTATTTAACATGTATATGAATTCTCTGAATATTACTGTACCAAAAATAACGTGCTTACAATAAATATAGTTTGAGCAGAGCGCACACATACATTCAGTTAAGTCAATAAAAAAAGGCAGCAATCCTGTAATGATAATATACAAAGACTAATCTCAACATTGTCTAACATTGTACGCTTGCATAAGATATATACACATTTTCATAATTAAAATAAACAACAGCGCAGTCACATGGAGAAAGTAAGTGCGCCCTTACATTTGCCTTTGGTGTCTAGGGTCTGGTGTTCTGTTTGCTACAGAAGTGTGGTCTTATTATGGCTATTTGTTTTGAATGGGTCAGTACTGTGCATGCAAGAAAAACCAGAAACATTCTGCAAAGGAAATTTGCATGGAAAATCGGTCATAAATATCAGTCAGTCGACGTCAGAGACAAGAGGACAATTATGCCGACTATGCTACTAAACCAGCTTCTTAGGCCAACGTATCACAGAAGAATATTACATCTGGTGATATTTATGACCTACTTTTCCATAGTAGTTTTGTTCTTTATCTGAAGGCACTGTATCAGAAGTTTAAATATTCATTTGTTCAATCATGTTAGAAAATCAACAAATTCCATAGGGTGTACTTTTTTATCCAAATGACTGTTTATCCTTCTATATATACTTTCCTTTAAAATATTTACATATCTCTCTGACAATGACAGCCTTTAGAGCTGACATGGGACCTTTTCTTATACAAAACAGTTCCCTTTTTGCTGCTCACTAATTGCTACTAATTTAAAGAAGTTATTTCTCCAGGTATTTTTTACATACAGGCTTCAGGATCATTCACTGTACAGTCAATTTAATGCCATATGCTTCCAAATTCACTACTCGCTATACTAGAACATATCTGTAGTATCTACAATCAATCTGTAGTATCTGTAACATCTACCAACAGCTGTGCACACTACAGCAAAAAAACAATCATTTTTGTAAATAGTGTACTATAAGCTCACAATAGAATAAATATACTGGCTCAAATAAATGCTTAAAATAAATCTGCTCCATTACTAAAAAAATGCAATGATAAGGGTATCAAATAAAATCTTGTTTGTGGTCACTCTGGATGATGTATGATAACTGCAGTGAGGAACCGAGGGGGAACCCAACGGATGGAGTCCCACAAAGTGCAATGGACTGTGGCTTATTGGGAATTACATATAGAGTGTTGGTAAGCGAATGTTTTATTGACAGCGGCAGTGCTTCTGGGAGACAATAGGTTTTTCTCTCTGAATGCGAATGCTTTGACTTCTACTTGTGACTACTCTTCACAAAGGGACAACATTCCTGGACCACATACCTTGTCACTTCCTGTTCTCATGGCAGCAGCGTGTGGGCGCATTCCAGTTGTGCTGAAAACACTGAGAGCATTTGGAGCTCTAAAAGCAGAGTGTATCTGTCCTTTCAGCTATAGTCACATTCAGTCACCTACAGCATGTCCTGTTCCACCCAGACTGTTTTTTTTTGCTCCTCCATAATCTTGTCCTTGATGACCTTAAGAAGGTCCTCCACTCCACTCCAGGAGTCAGGTTCCACAGTAGCGTAAAGGCATGGCAGAGCCTCCAGCTCCTTCTCCTTGGCACGGCACATCCTCAGGAAATCCTCCTCCGATTCCACCTTCAGTGGCAGCCTCCTGCATAACGTCACATACCACAATCATAACACATACTGCATCTCAATACATTTAAATGAGAAAGTAAGCAAGCTCTAACTGAGATGTGATTGATAAGGCTATGAGAAAAACTGCATCACAGCCATGCTGACATGATAATGAAGTGTACCAGGATGTTAAGCTCCTCATCTCCATTACAGTTACATTATAACCCTCCTTATCTGAGAGCGTCACCATCCACATGTAGCTTTTGGCTTGTCCTGTGGCCTTTTCAAAATCGTTTTTTTTTTTTTTTTCAGTTTTGAAAAGAATCATGTCCACAGTACACATGTGATTCTGCAATGAGCATACACATAACAGTCTAACAGGGCATTATCTGACCACAGACAGTGTTTAAGCCCCAGGACCTGTGAATAATTTGAACGCCCACGGTCACACATTTGATGAGTGGTCCTTGGATGAAAATACAGACAACGTGGCAGATATTACAGCCAGTGCTTTGATCACAATTTACATTTTGCAGATAGAACAGAATAGCATATGATGAGGACCAAACAGCCTGGTTGCAATGTTACAACAACCTGCAAAGTGTCATTCCCTGAATACCACACTAAACATTTCTATAGCCCTGCAGCCCCTACGCAATGGGCCTGGCCTGCATTTTGGCCACTATATTCTCTCAGAGCCAGTAGATCTGGCAAAAGCAAAGTTATAACACACTATGACATTTAATGACAGTAAATAGGGCATCACAGTCAACAGCCCCCAAACAAAATTCAGGTAAAAGGCCCTGACCAATCTGACCCATGAGTCACACCTCACACCCCAGTGCTGCCACAGTATTTCTTCCTCCTTTAAAACACTTTCCTCCATCTGTTGATCTAAGAAATTAAGAGATTTATTTAATAGGCTCTATAATTCTATAAAATCTAAGAGGGGTTAATATATGTTCGGCTGCCTGAGTAATTACTTCAGTCCCTGAAGAATTATATAATACTTTGTCTACACAATAAACAAACCTGCAGACTGCTGACTACAGACTACAGGCTGCTGGTATATGTCTCAAAACAGTAAAAAAAAATCTATACCAGCTTAGTGAATAGCTTTTGTTACCTCTACAGCCTGGGTGTATCTGGACTGTCTGGGAAGCCAGAGTTTCATTTCCTCTATGTGTATATATTAATACACCTTCACAGGCAAAGCGATTCTCTTTTCCAGGCTGCTAACATATTGACTTTCACTGACTTCAAATTTGGAAAGGAGAGAACACTAGTCTACTACAATTACTAGTTTGCCGTTCCTGCAGTTCACTCACACTTTCAAGACCAGAATGATACTTCCGTTTCATTCTCTAACTGAACTTGACACATTGATACCCTTTTTGACACAGGGAGGAGGCAAAGTGTAAAATGTGGGGCCCTACATCACATTCATAGTAATGAAGCTTCCCCATAACCCAAATTGTATAAGCGGTTTGGACAATGAAAGAATGAATTAATGAATGAAACTTTTTCACTTAAAAGGTTCCACCTAAACAAAGTTTATTTTTGTTTGACCATTTATATCAAACCTATGCCTTTTCATGAAAGGGCATATAACATACAATACATTCTTAATGCACTTTATTGGCCTTTTGTGTTCTACATTTCACAATAAACAAGTAATTAGCTGTAAAGCTGTACCATCATTGTCATTTAAAACATACAATATACCTAATAACAATCTAATAATAAAGCTAATTTATATTGCGCTTAAATCAGAATAAATTAAATAATCTGCAAAAACATATTGTGTCTAATACCACAACAGACCTACTCGACACTCTTCAGAATATCAATTGCCTGGAAAACACAAATTCACATGTACATATTTGCATTCAAGTAAATCTAAATGACATATTAAATATAACTGCTAGAGGCTGTTTCTCTAGTGACTGCAAATGACAGCACATCATGGCTGCATTAACAGACAAGTCAGACAAACCATGCAGAAAAAGCATTCATAATAATATTTAACACTGTTTGTATTTAACTCTTCCAGTTCAACCATTTTAACGTATTAGAGGACAAGTATCAAGTGAGTGAATAATTAATTGGGTGGATGGGGGGTTTAAGGTGATATTCTTTGGACAATGCGATAAGGAAATTTCTATACAGCAGCAGCCCTGGTATTTGGTGAGTGCCAATCTAATTAAGGGTTGGAGATTGGCAAGCTACTTACTTTAATTTCTTGATGTTCCTTTCACAGATTTTGATGAATATAATGATGGGGTAGATTTCTCTCCTGAGTAAGTCTTTAACACAGCTCAGATCGGCTTCCAGGAGACAGTGTTTATTCTGCAACAGAACACAGAAAACTGAGAAACATTGCACGTTTGCCATGCATTGCAATTCTAAAGTATAAATTAATTCTTAATTTTAAATAGAAGGTTACATATGATCATTTGACAGGTTGTAATTCCTCCAGAAATCTCCATGTCACCAGTCACACCCCTTCTTATCCCACACTGTGCACTCATGATTTGTTCTCTGCTGTTCTGCTTTTTTATGCAGGCGTGATTCTCAGTGGAAAATATCTGAAAATATCTGTCTCCTGAACACATTAGCTACTGTGGCATTAAAAACAAAACCACCACCTGACAAAACCCCAAAGAGTATGCTAGTTCTGCCTCTGCTATTCTCTCTGTTTGCTTTGCCCTCTGTCTCGCTGGTTCTCTCTCTCCCTCTCTCTGCTACTCTCCCTCTTTTTATATGGACACTGAAGACAAGCCTCCTGTGAAGAGCTGCTTTCACAGTCGCAGAAAGCAATGTCGTACATAAGGTCTACATTTCCTTGTCACTCCTCTGTCTAAAGAGCAGGTCCCATTCACAGGACCAGAGGATCAGAGTGGATCCCTTTGAATTAGGTGTCAGCAAGGGGCAGTAATTTGTCACCCAAGAGAGCCAGGTCAGCCAGCAGTCTGAGGGAAAAAGCTAAGGCTCTTACAGTGAGGTTCCACTTTCTAAATGAGACACATCACTGCTGAAAGCCCTAACAAAAAGTACAGAAATCTGACAATATGCCCTAAAAAAGTAAAAAACAAAAAAGAAATGGCACATAAAATGAGAAAACATCACTGAAATGACATTGAAATGATTTGTAAAAGTTCTTAAGATTACCTTAGAGGCAACAGCGTCAATGTTTTCAGGGGTGACACACTCATACGTGTTGGCTTGCTTTTCTTTAGAAGAGATAATGGGCTCAATCTTCTGTTTCATGAAGAATTCATCTTTTGTCAGGATGTCTATAATGATGATAAATAAACAACATACATAAAGAGTTCTTTTCAAAGAGAAAAATACTGATCACAGATTAATAACTGAAGCAGTGTTGTTTTTTGGTGAGTATCTATACAACTGACACTTTGTGATGAATGATGAATACTTTCTTTTTTTGCACAGGCATTTTAAAGCAATCTGGCTTCTACTGTCCTGTGCATAATTCCATTTACCATATCATTAGGGGTAGGTCCCCCTCATGCAGCCAAAACACACCTGGCTGTGGTGCACTGTGTGTTTTGACACCTTTGTATCAGAGACAGCATTCACTTTTGATGCTATAGGAACTCTTTTGCAGGATCAGAACAGTCAGGTTAGCAAACATCTGACTATGGGTGGCAAGCAACTTTACAAGATCTCTGGGACAGAGTTGACAGATATACAACAGAAGGATGGATACAAAAAAATCTCAAAGGCTTTATCCATTCCAAGGAGCATAGTAAAGTCCATTATAAAGAAGTGGCAAGTATTTGGTACTATTAAGACCCTCCCTGAACCTGGCCGTCTCTCCAAACTGGATAGAAGAGCAAGAACGAACCTGGTAAGAGAGGCTACCAAGAGGCCAATGGCCACTTTGAAGGAGTTACAGGATTTAATGGTAAAGAGTGGTCATTGTGTGTATGTGACAATAATTTCACAAGGAAAAAGCCACTTCTCGAGAAAGTCCACATTAAGCTCTTCCAGAATGCACCTTGAAGATTCTGATGCCAAGCTGAAAAATGTCTTATAATCAGATGAGACCAAACTCTAACTATCTGACCAAAATCCAATGCAGATCACCATCCACAAGACAACACACCTACAGTAAAGCATGGAGGTGGCAGCATCCTATTGTGGGAGGTGTTTCTCTGCCACAGTGCCTGGGGCTCTCATTGGGGTAGAAGGAAAAATGGATGGGGCAAAATACCATCAAATTCTTGAGGAAAACCTGCTACCCTCTGCAAGCAAGTTGAAGTTGGGCAGAATGTTCACCTTTCAACACGACAATGACTTGAAGCACACAACAAAAGGTGAATGAGATCAGTCTCTGAGAGAGCTGGATTGGATTTCAGAATCCAGTCTGGTGTTGGATTCAGTGTTGGAAATCCCAGACTGGATCCTCACACATTGCGTAAAACTGGGTGCAACCAGATGAGAAAGCACAATCATCATAATCATTATTAGTTCATTTCAACAGAAAGTGTGAAAAATGTCCTTTATTGGACGTAATATAACATGGAACAGATATGAAGTACGATCAATCAAATTGGGTACCTACTCATTACACTACCTGAGTTTCCAACCCCAATTTGCAGGGGCGGGATGGGGAGGGCATAATGAGCCCTCATGAAGTTCGATGACTTCCTAGTTCATCCCAAAAAGGACATTCTAGACACATCACCAAAAAAGATGTCAAAAACGTTTTGTTGATTGCAATGGCACTACTTCTACACAAAAAGTACTAGTCTTGATGACTTGGCTCATGCATTGATAAAGAATGCAGCCACCTGTGAGAACTAATGTCAACTGCAGGACACAATGACCATCAACCTTTATAGTGGGTGGTGTTATCCTAGTGGTTAGGAACTTGCCCTTATGAGTAAAGTGTTGCAGACTCAATTTCCAGCCCCAGGCTCTACTGAGGTACCCTTGAGCAAGATACCGTCCGGCTACTCAGCTTGCCAGGTGCTGTTGTTAGCTGTCCACTGCTCCATATTTGGATGGGTTAAATTCAAAGTTCACATTTTGTCATTCTGCACTTTGTGTGATGCGGTGCATTCCCAATGACAAATAGTTACACTTTTTTTCCTTGACCTATTTGATTTTACAGTCTATTGCCTCTGAAGCCCAACAAGTTTAAATGCTCTTGAAGTTTTAGTGTCATCTTTTCTATTTTTTGTCTAGTTACATATCTCATGAAGCAACATATTTTTTACAACTATAATTTTTCTCTGCTTCTGTAGAGTGTTGTTAAACTCCATTCAAACCTACATATCTCAGGCTTTAAGAAACTCGACCTTCAAAATCCTCATTTACTTTTTTGTTCTAGTATGTTGTGCTGTTTTCTTCTGCTGTTTGGCCACCTGATTTCTTCGGCAATGAAGCACTCTTGGTGCCATTTTTAAAGGTTGGTTATGCTGCATGAAAATCCACACAATGAATGCACATTCAGGTCTTTGAGACATACAGCAGAAAGGCTGTAGCTCACTGCACAGTGCTTGACAAATTCAGGGCCTATTTTATGGTCCAAATTGTGCTATGAGTAGTTCTTCAGAGAGTATAATATCTGTATAATTGCAAAGTGTAGAAAAACACAAAAAACTTTCCTTTTAAGGACTAAGGCCATTCTCACTGAGGCCATTCTGACTTTAACTCATCAAACTTGTGTGTGCAAGAGGAAGACTAACAGGCAAGAGCAATGTTCAGCATGAAGATGGTGTAAAAGATGCTCCTCTATAATCTACGGATGCACAAAACTAGCAGTGCTGAAAATGTTTTGCTTGCAGATATGTAATCTCAGGCACACTTTGTTCACTGTTGCTTACCTGGTTTACAAATGTTGAACTCCATGGCCCCACCAGAGTTGAGGAATTTCTGAACTATGGTCTTGGCCAGAATGTTGGGGGAAAAGAGCACGGGCCGTTTTCGTGGGCAGTGGTGCGGGGTCACTGGACTATATGGGATTAGGTTCAGATCGCCCTTGTTCAGATCGTTCTCTGAGTCTGCAGAGTCTGACAGATTATCACAGACACAAGACACAAATTTTAACATGCAACACAGAAAGAACCACTTAGTACTGTGTCAAAAGCTTAAGGCTAACAAGCACCTAGTTATCAATACTTGTTTAAGTCTTTGTAGGGGATGTATGCCTTTAGCCAAACAGCTGAAATTCAGAAAAGCTATTTGAACCTTCAAGTGTGGGTGAGAATGAAATAAAAACAGACAAGAGTCGTCATGCTTACCCTCAGGCTTCATGGTTTCAAAACCAGTTCTTGGAAGAGTTGACGAATTGCCTCCATTGACAATGCGGACGCGGTCATTGCTGTCCATCCTCTTATACTTATTATCAGTCCTGCTGACAAACTGACACCAAGAAAATGTCTTAATCTCAGCTATTCACAGCCCATACTCTTTCCAATTCCTACTGTCTCTATTTGTCTTGCCAGAGTGGCAGTTACCTGGAGGATCTGGCAGATGAAGATGCTAGCTCTGGAGAGGCGTGGGCTAGACTTGGGGTCTGGTGACACAGATTCCTCAGGCTGCAAAGTGGTCTAGGGACATAAATGAAAGAAAGTGAAGCTCTATCCATCCTTCTGTGGTTTTTATGCTTGACTGCTCTTTGTTAGGTTTCTTTTACAATAAATTCAAGAAAGCACTAGTAGTGCCTGGAACCTCTCCTGGGACTAGGGTGCACTAACCCGCAATCCCCGCAGACTGTCTGCCTCCTCTCGGCCTCCTCGACACAGCAACTTTTGGATCTTTACCAGGAGGAGTTGCTGGGCCCTGGGGATAGGGATGACCGTCAGTTCACACACTAGCATCCAGTCATATTCAGCAGACACACACACCCCTACACATGCACAGACACCCCCCACACACATACCCACACTCCCAAATCTTTACATAACAATCAATAGAAAAGAAAAAACAACCTTTTTTTTGCCTAACCTGCTATAGCTGGGAATGGTGCCCTTCTCCATGTCTTTGTCAGTAAAGGTATCAACACGTGCACACAGCCATTCACACTTGCCCTGGTGCCTGGTGTCCAATACGTGGAGCACCTCATCACAGCGCACATTCAGGGAGCAGCTGTCTAACTGGCCTGAAATGTTCAGGTTGACCCGGATGTAGAATGAGTCGCCAGACACCACTCTGCCATCATCGATGTCTTTCTGCAGCCGCCTGTAGGCTGAAGACCAGAGGAAATGTCACCTTACAGACACCACAAATCGGAACCTGAAATCAGCAGCCACTGTATCACCACCACTTCAAGAACACATCTAATAAGACACAGGCAGGTGCGAGCAGCTCTGGGAAAACTGTGCTTCCAGATGAAGTCTAACACAGTGAAATGTGTACTGAGGTCCCTAGCTCTGATCGAATGTTTGCACAGCCATTAGGAGCAAGACATCACAGAGAAACACAGTAACGGGTGAACATTTCCAAGGGCAGCGTTGTCATTACAGTATGTTAAACAGAGTATAGATTAATCCAGAAGGGGCTGAAATCTGTTTCAAGGCCGTAAGCTTTATAAGAAGTTGCTCAGTGCATAAAGCAGAATAATTTTAATGTTAAGCTTACAGATTGTAAACTTTGAACCATTTTTTCAAAGTGAAAGGATGGGTATTTTATAATCCTTTAAATTTAAGTTATTCTAATTCTCTGAAAATGTTTTTGACACTGAAACAAACATTAACTTGTCTGAAGAATAGGGTTACACCTGACAAAATAGAATGTAAATAATTGTAATTTTATTAAGTAAACCATTATGTAATTACTTGCATAATTAGGTAATTACATTTAAATACTTTAGCAAAAAACACCCTTAGACCTGAAATGCTTAAAGAAAAAGACCTGCAGATCAGGCAGCCAGACTCACCCTCAAAGTTACATCTGTAATGGAGCTGAACTTGCCCAGTGCACCTCTGCAATGTCCAGTGAGCCTCTTCCTGGGTGCTTGTATCTAGAGGCGCGCTCTGGGTTTCCCCCCGGATGCAACCTTTTACCTACACAAAAAGAAAGAAGAAACAAGAGGATTTATGATTTTTGTGAAAATGAACACAAATGCAAAAATGGCTGCATGGTTAACATAATGTACTGAATCACCATTAAGAGGTGGTGTCCAACTATAAGGCCAGCCTTATCTGCACAGGAGCCAGGTTGGACATAGGACACAAATATGCCACTGTCATTGCCCCCGACAAGATGAATGTCTGACAGGAGAGAGTCTCCAGGGAGAGAGAGGTCTTGCACTGGGCGCAAAGTACTGGAACGCGCACAAGAGGTGAGGGAGGGACGGAACGGTCTGGAATGAGGACAAAATAGAGGACACACAAGAAATGGCATATAACGACATCTGAATCATCACAGTGTAAAAATGAAAAAGAATATGATGACTGACTGATAATATAAGTTTTACAAGAACTATACAAGTCTTATGGTCTGGAAATGTATTGCTTAAAGTTCAGTACACACAAAATGTTAAGACATCAATGTTATTTACCACCATATCCAAACCAAATAAGAAAAGAAATCAAGCAAAAAGTTTGAACCAGAATCTTTCATACAGATATTGTAATACTGAGGAACAAAACATGCATGAAGAGTACCTCTCTAGTGAAAATTTCCGGAAAATATTGTTGACTTGCTCTAGGTCATAGGAGTCTATTCCCTCAGACTGATGGGAAGATGAGGAAGAGTGGATAGACGGGGGGCCATATGAGACTGTGTCAGTATCATCTATGAGTGAGAAAGACAACAGGAGTGATTAAAGTGATTTGTACTGATTTACAGGGGTGTACAATGGAATATTGGTTTACCCATGTCCATGTTGTCTCCACTATCTGAGTCCATCGGGTCAAGGCTGAAATGGAAGGCAGGACAAAGTTGCTTGGTTTATGCTTAATGATTAATGTTATAATTTCTGCTTTAGCTCAGAAAAGATCAGTGCTGTACTCTTAATTACCATTTGGGCAAAAATTCACTGTCTCCTTCTTTAGTCCTCCTGAGGATGGAAGCCTTTTCTGGAGGCTCTGCAGCTGTGGACATGATACTGTCATTCCGGTAACGGGGCTGCAAGCAAACAGGAAAATATAAAGATTGCAAAACGGTCCTTTAAATAAGATAACAGAGCTAAACAATGTACTGATCTCAACAAGACTATGCTGATGAAGAGGTTAAATATTAAATATAATATAAACTTACACCAAAAGGTGAGTTTGTCATTACAGAGGTGGTGTCTACAATTGCAGCATCTACCACGTCCCCGTTGGTATGTGGCGCAGCTGTAAAAAGAAAAGGAAGTTAAAGGAAGTCAGTGTGGTCTGTGCTTCTCTCATTCTAACATGCAAGACTATTGAAGATCAAAGACAACTTTACCTTGGAAATCCAAAGATTTTGGTGGAGAGATTGGAGATTTCGATCTTATCTGGGGAGGGTATGGGAACTGTGTCAAAAACACAAAATTCTGGTCCAGACAAAAGTCAACAAAAAATTCAATAAAAATCACATTTCAGTAAGGCTTACCCCTTTAAGATTTGGTCTGCGTTTAAACCGGGATACATCAGTGCCAGGGGCTGGTAGGAACATGTCTTCTGGAGTCTCTTCCCCAGAATCCTCAGATGGCCCATCCATCTTGGGGTCTTGTTGCTCAAAGTGCTGAAATATGAGTGTCTGAGGAACATCCCGAGGCAAACTCTAAGAAGCAAAAATAGTATTGCAACATGTATATATTATCTGTGTATATATATCTTTCTTTAAAATATTGATACACACATGGAAAACAGTCTACACAGTATAGCAACACATACAAGGTATATCGCTGGAGGAGAGGCCCAAACTTGTTGGCCTAACTTTTGTTACCACACCATTCCATCTGGTTTGCATTTAGTTCGTTCATTTAGATAATCGATCGTTTAGACGATCATTTATTTTTCAACAGGACAAATACCCCAAACACACCTCCAGGCTGTGTAAGGGCTATTTGACAAAGAAGGAGAGTGATGGAGCTGTGGCAGATGACCTGGCCTCCACGGTCACCGGACCTGAACCCAATGGAGATGGTTTGGGGTGAGAGCTGGACCACAGAGTGACGGCAAAGGGCCAACAAGTACTAAACACCTCTGGGAAACTCCTTCAAGAATGTTGGAAAACCATTTCAGGTGACGACCTCTTGAAGCTCATGGAGAGAATGCCAAGAGTGTGCAAAGCAGTAATCAGAGCAAAGGGTGGCTATTTTGAAGAAACTAGAATATAAAACATGTTTTCAGTTATTTCACCTTTTTTTGTTAAGTACAGAACTCCACATGTGTTCATTCATAGTTTTGATGCTTCAGTGAGAATCTACCAATGTAAATGGTCATGAGAAAAAAACAAAACACATTGAATGAGGAGGTGTGTCCAGACTTTTGGCCTATACTGTAATATGATGGGCTGTATTATTATAGGCCAGGTACAGCATATGTAAACATAAGTAACTGCTTTGACTACAAACATTTGGCTCACCACTGGTCAGAGCACCCATGCTCCAAGGACTGAGAAAGAAATGCAAACCCAGTTAACCTAAATAGTACAGTATAAATAAATTGAATCTAATAAGAAGAATGACTCGTGCAGGAGCAGCAGTCCATCATTTGACATAACACAATTTCCAGGTTTCTGAAAGTGGTAATCACACAAACATGACTGGTCTGGTATTGGGGTTTTTTTTGTTTTTGTTTTTGTTTTTTAACTGTTGCTGTTGTTATTAACTGTTATTATTATTGTTGTTTTCATATTTCTATAACAATTAAAATAATTTGGGAGGTGTGAGATTTAATGACCCTATGCATGCACTCATTAAATCTTTCATTGAGGGCAGATTATTTTCTATTAGATTACCTTTGCATATGCTCGCATATGAATCACCCACCCATTTTAATTAACAATGCAGGGCATACATAAACCATTTATAGTGGCAAACTCCAAATGTAGATTCGCAATGCAAAAATCAGGCTAGCAAATTATTGGACACATTATCTGTTTTTCTGAAGTTTAATTAAGTTGAAAGTGTACACTAGTAGTGCCAAACATAACTATACTACGGTAACTACCGGCTCAATACTAAATACATGACGTTGGTTTTGTCTCTTAAGTACTGGCAACAACTATGAAAAAGCAGTGACATGAAAATTCATCGTGATAGTAGATTTACAGTCAAACCCCTTTGGTTCGCCCCTATTGGTCTGGGCCCTACATTTTGCGAGAGGCTATGTGGCAAGCGATCTAAATTTCTTTGGAACTAATTTCTTTGACAATTGATTTTAAAAATAAAATTAAAGCTTTAAATGAAAGAATATCGCAAAATGTACGCTGACTACTGGGCTGATGAAATCAAGCAGTAAAAATGTCAGTGATGTCCTGCTGCGTCTTTGTCAAGTTATTGCTGTGATGGATGCAAATCTTTTTTTGCTCACCAGTCAGAGATTGCAACTTAAATTTACCAGAATATTTTGGGTCTACTTGACAAACTTGTATGCAAGCTCAGTAGGGAAGCTAGGACTTATACTAAAATAGTTGTGAGGTCAAAATTAAAATGTAACATGCAACTGGTCATACTAGTAGAGGTGGACCGTGGACAGGCGGACCAACCAACCAGCTGTCAATCAAACAGTGATGTTTCCTGTGTTCATTGGTCCAGACGCCAAGCAGATCGAGGGTGCATCAGTGATTGGTCCATCATACGTTATTGTTGCCCACCCACCAACAGCAGCAACAGTAGCAGCGACGTATAGAATTAGCACAACTGACCTCGTTCTAGGCTACAGCGCTAACACTGACCAAAGTTTGCTGAGCTACAGAGGGAGAAATGAATACACCGGACACTGTATGCTTTGTGGCAAGGAGCGAGGTTGGCGGCTTAATGAGGTAAATAACATGGGAAGGAAATCTGCTCTGCAGCTTTTCATGGCAAGAAGCAAGTTTGGTGAGATAATGGTGTGTGAGCTAATGAGGATTGACTGTATATTGCCCTAGCTAGAAAGTAAAGATTAAGTGTTAAATCACTCAAAACATTGAAAACGGCATCAAGCTGAAAAAGGAGTGTTAGAAAAAGAAGGATTAAGTCCGTAACCCTAAATAATCTAATTAAATAACACTGCATTGTTTCTCACAGAAACACAGATACAATGTGCGGTCATCACTGGGTTCAGAAATTAATTTTCACTCAACTTCTGTTTGCGATATTTCCAGTTCCTTCTGTACATATTCAGAATGGTTCTGCACTGGCTATTGCTCATGAATTACAATGCTAAACAAGAATGCTTACAGTTAATATTATGCTGAGCCTTCCATACGTACAGCCATAAACCAAGTGGACTTCAAAGACAAATATAAATGTAGGGTTAATGCAAATGTCACACATCTCTGAAATTATTCTCATACCTGTAGCACTTGGTAACATAGAACCGCAGATTAAAAACTGGATTTTTTTACACACAAAACCATGTGGCCAAACTGGTAAAGGGCTTTATATACTATACATTCAACACACTATACAGGTAGTCACTGACTTACAGTGTGTTCCACTGCTCATCATAACATGAAAATGTAAGAGAAGTTTAAAAAAAAAAGCAAAAAAATAACCCAAAACGCTCCAACACAGAGACAACTGTACACTGTTCATCACTGGTGAGGCAACATCACAACCTATTATTCTGCATATGCTGTTATGTTTGCCTGGCACATTAAAAAAAATTAAGATTGTCGTATAGTTATCTTCACTGTAATAAAAATCTTAAGTCAAATCACTGTGACCACGTGTTCATTACCCATTCATCCAGCAAGCCAGCAAAATTAAAAATAAAAATATGCAGCTAAAGTAAAAACATTTTAGAGGATTTAAATCTAGAACTTATTTATGTCTACTTTTATGCTTGTTCTTGTTATCATTTTGTTGTGTACAGTGTCCTTGAGTGTTTTGAAAGGCGCTTTTCAAATAAAATATATTATTATTATTATTATTATTATTATTATTATGTATCACAGCTGCTACCTAGAAGGGCTGGGTATTGCAGACAATGCATATCCCGATACAGGGGCAACGATACGATATGCATCACGATACATTTTGAATAATGCCTAAAAACAACACAAGAACTCTAAATAGCTGAACTGTTCTTTATTATTTTTAGTGGACCACATTTGCCAGTCTTTTTGATGAAACCCCACATTGAAGACAAAAAATAAAAGATATTAAAAAAATTTATAAATAAATAAAATACTAACCTTGTATCTAACTTAAGCCATTTCTTACAATAATAAAACATTTTGTGTCGAAAGTTGATCCACGTGTTCGTGTTTTAGAGCAGTTCTCTGAGCTGTAACTATATCGGCAGCTGTGGAGAAAACTCTTTCTGCAGCTACACTTATACCTGGGATGCAGAGAATATTTCTAGTCAAGTTAGACAGTAGGGCAAAACATCTTGGCGCTCATGGAAAAAAGCCATGCGAGAGCAAATGTTCAGTTTGTGCACAGAACAACAGAAGATGCGCATAAGCAGTTCAGTAAATTAATTTCGGTTGAATTTGTGCGTGAGGACTCATTCTGTGCGTGTGGTCGTTCATGTCTTTGCGTATGAATATAATTCACTCATGAGCATTATTTGCGTGCGAACTTTAACACAAATCTAACGGCATAATGTAGAAGAAAATTTTGTCTTTAACTGATCATTCAGAATTTAAGATGGCGTCTGGTCAGATGGAGACGGTGGTTAGTTGTGTTGCTGCAGTATTTGTCTTTGCTTCTGCACTCCCTACTTACTGCAAATATCAGTTCTCTGAGCTGTGACTAAATCCCCAGCTGTGGAGAATACCCTCTCTGCAGCTACACTCGTACCTGGGATGCAGAAAATATTTATATCCAAGTTAGACAGCAGACAAAAGCATCATGGCGTGCTTCCTCCACCAGAAGTTCCCTCCATTTGGTTCCCACCCCAAACTATCAAAATTTAGATCCGCACAAGTGCAAAATATAACTACAGCAAAACAACAGAACCATTGAACAGCTTCCCAAAATAGTTCTTAAACTGCCAGTAATGATACAGCAGCATGTGCATCCATGCATGTATTGTCCAAGAGTGTTGTATCAATTTTTTTTTAGCACAGCCCTACTACCTAGGCAGAAAGACAGAACATTAAAATGACTTCAGAAATAGCAGTGAATATTCAAAGAAAATGTTCAATTCGGAGCAGTAGTAAGAAATTCTGGAACAGATAAGGCTAAATTATTTCTTTGCATATTTTAATGTTGGACTACGTGCTTCTAGAATACTGAGCTCATGTCTAAGATCATTTATGGCTTGAGTTTCCATTTTTGGGCCCATGTAAACCCCCAAAATAGATCCCAGATTGAATGTATGAATCATGTGGAGAGAAAACAAAGAGAAAGTGACCAGAGAGTAGATCTGCCTAAACACCCCTACAGACCTTAAATCACTACATGATCCAAATTTTATCATCCACTGAGGTCTCTCATAACATCTGGATGGTCTAATCATTACAAATGACATTTATAGTTAAAAACTTAACGTTATTTCACAACTGAAAATCAAAATTAATAACTGACCCATTGAAATATATGATGACTGGATGACGGGTGAAGAAGAAAGGGATAACAACCTAACACCAAGCTTATGCTCAATAGCTCCATGACAAAGCCAGAATAGGCTGTGCTTAGAAATGCAATCTGGGCATATGGCACATGCAATGAGAAGACTTTAATCCATTTAACAATAATTTACTATTTAAAAAATGTTCAAATGAGAAAATAAAGATTGCTGGAAGTTTTATATTGACATTCCAAGTGAGAAAGAACTGGATTCTTGCTTCGTACTTTAAAAGCTAGACTTCAGTCAGAAGATAACTCTTTGATCATTTAACTTTGATCATTCAGATGTAGCATAAAGTGTTTATTTGTATTTACACTTAACAGACTAAACAAAATTTAGAACCAGGAAATTATGAGCAGTTACTCACTCAATGCAAGTAAAATTATATACTGGTGGATAAAATAAATGTTTAATACTGGAAGATTGCCCACTTCAGCACAGCCTTCCATCACTAACACAAGTTTTGCAGATCAAGTAAGACTGTGTTCGGCACTTCTTTGACTGATCATGACTGTTCACTGTTGCTATAGCTTGACAGTAGAGACGTGATGACATCTGAACCTAGCACTCTCCACTAAGACAGTGTGCATGTATGTGGCATTAGAACGAAGAGCAAGGTGACAGTATGATCAGTGGTAATGTAAATGTCCCAGAATTCAGTATGGGGTGAGATAAGTCTTTTATATGAGAGTGCAGATATGAGTTTTGTTTTGCTTGATTTAACCATTTTTCCATTTAAAAAATTCTCACTTCATACCCACTGACCTGCAAGAAAGCTAGAATCTAAGGACAATGGAATTTAAGCTGCAGTAGGTTGTATATAATACTACACTACACAACCAGCAGACTAATTTTGAACAATTTTAGGAGATGGAGTTGAGTGCACATATAGTTTATAAAAATGTTTAAAATAATAGTTAATTTTCAAACATCTAAAGTTTCCATTAAAATGCCAGTGTGTGTTTATGTGGTAATTGTTTACTATATTTTATGTAAGAATTGTTACATTGTTTATAAAGACATGCAGTTTATGCAGTAATACTATGGGTGGTTGAAAAGAAATTGGGCATCTATCTATCTATCTATCTATCTATCTATTTATTTATTTATTTATTTTTACTTAAGTTTAGTCTATCAGCCACTAGCAGATAAATCACTTTGGATCCTGTGCATAACTATATTGCCAATACAGTGCCTGTACTCCTTAGTGCTTGCAATTATATTTGGATATGCTACAAAAAGTACAATAAACAATACCTGTAAAGTAAATTAAAATTTGAATATTTTTTAAAATAATTAATATTTTTAAAAGGTGATTATCTAACTTTCAAACCACAATAGAGCTTTCATTACAGCAGTAAAGGAAAACAAAACCTTAATTATTTTCATCGCTTCAGTTTTTTTCAACCAGTTACCAAGATGTTTTATATTTACACTTTAAACGTGTTTGTCCAACATGACTTCCAAGTACAGGAATGATCAAGAATAAATTCAGACATGACAAGACTGACAACACAAATTCTTGAGTTAAACATTGTCACCAAGTTAAACTGTGGTAATGGCAAGGCAGAAATCTGGACTTTAAAGAGCCAATGAATTTTTGCCTTTGCATAATAAATTCAACCTCAATGTGACCTAGTTAGGTCTGGGTTTATCATGGCCCCACTGTAAACGATTGCCTTTCCTACAAAGAGGGACCTGACATAATCAAGGCAAGTTGTGCCAAAAAACAGGGGGTCAAGGCCCTGACAGTGAACAAGCCCAAACTGTCTGAACAGTTAGTCCATGACATGCATGACTGCAGCTGCAGAACAAACAGGTGTGGAGACTGTTGCATTCCCAAGAGTCTGTACATCAAAGCTTATAAAAAAGTACTGCTTTGTTGGAACATCACTAATGCAAAGCAGCATTATAAGGCTCTAAATATATACTACTATTGTACAAACACAAACTATGAAACAAAAAAAGTGTCTTTTTATAGCCAATACTAACACAGAGGGTCAAATGTGATCTACAGCTACAGACTTTCCATGCGAATACTCTAGGCTTTGCATCACGCTGGCCTTCTAAAATACATCATCTTTACAAAAAAGCATGAGAGCTAAGGTGAAATGTACATCACATAATGCCACTGTGTTACGGAATCAGAAAAAAATCTACTAAAACATCTAGACAATGTAAATAACAAATAGATACTACTAGTAGTTCCCACTATTCATAGGAATTTCTAGACAATAACTCTAATTTCTATTATTAGTAATTGTAATTCATCTGAAAAAATTGTGACCTATGGTAATTAGCAACATGCTTTTTGAGTCAGTATTCATTCGGTTTTATTCATTTTATCAAAGCATAAGCATAGTGGGGTTACTTCACATCACAGAAACCAGCCCATAATCAGCAGGTGAGAGAAAAGAATCAATGAATAAACACATAAAAAAATGAGTTATTGTTTAAATCAAAAGATTTACAACGCCACTCCAAGAGTAGGTTATTTATGGTCCTCATGTCATGAGGCCCTAAAACTGAATTACTGGGTGAGTTTGCAAAAGTCACTGTCTTTCATTTAGTCTTCAACTAGGCCATGCTGAAAACCTTTGAAAACTTTTGAACCATTTTGTGCGTAAATTACACAGAAACTTTTGGTAAAGTTACACTACATTTACATTAAATAATTTGGCTGATGCTTTTAGCCCAAGTGACTTCCAGGTTCAGGAACAATCGAGCATAAATTCAGACATGAAAACACTAATGTGAGAGTTATGAAGAGTTCAACAATTTCTTCTTAGTCATAGAAAACAGTGCAGGTGCTACAACATTGCTATCTGAAAGAAAAACACATTCAAGTGCTTATGATTAAGTCTAAACAGACAGTAAGTGCTACAGTATAAACAACATGGTCTATTCATATATACGAGTGCCAAAAGAGTCCAGGACATTCTTCTTTGTCCTAAGTGCGTCAACATTGGCTGATGTTAAGTTCTTTAAGTACTTCTTCGCCTATGATAAGGCACAACACAAGTACTATATTTAATTATATTGTTGCAAGTATGAACACAAGTGAATATAAGTGGGAAACTGTCATCAGACACTATGAATAACTGTGCTTACATCAAATGGGATTGACTGGGTTTGAAAAAGCTAAACATTGCTTCTCATAATGATTAAATATTTGTGAATACAATCCAAAAAGCTAAACAAGTAAACAGGTGTTGGAGGTTGGTTTAGGTCTTGAACTAAGGCCTGAATTCACAGCACTCTGGCCTGTAAGAGGAAGTATTAATGATGATCTTGTGTGTCTCAATTAATGTCTAAAAGCATGTGCATATGGGATAACTTCAAACATTTGACATGGTCGTGCTGTCTGGCCTCTGCAATATCCAGAAAAAAATGTGTCGCTTTAAGGAAGGCTTTGCTGATGCTGAAGTATGTGCTCCTCTGTAACAGAGAAGCTGTGGCATAGGTCTGTGGTGTGAAAAGCTTACTTGGTGACTAGCTAAGGGTGTTGACTCCCCTCCCTTTCTATGTGAAACCTGCTTTGGGGCAGTGACTCCTTGTCCTGGCCTTGTAGACGCAGAGCCATTCTTTAGACGGACCTCACTCTCTCATTTAGCTGGAATAGGAAATTAGTACTGGAAGAACCAGGGCTGAGCCACCTCACCAGCCCATGCTGTTACACCTACCCAAACTAACAAGAAATATTTAACTTAAATATCAACACAGAATAACGTCTGTTAGGGCTGAATGAACAACGGAAATGGTACATGTTTAGGACTGTCAACTGTGACTACGTCTTTCCGAGGTTTCCGTACAGTGTGACTAACATTAGCCACCTTGCTAACCTAGTTCTTGCGTTGACAAGTGAGTGGGAGTTATCTGGTTAGTCAGCAAGTCACTTTCACTGGTCCTCGTTGTAGCCTTCTCATTTTACACACAATACGTGCATGTTTCAGACACACTGCAAAAAAAATGCATATTTACCTCAACCGTCGGCTATCCAATCCAGCTGGTTAGACACTAAAAATGTGTAGGACAAGGGTGCTATCGTTAGCTAAGCAACCTTAGGTGGCGACTCGCTTAGCACGCTACACCGAGCAGCTGTCCGGCTAGCGAACGGATATCTGGAGCTCTTGCTGTGTAACAGCAGCGACCGTCTTTACTTGTTGCGAGTATCTGGATATCCTCAAAGCACTAAACGGGTGTTCTCACCACCTGGCTAGTTAGCTATAAAACAAGCTGATGTTGTTTCCAGCATTGCTATAGCGGACAGGCTAGCTAGACCGACAAGCTCGTACAGCTAATCCCTCTTGCTACCGTCCCAGCCAGGCAACGGGAAGCGACATTCGGATGCGTCCTCCACAGCAAGCTAACCGTAAACGGGACAAAAGTGATTGGCTACATCCCCCGTTGTTTTGACGGTGGCCTCTATTCTACTATACACTCACAGATTTGACGAGAAATGTCTATCAGTTCTGAAAAGCAAACGCTAACAAGCTACAGTGTCAAGTTTTTTTCTGTCTCAAAACAGAATGCAAAATGTAACTTGATGACAGTTGTTTATGGGATGAGTAATCGATGATTGGTTACTGTGAACGCATTGACGGCAGTGGTTGGGCAGAGTTGCTGTCAATCATTTTTATGCCATCGACACGCCCATAAAGTCAAACGTCTATGACGTCGAACATCTGTGGCGGTAGGTTGAAGGGTGCGTGTGCCTGAGCCCAAGCGGAGCGGAACACAAAGGCCCGGATGTAAAGGAATGTCACTGAACGGCTCCACTCCTCCGCTAATGTTTACAAACATTAATGAAGCTACAGGCAATTACAGCAGAAGTGTTTTAGCGACAAAAGCTCCAGCCAGTGCTTTCTTTATTTTTAGAAGTGGATTTGAGGGATTTTATCTCTCCCCAGTTACTAAATCCACACATGGAGCACGACGTTACGTAACACGCTTTACACTAAACAGTGACGATGTTTCGCGTCAGTCGTGGCGTTTTAATCTCCTCAGATGTTTTTAATTTGTAGTTAATTATAACTTCATGCTAAAACAACAATAGTTCATTGCGATATAATACACAACCAGGAAATAGTCAAAGGTTTAAGACACTTCAGTGAATGAATGAGAAAGCAACCTGTTTGTTTAACAGTGAATGCTAATTAACAGTACACAGTGCTGGAGCCTAGAGGAGTTTTACTGATGCATGTCCATGTGAGTTTACTAGTATTGCACTTGTGTAAATACAAAATATATGGTTTCAGTGTTCAGGGCTGTATTAAATTTCACCATACAGTTATTAGAACCTTAAACCCAGAAGTTGGAGGAAAAATAAAGAAAAAACTGTATGCGCTTACGTACCGGTCGTACCACAAGGTGGCACTGTGTTATTGAACACTGCTCGTGAAAAGATCACAATGACAAATGGTCACTTTCTCATTTACTTTCACATTTCACACACACACAATAAGAATGAAGTGAGCTGAAGAGGAGAGGCTTGTGCAAAGAGGAATGGTAGAAGATCCCTCTTTCTGTATTCATCTTGTGAAACATTATAGGAGATTAGGTGCTGTTTTGTTGGCAAAATGGGGTTGTACAAAGTATTAACATCAGGGGTGACAATAATTGTGGAACAGGTGATTTCTAAGTCAGGGATTTTTCCCCCATAAAATTCAATTGAGTTGAAGGTTACATTTTTCTACAATTTTCAGTGTAGGAGTATGCTTCTGCAATAAAAACTGCATTTATTTTAAGACTTTTAACACATCTTAACTAGGGGTGCCAATAATAATATGTGTGTATATATATGTATATATATATGCCAGCCATAACAGGACCTTACCCTTGGGATCTAAAAATCACAGGTTCAAGTCCAAGCCTGGGCACTGCCCCCTGCTCCATGTGTGATGCATTAATTGTGGAGGTCATATTTTCTTGTGGAGCATTCTGTGTGATTGAGTGTGTGACTGAGAAGCAGCATTAACATTTTGTGCAACAGGAGCTTCTCTGTGGGATCGGATCAGTCATCCTAGCCTTCACTCCCTACACAGATCAATGAGCCTATGGTCCTATGACCCTGTCGCCAATTCATCAGTTCTCCTTTCTTCAGTCAGTTTTGGCAGGTGCTACCTACTGCATGCCTGGTACACTCGTAAGTCCTGCTGTTCTGAGATGCTCTGTCTTTCTGCCTAATACTGTATGTGTGAGTGCAGCAGTTCCTACTTCAGCCCTCAGATACGTACACTCCCTTCTCCATATCAGATCAACTATGAAACAAACACCAATATAATCAGCAGTAAAATCAGGCCTGACTTGACGAATGTGTTGCAGGTGGAAATGTAACACACACAGGCATGTGCATAACTGGTGTTTCACAACAGCAACAAAGGAAGTTACAGCAAGTTTAGGACACTTCAAAAACACATGAAGCCTGTTAGATATTTAATCATTCAGAATGCAGCCTGTTCTGAATACATGAGCAATATGTAGCTTATACATACAAGTAGCTTTAATAAGTAACGTGGGGCGAAAAACAAAAGCATTTATATCAAGACTTTACATGAGCTTCATCATTGACTTAGCTGATGTATTACAGTGAGCAGGAACTTGTGTTTTCTTCCTAACTCTATATTTTCTCCCTTTTTTGCAACTTTAACCTTATAAAGATTAATTATTATGTATTCATAAACATAAACTAAGAAAACAACAAAATGTATATGGAAACATAATTACATTTACAGCCATGTAAAATAAGTAAGTACATCCCATGGAAATGGCTGAATTTTCAATGCTTTATACAGTAACTACAGATCAAGTTCATTCTACATCAACCAATACCATATGAAATTTACATATAGTAATTAAAATCATTTTAAATAAACAAACAGCAAGCTTTTTCAATCACAAGAAGGTGTTCCAGATTAGGGGCAATTGATTAGAACCTCCTGCAGGTGAAACCTGCCTTATTAATGATGACATTTATGGTCTGGTGCCACCATACCAAGCTCTTAATAACACTCCAAGGCTTTCAGGGAAAAGGATGTGGACGATTATAAGTCTTGCACAGAATTTAAAAAGAGCTCAACATTATTTGGAATAAATCATTCCACTGTAAGTGAAATCATCTACAAGTGAAGTGGATTTCAAAGCACTGCCTATTTAAGTAGAGCCAGCTGCCCCAGCAAATTCATGCGAAAAGAAGGCAATAATTACATTTTTTGCTATAAATTGAAAAAAAAAAAAACAACAACAAAAACATTATTATCACTGTGCAGAAGTATGGCCATCCTACATAATCAGTTTTTGATAACCCCTCATCTGGCAGATATCACAGCTTGCAAACACTACGTGGGATTTTCACCCATTCCTTCTTGCAAAAGGTTCTAGTTCTGTAATATTCTTTGGTCGTCTTGCATGCACAGCTCTTTTAAGATCTACCCACAAATT
>JBBIGC010000137.1:8928239-8950091 GCA_037576955.1 Lepidarchus adonis
TCAGTGAGAATCTACCAATGTAAATGGTCATGAAAATAAAGAAAACACATTGAATGAGAAGGCGTGTCCAAACTTTTGGCCTGTATTGTATGTCAGCTTTTGTGTTTGAAACCTAGTTAGATTACAACTCTACAGTTTCTGAACTTTTTGAAGGCAGAAAGTAACACTCCTCCCACATAGAACTGGTCCTATAATGAATAAAAGCATGATTAGATGTAAAATGATGACAGATTTAGAGGATGGAATATGAAAGGAATTCAAAAAGTAAAAGACCCTTTATTTAGACCACATAGTAATGACTTATGATCAATTATATGAGAAGTACCAAATTTCCCTAAAAAACATAAAAAAAATATTTATAGTTAAAAAGCAGCACGTCGTCCAGGTCTAAATAAATCGTATCTATTCCACCACTGTCAAAACAAGAAGAGGTCACCCATTGCCATGTGGAGGGGAAGAGTCATCTGTCTATGCATTACAAGTTATTGATGAGGCATTCTAAAGATGCAGCAATGGATAAGTTGAAGGCCTGGACAAACAATATTCAAGAAGAAATTGATGAAGCTGATTGGAATGGGGCTTGCCTTAAAAACTATCAATAATGAGTTGATTTACATGACTTCAATATAAATGGCTGATGAGAATGTACATAACTCATATGCCTGGCAATATTCCAGAGACATGTAATAAATGTTTAGATGAGAAAGGCACTTTCCTTCCCTGTCTTTGGATACACCCCAAGAATCAATACTTTTGGAAGGAGATCATTAAATGTTTGTCAGAGCTGTTTAACATCAACATCCCTTTATTTGGGATGAAAGAACTTTATACAACTTTAAAACCAGATAAAGTTGTCGGATTTTTAAATTCTTCAAGCCAGAACAACAATTGCTGAAAGAATCTGTATCCTTTTTTTGACATTGTGGATAAATGAATTTCCGGGTTGTATCAGACTGGAAAGACTAACTTATATTGTTAGGGGCAAACGTGAAAACTTTGTTCTTCTGTGGGAAGCATATATAAATATAATACAAATTGGGAAGGTTGGCTTCACTTGAGAATACAGTAATAATGTGGGGTATTGTAATTATAAGTTTCTTTTATTATTATTTTATCATATGTAATTTGTCTTAAGTGGAATTTATGCAACTTTAATGTTTGTGAGTATTAATGTGTTTGTTAATTTAAATATTTTACACATGTAAATACACATTAGACTATGATTTTAACTCCCAAATTAGGCCTTTCTGCAGACCTAGAAGTTCCTGAGAAGTAAAGAGTCATACTCACCGATCAACCATAACTATTAACATCACCTGCCTAATTGTGTAGGACCCCCTCATGCAGCCAGAACAGCCCTGACTGTGGGGCGTTATGTGTTCTGACCCCTTTCTATCAGAGCCAGCATTAAAATTTTGAACAACAGGAGCTCCTCTTTAGGATTAGACCAGATGGGAACATCAATTTTAAGAACTAATTACTGATTTGGTGCCTTATATGTCCACCCCGGGACAGGTGCCACTGTAATAAAATAACTAGCTAGCAGTGTTATTCACTTCACCTGTTGTGGGTAATCAGTGATGACAGCATTACAACATCAACATCAAAATCTACTTAATTTCCTCACCTGGTTAAAATCAAAACCATGTTCTTTGGACAGACGCCTCAGTTTGGACTCCAATGTGACTATTTTAGCTTCTTTACGCATTATCTCAATGTGTAGCTCATCACTCTTTTCCTCCAACTCCCGTATCTGTTTACGGTACTTGTCTTTGTCAATCAGACATTGAGACACTTGATTCTGGGCTTCATCTCGTGATTTAAACGCCTGCAAAACACAGTAAATATCATATTCAGATTTTTTCAATTAAATAATACTTCCACTACTCAACTGGTTCTAAATGGCAATATCAAAACAACTGTATTCAACCTGGTCCCGTTCACGTTCCACCTCCTCCAGCTGGACCATGATGGTGTTCATACGATTCTTATACATCTCACAGTCCTTTACCAGAGTGGAACACTTCAGCTCAAGGTCCTCCTTCTCCTCGAGGTACTGTGGATGAGAGCAAACATTTCTAATCTCAGTAACCCAGGGCACAGAGGAGGTCTGCACAAATGAGATTAATATAATGCAAAGCACTGCGGCACTGATGTCTTCCACCTTCAGAGAAGAACTGCCGGGTCTCAAGTGGCTTCACACTTTAAACTTACACTTTTATCTTTTTTCAGGCTCACAGTCAAGGAAAAAAAATGTGAGAAGAGCTCAGTGCTATTTCAATCTTAGAGAAGTTTCCTCCTTCACCCGAATTTTGACACTTTTTACATGCAAGCTCAAAACCACTACTAATTACAGATCTAGCATATTGTACAAGCAGCCTCTTAAAGCGATCAGTCTTCTTTATTACTTCTCGTTCCAGTGAGACAAGAAAGACAGGATTCATATTTGTACTAATATTTTTAACTCCAGCCTACTTAAATTCAGTGGAGTGATGTGTGACACATAGTGAGGACAATATCCTATTCCATTTGAGGTGCTGTCACACAAAAATCCACAGGATATGACGCAATGACCACTGGGGTGGAAGAAAAACATCCAAACTTGGTCATTCTGATGCAGAAGTGACCTAAATTAAAAATAAATGAATTGAAACAGGTAGTAAAAAGCTGACCCTAACCTTGTCCCTGAGATCCTCAGCCTGCCGCACTTCTTCGTGCATAATGTAAAGTCTGTTGACCAAATCCTGCCGATCCTCCAGGGCCTCCTGACGATCGTGTTCCAAAATGTCCCTCAGGGCCATGTCCGAATCGGTCAGCGGCCCAGGCTACACACACACGAAAATGACAAAAGCACAAAGACTTCAGGGGCAGGAAAGCCTAGAAACACTCTACTGCTGTTTCTTTACTTTTCATCTACAAAGTTTATAACATTTATAACCTGTATGATAGACTGCAGCTCCTGAAGTTTGAACTTTAAAACTTCATTTTCCCGCTCCAGCTCAAAGATCTGTTCTTTGCGAGGGCGGTTCTCTATGTCATTCTTCAGTTTTAGAGACTGCCTCCTTTCCATTTTACATTCTTCTTCTACCTTGTTCAGCTTGTGCTTCAGCTGGTCAATCTGAGGGGAAAATGGTAGGAAACCAGGCAACATGAATTCTGATTGCAGTAGATGTTCATAAGATTCACTGACAAGTTATGATTGATATGTTCTATGAGTTTTTTTTATGAGTTGACCTGGATTTACAGAGAAATCAACTGTTACAACAAGAAGAGATATTTTAAACAGTATTTTAAACCCATCAAGCCCTCTGACCTCCAGCTGCAGATCTCGGCTCCTCATGACAGCCATGTTCTTCTCTTCACTGAGCTGAGCATAACGCATGGCCAGCTGGTAGTTGTCATCCTTTACTTTGATGAGTTCATCATTGCAGTTGTTGCGCTCCTCCTTCATCTTATTGTAGCGCTCTTGAAAGGTGCGCAGCTCCTGGTTGGTCAACCGGAGCTTCTTGAACTCATCCTCCAGCGTTCGGTTCTTAGCCAGGACGTCCACTCTCTGAACGTCTTTGGCCTTGGCCTGCTGCTGTAACTTCATGACCTCATTCATCAGAAACTGGGTCAGACCCTCATGGACCTCCTCCACTACAATGGACAGAAGTACAGCCAGTCATACATTACACTACACGCAACTACTGTAATTTTACAGTCAATTACAATACAAATGATTTTTAACTGAAGAGCACAGAATAATATCCCACAATAATAATTCTAACACTTAAAAATGATCTACATGTTAGTAGGGAGAACATTAGCATGTACATGAAATGCTTAAAGCTCCATATTAGTATTGTAGCATAACCAGCAGTGAATGTGAATGGTTTCTCACTTACTGTAGCAGCGACATACCTACTATAGAAGAGCACCTGCGAGTGGGTTCTTTTCCTGTGACCATTTTGTACAGATCTGGGTAGTATAACTCCAGACTCTCCAAAAATACTGTATAGCCCCTTTCACCTTTTGTGTGAAGGATGTCCAACAATCGACCTGAAACAAAATGGGTGACTTCACTGGACTCAAAACAATTGGATTTGCTATACACAGTGAATTTAAAGTACATTCAGCTCTAAGTCACATCATACAAAGAAAACGGGAACAAATCTCACAGTCCCTGGCGCCAAGGGTTAAAGTCATGCTGTGCGCATGAAATCAGAGCTAAACAATTGTTGTGTTGCTTGTTTGTGACAAACGAGATGGTACAAACTCATTGGTTAAAATCTTTCAATTTGCTCATGGCCAAACTTAAGTTGAGAAATGATAGAGGTTCAGGAAAAAGTCCATGGGCAAAACAAAAAAGAAAGAAAGAAACAATTGCAGCAGCAACTCATGGGATTAAAAGCCTCCATTCATCATGATATTACACAACTGGAACAACAAAGTGAGAGATGTGGTGACTGAGTAACTGATTGATGGCACGATTTGCATGTAAATGTTTTCTGCACAGAATTTGCATTTTCATATTCCACAGTGTTTAGTCTTTCTGTCACTGCGGCTTAAAATGGGTGCACATGTGTTAGAAGGTCTGCATATGTAAATGGCAGCCACATACACAGAGATATGCTGGACAAACAGGAGGATGTGAAACAACAGTCACACATCAGCACTGAACTGTAACACAACACATGTGCAAACACACACACACACACACACACACAGTACCTGCACGGTTGGCCTTTGTCTCCAGCAGTAAAGAGTTCAGCACCTCGTCCTCATCCTGTTCATCTATAACCTTGCACTGCCTCAGATAAGAGGTCAACTTGCATGGGTTAATGTAGCGGCACAGAATGTACCGGTTCTTCTCCACATTTCTCCACCGGGCCTCCTCATCATCGAGATAGTTTTCAGACCCTCCGTTCTCCATGCCTGACGAGGCCTGTATAAAACACATATTCTACGTTTATTTTTGAATACTCTGATTTATGTTACAATGGCAAAAACATTTTAATTTCTGTCTGTTTTAATGCTAATATTGGAAACAGATTAAATAAAAAAATGTATACTGTGAATTTTGACAGATCAGGTCAGATAAGATATATGAAAAATGTCACATATCAGTTTCCAAGGTTCCTTACAAACGTCACTGATCAAAATGCATAATTAAGAGGTTACATGCACTTGTTTTGTGTATATTTATGTATATTTATGAAGAGAACCTGGGGGCTTTGAATATGCAAATGCGAAAAAACTGCAAGCAAGGCTTCTTCACCAATATATATTTAAATCATCTAATATAACATTCTTATTAAATGTAAATAGCTCTACTCTTTTAAGCAACAGTTTGTTTGTTTCTTTTTTTATTCAAAATGAGTTCTGCATCTGAGCACAAATGAAACATCAGATGGTGTCTTAGTTAAGTTCCTAATAAAATAGGAAACAAGGTTTCGAGGGAAAGTGTTGCCCTATGCCCCAACCACGCTCTACTAAACACACCAAAGCACTGTGACACAAAGTGTTCTTCCATCAGATATGAACTGGGTGGACTGTCATTTGGATAGCCACAGGCTAGAGGTGAAACATGCTCCAACAAACAGATATTTTACCTTTATCAGTTGTTATGTCTTCATGGAAAATGTTTCACAATGAGTTGTGATAGATGTCATATTGTGAATGGCATTCAATGACTTGTGGATGGCAGCAGTAATAACATGGCTGGTGAGATATTCACTTCGAAATCATTGAAATGCTAGTAGAGGTTGACTGTAAACTGCTCAATATTCTAAAGTCAGCCATTTCTAACTTGAGAAAAAGAGCTGGGTAGTATTTTTCAGTGTATATGCTTCATGCTGAGAAAGTTACTGAACAGAATTGATGTCAATATGAATGTACTGAGGAAGTCTCTTCTATACATAAGCACAGTGAATCTGCAGATATCTCAGCAAAGCATCACCACATTATAATCATAAGGCTCATTACTCATCTGCCGTGGGAGAAAAATGCCCAAATTCCACACATTTGCTCAGACATCCATCAAAGCGTCATTTAGTGCAGCAGTTGAAGCTGAGGTTCTAAGCCTGATGGCAATCTCTGTCAGAGGCAATCCATTTACGCATTACCTGCACAGAAGGGGCCATGCAACAGATGAGTTCATTCATCCGCCAAGAACATCAGGAACCTTGCTGCAGTATAATGCCTCTTTGTTCATAACGTGTCTCACACAGAAATTAAATACATATGTGGGTGGCTAATGCAGTTGTTAATGTGCAGTACTGTACAGTATCAGTAAGTTTCACCATAGGTTGCCTCTCTTTTGCATATATTTTATGGGCAGTAAGCAGCCCTGAGGTGAAGCCTGGTCACCTGTAGCTACATAAGCCCTGCATTGTCTCCCGGCTGCTCTGCATGGCTTTGCAAATGAAAGCTTATCTGATAGCATCCATATGCCCACACAAGCTTTTTGCATGTTTTCTCTCATCATTGCCTCATTCGCTGCCATAAATCTTGATAAAGCTTATGAATCAGGTGACGGTTGAGAAGACATTTAGCCTATCTCCTTTTCCCTCCATCTGCCAGGCTGTAGCTGAATGATTCTGTTTTGATTTGAAGAGTTATTCCAATACATTTAGTAATCATGGTGCCCATATAATGTGTAGGATTTTTTAATGCTGTAAATTGTGCAGTATATTGAATTTTGAAGTCTTTGTTTGAGTGTAAAAAAAATCCCCAACAGCTGATATTACTTCATAAATTAAGTCTATGTGCTTACTAATACCAAATGTGTATAAAACACATGGAGTTGTAGGAGTATAGCTTAAAATATATGATTGGTTTATGCATTATCCAGTAACCAAATTGTTCAATTAGCAAAGCATATATGGAAATCTTTGAATCATATGTTAAACCAGAAGACTCGGACACATGAATCAATTCTCCCTTTTTACATTCAGTTTTTTTAAAATGGTGACCACTCCATTCTTTAACAAATATAAAGCATGCAACTATACGGAACATTATCACAAATAAAAGAATAAAAGTGTTTTTAAATAATTTAAGCTACTGTCAAAATTTCATAATGGACACGCTAATAAAAATGGCTCAAAACATCTTGTTCCTTTAACTTACATTAAAAGTCATGTTGTCATCCTGCCTATAAAATTTAAATTTTGGAGATAAAGGTTTTGTCACAACAGCAACCCAGATATTGTTTTTCCCCAGCTTGGTTAACACTTGGCGCACCTTAAAAAATTTACCTATGCTGCTCTCTATGGGTAGACAATGATGCTATCCTGCCAATTTATAAAGAATGCAATGAGAGACTTCACATTAGTAATAATGTGCAATAATCCATAATATTCCTTAAAATTTAAGTCAATGTTTGCTTTTACTGTACTGTACTGTACATTTGCTTTTCACCATAATTAATTATGCAAAAAAGCAAAAATCTCAGGCTCTTTGAAAGAGCTTTTAGAAGGATCATCAGATCATCAGAATGTTTAAAAACGTTTTTCAGATCAACAAATCAACCTGTAATTATTAAAATGCAATCTGAATCTCCTACACTGTCCATCGTATAAAGGGTGCATACATATTAAAAACAGTATCATCTGCATGAAGGTGAGTTTTTGTTTGCATATACACACCTAGGCCATTTATCAAATAGAGAATAAATAGGTCCTAATATAGAGCCTTGAGGAACACCTTTAATGATTTCAAGAAATTCAGATTCATAACCCTCTGCATAAACACACTGAGTTTGGTGTACAGAATAAACTAGTTAATCACCTTCTGGCCAAAACCAACAGTTCTGAGCTTATTGAATAACATTTTTATATAAATAAACCAGCAAAGCGTTGCTTTCTATCTACACAACAATTTAGATCATTCATCACTACCAAAGAAGTAATAATACTGTGACCAGTTCTGAAACCAACTGAAAATAACTCAAGATATTATTATTAAGTTGTTTCATGCATAAATTTACTTGAAATTTGAAAATCTTAGCCAAAATTAATCATTTTAAATTTAACATAAGCAGCTTTCCAAATGTAAAGTACAGAATTAATCAAAAGGCTGTTAAAAGTTATAAGCCATCTGAGAAATTAAAATTAAACAAATCCAAATTTTCCTTAGTTGTAGAATTAGCTAAATATAGAACAGATATATTCCCACTTGAGAAGTGAAACAGATCCATTACTTTAATGCACAAGAGACAATTTAAAAAAAACTACATGCAATCTTAGACAGTTAACAATCTTTTGCAAAGTTCACCAACATCACTATTAGAAACAACATAAACTAATACCTGAATCATATTACAACTGTGCAGTCTTGTTTACGCTATCATCTAATCATCTAAAACAAACATTCAGGTACAAATCATCAGATATAATCTCAAACAAAAGTGAATTTTCCAGTTTTATGTTTTTCAGAAGTATGTTTTATTTTTTTAATCAATTATAACATTACTTAAAAAAGCACTATGACTGTTAAGATTATTATATTTATTTGGATAAGAATTAGTTTAAAGAGTCTCAGTTAGACATTTGACCTGAAGTCAGGGCTGTTTTAAGACGTTTCCTCCTCTTACAGTGTCTCTCTTACTAGAGTATAACATAGCTGTTCACAAAACTAGAAACAAACCAAAATTATGTAAACATTCTGCCAGACTTTGTAAATATGTGAAGCACCCCTTAACTTATTTACAAAGTTTGATCAAAATAAGCCATAAACACTAATCACCCTAAATATATTTAAAACAGAACATTTGAAAATACAGCATTTAAATTAAACATTACATTAAAAATACATAGGATATTCTGCTTTAATGCACAGTATTGTCTCTTAGAAAGTGTCTTGATAAAACTAAATTGCTAGTTGCTAGTTATTAGATTCAAGATGTGAAACACAACACATTATTGCTTATTTACTAATTTATTAGTTTATTTTTTTTCCTTCTTCTTCTTTAAAAATGCTTTTTTGCAGTGAAAACTGCATAAATGTCCATTACTGATAACAAGTTAACTCATGTCTCAAATTCAACTGCACAAAAATGTTTTCATAATCTTCCATTGAAAAATTATGTGAAAGGGTTGAATTTGAGTACAGCAGGCACACACACATGCACACACACACACACAAATCATTAATAATTATAGGCTTAGGTGTATAGTTCAACAAAATAAACTGACGAAGAACATTTGTAAACTCAGATTTACAAAATACCATTTAAAAAAGCTCTTGCAGGTCTCCTGAGTGATATAACTGTCTAAGTGTTGATCCCTTCATTAGGAGCTCTTGAGTATGATCCATGATGGTGCCACAGCCATCAGTGTCCAGGAGCAAAAATGGCTGTAATTTGCCTCTCTCTGGGGGCAGCAATCCACCTCTAAGCTACTGGGTGGAACTGGAGATAACTACAATGGGGAGAAAATCTTGAAGATAAAAAGAAACGCTCTGATGAGCCAAAGCATGTTCTAAAGCATGGCTCTAAGAAATCTCTTTGGCAATTTTATATTTAAAAGTGTTCTTGGCTGCAGTAGAATGCTGGGCAGAGGGTCACTCCCATTGCAGTACTGGCATACATAGAAGATGAGTGGTGTACATGCTGCCAAACTGCTGCCAAACTGCTACATTCTGAGAGCAAAGATATTCACATCCATTAGCTGCAGTAACCTCAGAGCTAAGGGGAAGACATGGATACACAAGATCCAATCAGGGGGCTTCAACAGCTGAGAATTTAGACATGACACACCCACTTTAAATATTCAGCACAGTAGAATTTCTGGTTAGGGGGACAACTGGAAACAATTCAGGGTTTTCCCCTTAAGAGCCCAGACTCTAAACTGAGTAAGTGAGATGCCATTCTGTCAGTGATCTCCACAAGCTCTTCTGTGGTGGATGGGACGTGACTCAGCCGACTCATTCATACTGTGTACTCACATGCAGCTCTCTCACACTCATATGTGGACAGGCACACAAACACTTCGGCTTTGTCTACACCCCCATCTTACAACCCTAACCAAGTTTCCTCCAAGCTTATTTTGGAGTGGATGACTAATAGAGCTTCTTCACTTCCTCATTTCAGTAACAGATGTTTAGTCTCGCCTCTTCAAGTGAGGAACTCAGGGCAGCCAATGCGGAGGTGAAATCTCTCCTGCGCTTTGTACATTTAAAGAAGTGTTTGGCAGAACTGCAGCACAGAATAGATCTTTTTTTAAAAGCTGTAGCTGTGCTGCATCCCCTGAAAATGAAAAGAATGCCTTTAGATATTAAAACGGCATGAGATTTCAATCTGGAAACCAATCACAGGTTGGGGTTGGTGTTTTTGATGGAGGAAAACTATCGTAATTTTCCACAGATTAGTGCTCGCAGTCACGGAAAGCAGACAGGATAGATACTCCAACCAAATAGTAACGTCTTATTAAGATTAAGGTTCTCTGCTTCCTCTCTCTGTCTCTCTCTCTCTCTCTCCAATGTGAGGGAGTCACACCTACATGTTTGATCCTGTTTCACTACAGTTTCCTCTCTGTCTCTCCCCCTGGGACTGGGCCTGAAACTGTTTCGCACTCGTGTTGGAGAGTAGCATCAGAATGAGAGAGCGGAAGTCTTCACCACATGCTCCCGCCACCCTATCTGGTTTTAGAACAACCTTCAACCAACAGTGCATCCCCAGCCAATGGGCTGCAGCGCTGCTCCTTCAACCTACCAGTTCGGAGGAACTGCGGTGAGGTGTTTTGTGTGAAAGTGAAACACGATGTGAAGCAGTTCAGTGGGCCCCCCGACCAAGCCCTTACTACAGCTAATGTTTCAGCTCTCAGAGTCGATAATGCTGAGAACCTTTTCTGCTGCCTTAGGAAAGTGCAGATAAAGTGATAAGAGCTATAAATAGTGCCAAACAAACTAAAGTCAATAGTGATTTAATGTCACTGAAGTGGGTGATGAACTAGGAAACAGCAAGATAATATAGTGAAAATAATTGTATAGTATGGCTGATATAGAAAAGCATTAAAAGTGCATAATTAGTGTCATTTTCAGCAATTTCGCTCCTGCATGTGTTAATGGATCTGTTCATGCCAGAAACTTACCTTCATGCAAACTGTATTACCTGTATGCGCATACACTTCATTTATGATAAATGATTTATTCAGAATATTTGTCCTGGAATGGTAATTATACATAATGTGTAATGTAACATCGTCTTTGCATGTCTCTCAAAAAGCAGCAAAACCATTTAGAATCTATTTTATATGCAATTGCAATCTATCCATTGTATCTGAATAGGTCTATTCCAACTGATTATATTTTCTATTGAGAAACTGCAACAATCTCAGTATATGCATTGCATCCCTGCATACATAATATAAGCTGTTTTCGCCTTATAATCTTTCCAAACCATGTTTGCTCACAAGATTACAATTAAAAGTAACAATAGCATCGTGGATAAAAGAACATAGAGTCACATGGGCAAAGAAAATACATTTCCTTAAAATTATAAAACTATTAACAGTTGGATGGTTGATAATTCTGTTTCCTTAATAGACATGTAAATGACTGATGCTCACAAATAGGCATTTCAAACACGCTTTGGGACTGCTCTGATTAAGACTAGGTATTTTAATAGCATAATAAGGTCAGTCTGCTGACAGAAATACATAACTCTGCCAATCTCATCTACAATAAATCCATTGTTTTGTGGTGAGCCAGCAAATTCCAGATGTCATGGAATCACTAAGAAAATTACACCAAAAATCTTCAATATGAAGAGTTTCACCTTTGAAGAATGACAGCAAGCACCTAAAGGGATCTACTGTTGTCCATTCATGTAACAGCAAAACGAATCTTGGCCTTTTTCCTACTTATTCATGGAATTCAAAGAAACTCCTACTGTTTATTCTTAGGTCTCCATTCCAGCTCAGGTCAGGCCTGAAGGTAAATCTTTGCATTTCTTGAACTATTGTTGTCACTATTAATGTTAATCATCGTTAATCCACATTTCTGACTGTCCTAACAACTTCCAAGATTAAAGTAATGGAGTATCTCTAGGCATAAATAATCTTTTTTTCCACTATCGCTTTTCTTACCTGTATGTGTTTTTGTTTTAGAATAAATACAAGAGAAAATATAATGTTCTTTAAGTGGACAATAGAGGATATATATGTTATTAAAAGGCACAATATGAAGAAATAAAAGTTATTCAACTTCCATCTCAGGACAGATGCAGTTTTGTGTAGTATAGCAACTGTATATCCAAAATTAAGCATCTTGTCTTAGAATAGTGTTGTGGTCTTCCTGGATTTAAGAATGGCTGGTGTTACAGAAAACACAAATTGTAACAACAAAACACAAAGTGTTTATGGGTTATTCCCTGAAGAGTTGAAAAATAGTCTTAAAAAGCCACCACAAGTTAACATAACATAAGTTAACACCTCAACATAAGACTTACTGAGTTACTGAAAGGTGCTAATTGTTGTAACAGCACAAGATTTCTTTGAAATCTTATTTGGCAAGAAACATGGTTTGTGTCTGGGTAAGTCTGCAGCAAAAAAAGCAATGGACAACAACAAAAAAGAGATCAAACTTCCTGGCAATCCATTGAGCTAATATTTTAAAAAGAATCCAACATTAGTTGCATAATCTTTTCTCTGACAGAAATGCAATTGTAACCTAGATGGCAGTGGTGATGATGGTCTCATATCAGAAAAGTTTCAAATTCAATTTGTGCTCTGATGTTTCTAAGGAGCTGCATGACATGCTGTTCAATTTGTTAAACAAAGTTGAGGTCCAAAAGCATAAAGAATTGGTCACAGAGGATCCTTGTTTGACACACTAACGCTATTCAAATGACATTTCCATTAACCCATGTGCACTCACATTCAGAGCCCGGCAGAAGTGCGCTCCATGTGTGCAGACTGTGCGTGGGGTTGTGTGTGGGTGTAGGTGCCTTGGCACTGCCATTGTTTACTGCTGTAAGTGCACTAGCAGTAAACATGATGACCCAACCGAAGCGCTGCTCTTTCAAGTACAAGTAAGAAAACGTAATCAATGCATTAGTAAATGTACATGTTCTCAAAGTTACAAAGTAAATAAGCATGAATACACATCTTTATTTTCACCATTATCTTCCAGCACTGCCTTAACTCTACTGACCATGTAACTAAAGCTTCACAGGTTGCCAGTTCTACACCTCCATGACAACATCATGGAGCTGAGACCTTCATTTGAGGATGCCCCATGGAGACATGCTTGGCCCCTCTTGGAGGTGTGTTTGGGGTTGTTATCATGTTGGAATACTGCCCTGTGGCCCAGTTTCTGAAGGGAGGGGATTGTTCTCTGCTTTAGTATGTCACAAGACACATTGATGTTGATGACACATTGACATTCATGGTTCCTTCAATGAACTGTAGCTCCATGCCAACAGCACTCAAGTGACCCCAAACCATGACACTCCCACCACCATACTTGACTGTAGGAAAGACACACTTGTCTGAGTACTCCTCACATGGTTGCCACCACACATGCTTGACACCATCTGAACCAAATAAGTTAATATTGGTCTCATCAGACCACAGGACATGGTTCCAGTAATGGTTCCACATGTCCTTAGTCTGCATGTCTTTAGCAATTTGTTTGCAGACTTTCTTGTGCATTATCTTTAGAAGAGGCTTCCTTCTGGGACAACAGCCATGCAGACCAGTTTGATTCAGTGTGCAGTGTATGGTCTAAGAACTGACAGGCTTCAACTAATATGTCTGTTTTCAAAAGACAACCTCTGGATATGACACTGAACATGTGCACTCAACTTCATTGGTCAACCATAGTGGGTCTGTTCTGAGTGGAACCTGTCTTGTTAAACCGCTGTATGGTCTTGGCCACCATGCTGCAGCTCAGTTTCAGGGTTTTGGCAATCCTCTTATAGCTTAGGCCATCTTCATGTACAGCAACAACTCTTTATTTTCAGATCTTCAGAGAGTTCTTTCCCATTAGGTGTTTTGTTGAACCAGTGACCAGTATTGAGATAACACCAAATTTAACACAACTGCTCCTCATTCACACCTGAGACCTTGTTACACTAACAAGTCACATGACACTGGGGCAGGAAAATGGCTAATTGGGCACAATTTAAGCATTTTCCTTTAGGGGTGTACTCGCTTTGGTTGCCAACGGTTTAGACATTAATGACTGTGTGTTGAGTAATTTTGAGGGGACAGCAAATTTACACTGTTAT
This sequence comes from Lepidarchus adonis, assembly GCA_037576955.1. Lineage (NCBI taxonomy): Eukaryota > Metazoa > Chordata > Actinopteri > Characiformes > Lepidarchidae > Lepidarchus > Lepidarchus adonis. The sequence continues at coordinate 8,942,455 of JBBIGC010000137.1, forward strand.
ACAAGCTGCAAACTGACTACTTTACATTGTATTTAAGTGTCATATCTTTAGTGTTGTCCCATGAAAAGACATAATAAAATATTAACAAAAATGTGAGGGGTGTACTCACTTGTATGAGATACTTTATAAATCCTATACTGCTTAACTGGGAAGAGAAATCAAGTGCCATTGAAGACAGAGAAAGAATGGTTTGAGAATGCTGCTCGTCTTGAAAATTCCAATCCACACCGTCAAAAGCTTTTCCAGAATTGGGTAACTCAATAAGAGGGGTGTGTTTACAGATATTGACAAATACTACAATATTTTGTAAACAGGCTATTTGTCAGAGCTGTTAGCACCTATTCTATAAGTATACAGATGTTGCAGTAATAGGTCTATAAGCTGAATAGTCCTGAGGATCTTTTCCTTTCTTTATAAGTTTACTACAGTTTTCCAAATTTGGTGTATTGAGCCATGACCTAACCAGGCTAAAAATACAGGAAAATATACTGTTTGAATTTATGCATCTGAATAATGTAGTCACTTGTAGATTCAGTTCTCTCCATTTTTTAACTAGACCAGAATTATTACACATCTCACTAAACAATAAAGAGCATCTGATATTAATTAAAGAAAGCAAAGATCTTTCCAATTTCTAATCTAAGATGCAAAATACCATGTCCCTTTGTTCCTGGTTAAATAGTAAAATTATTAGACACAAATGTAGGGGAATTCTCATTAGGTCTGCAAACATTGAGCAGCACAACATGTTATTCACACAACAAACCCAAGACTAAAACACATCTCCCTTCAGGATTACTCATTTGTTTCTCATAAATGAAAGGTAAATGTTTATTGATTAATATAGCCACCTGTTATTTTCTTTGGCTGAAAAATTACAATATGCGAAGTATACTTGTCCTGCCTTGTTTGGTTTAATTGCTCTGTCTTTAATAGATGGGTTTCTTTTTACTCCTTCCATGTAATAACATGCATTAATCCTTTCCAATTCCATGTAATGAATCATAAAGAATGAATCATACCTGTAAGCACAAGTAATTGAACACAGAGGCAATAAAGCAACAAACTAACCTGGTTGGGTCAAAACAATAATTCTTTTCAAATATCCCCCCATGCCTGTCCCCAGATAACAAGGCGCACTAAATGAAACTGGGTCACCAGGCAAATAACTGAAAAGTGTGTTAAAGCAATGGTATGTAAAACTGAGAAGAGTACATTGCCTTCTTGTAGAGGAAGCTGCTGTGCATGTGCAGGGCATGTAAACAGCATGGGGCACAAACTGAAAAACTGTAGAAAAGACTGACATTTAACTCACATTTATCGTTAAAAAAAATCAATCACTAAGAAATATTTATTTTGAATAAAATCACATTACTGCCACCCCTAAAAATTCTTATAAAACAAATGTAACTGGAGCATTTTTGTAATTTCTAGTTTAGTTTACAGTCTACAGTCAGAGGAACAAGGCTGGACGAGGACCCAAGTTCATCTTGCCATCATGAACAGTGAGGAGGATGGTAAAAAGATGAAAATCTCATGAGAAAATCTAAGAAAATCAAATCTGAAAATCTGAAAAAAAATCAAATTGTTTAGCAAATATGGAAAAGTCATTTTTATAAAGGTTATCTACTGCAGCTTTAGTGCATGAAACAAGACAGTGAACCATGAAAGCAAATATACTAAGTAATTTAACCTTAAGCCATTATAACACTACACACCAATGCGGACAAGTGTCCACATTAGTCACATGACTTTGCCAACCAAAAGTTGAAATAAACTAAGAAGTCTTGACATTGACAACACAGGGCGGTGGACAACATTGAATATCTAGTTATTTTGAATTTTTTTTAATTAAATGTTCAATTAAAGTCTTTTTTTGGGTTGTGAGCCTATATTTTTCAGAAAATAATTATTTTAAGCCTGAGGATACACCTTAAATTGGGGAGCTATTCATTTTGGAGGGTATTGTAAGTCCTTTGCAACTGAAAGTGTTGGAAATACTTAATTTTTTCTTGTGAACACAGTACAGATTTAATGGATAAGCAAATGGAGATAACGTCCCTCAACATGGCAAATTTTTTGTTGTCTTCTCAGCACCTCAGATGATTGCTGCTGTTGTGAATCACCTCGTCTCTGTGAATCGTCTCTTTGTCAGGAAAGTGAAGAAAATACACACTCCCACTTCACCCTAAACCTACACATGCTGAAACAGGAATGGGACAAGCAGTATATGCATTTGCCCAAATTCAGACTTGAATTTTGATGGAAGTTTTAGTCATCTCAGTAGCATTGGGCTAAAAAAATTGGCAAGCGTTCCACTCTTTTGAAAAGACAGGCAGTTCTCATGTTTCAGTTTGCCTTGATTCTCTAAATCGTTCATTTCTGTAGCAATAGCTACATTTCTCCACAGTTAGTTCCTGTTTGGGCAAGTTCTGTCTTCAGCAGCAGAGATCTTGTTCTCTGCCTCCTGGATTCACTTGGATTCATTTCATGCCAATGGTTATCAATATATCCCAAACAGAACCCAGCAGTGCAGCAGAACCTCAGAGGAGCTAATGGTAGCATGAGCTCTCTGGGTTCAGTGGCCTTGTTTAATTACTATTAGTGAGGAGAATTTAAACAGTGAAATGTCCCATACGACTTTATATTTCCATTAAAAGCAAAAGACAGTTGTTTCTGCTCGTGTAATATACACACAAACTGATCTCAAAATGGAGATTAATGAATCTAATTTTAATGATTTTATTTGGAGACTATTTGTACCAGTCCCTTCAAAGTAAAATTTTCAAATTATGAAAAATGTTTACTCCATTTAATTGAAATTTATACTGTAATCACACAGTGCATTTTTGCATGGAGTGTCATGAGAACTTGCAACATTTTTATGCAGATTTTTATGTCACAAAGAGAAGACTGAATATAAGAGATACTTTATTTGGTCAGCTATCTAATTTAGGTTATTTTAGGTATTTTTTTACCTAGATGTGTCATTATAATTATAACTCCTTTCAAGCCAATCAGTCAGACTGGAGCACCTGCAAATACATGTTTCAAATTGTGTGATAGCGGGTAGAACATATATTAATGAAACCACTACAGTTAACAGGAAGTGTGAGCATGTTAATGAAACCACTACAGCTCTCCACAGCAAATGAGCTTTAAAAAGAAATACCAGGAAGAGGACATGAATGCTTTATTCTTAGCTTTGTGGTGGTTTAGGGCGAAATCGTCTTGTACATACATGTGCAATACAAACACATGACTAAACTGTGGAGAATTAAGAGCTAGTGGCATTAATGCAAAATAAGGATCTGACCAAACTTTAAAGGCAATAGGATGTAACCTTTCGTGTTTCATTATCTCTAAAAGGTTTTTTTAGCACAAGAGATTTGTTCCAATGGAATTGTAGATTGTTACAAATCCAATAAAAATTAATGGTTTTGTTAGCACAGCAGCCAATCACTTTCCTCTTCTAGCGTAAAAATGACATATTGGCTTGAAATATTGGTCAAATCAGTCAATAATATTTAAAAAATGATCTCCTAACAGATGGCTACACTATGCATCACTTAATAATAAAAACATAAACATGCACAATGGCATCCAGGTACAGGCCATCAGCTCATATGAAAATAAATGTTCTAAAAAAATCATAAAGAATCATTCATTTGAAAAAAAGGTTAAGCCACATTGTGCCTTAAAATGGTGCACCACAAACACACTGACATTCACAACTGTTGAACAATATGATTAGGTCAAATAAAACACTTCATAACCCTAAAATTAGCCAATAGTTGCTGACACTTGAACCAGAAACAATTCAGTTCCATATCAGTGACAATCCTTCAACTTAAACTTCTGCCCAGTATGTTCTATTGATAACTGGTGGAAAAAATATGCATTTTTGTTGCAGTAAAAAGAAAAGGATGCATTTGTGCTCCAGTCCAGCAGGTATCTAGAACCAAGCCTGTTCATGACCTGCTGAAATACTGAATGAAGCAGCTTTACTGTCAAATGGCAACCAGATCTCACAGGCTTCTCCTATATACTTTCTCTGCATCCTTGAGTAATCCTCAAGTCCCCAAGCTGCTTCCTGCTTTTGGGACAGGCTCAGGTTTTCAGTTAAAGGATTCTCTGAGGCAGGAACTATTTCATGGAGCCCCTTGCTGAATGAAATTTGATAACAAAAGCTTAGTTCAGTTGACCCAGACCTTAGGTTTGGTATCAATGCCCTCTTTTCATGCCATAGCTGGTCTGGGATGGCATTAACAGCATAGCAGCAATACAGACATCCGCACCTTTCACGTCAGCTAATAAAAATACACAGACGTTGTCGGTTATTGGACGAACGACTTCAACCCAGAAACAAGCTAAACAAAACTTAACTCACACACAGCCATTATTCCAGCTCTTTAAGTCGGTTTCTTGAATCAAACGCAGTCAGCAAATACTTAAACCTCTCCAATTCTCGGCCTTTAAAACACTTTCTTAACATTTTCTCCAATTAAATACGTACGAACTTCAGTTCTGCATCGCGCGCGAGCTCGGGCGCGAGCCATGACTTCACAACAAACGTCAACGTTTTTAACCGACAGACTTCCTACTAGCACAAAACAAGGTGTTTACCTGTTGAAGAATTACTTGACGGAGTTCAACAGCGGACACGCATTGCGAGAGACGACACGGAGCCTAATAAGAAGTGAAATCTCAGCCAGGGAGCGCGAAGTCGCCCCGAGTTCTTCTTCAAAGTTGCACCTGACAGTCAGAAACACAAGCCTGGCAGTCCGTCAGAAAGTGGGCGGAGTTACGGGAGTGTGCAGCCATGCGGCCCACTCTGCACAACCACACACAGAGGAACTGCTCCACAGTGATACTGCACTGTGTCACATTTACACTTGCTTATTATTAATACTATTGTGGTTATTGTTGCTGTTGTTGTTCATGGATGAAACAGTAGTTTTACCTATTTTCCAAACCCTGATACTGTGGACACCCTGTGTGTCTGAGAATATAAATTGCATTTTGTCTAGACCAATGGTTTCAAGGCCTGGTCCTGGAGCACCCCAAGCTTCTTAAACATCTAATTTGCCAGGTTTGCCTGAGTTAAAGTGTGTAGAAAGCAGGGAAATCAGTCAAATGCGCAGGGCAGTAAGGCCTACACGACTGCTGTATTGGACACAAACTTTCAGAGGAAGTCAGTGGGGATGTTTCCCTCCAGCACCTTTAGAGTTTCTTATTCCAGCAAATCCTGATCTGCTGATCAGTGCATACTGTAAAGGCATGTATATAAAATGTATATAATATATATATATGAAAAAACACACATTTTTTTCTCTAACTGCGTTATAGCTGCTTAATCTGTTACGTTTTTAGCCTAATAATCTAATCTTTAATTATAGTTTATGCTTGCACAATCTGGAGTGGATCAGGATGCATTTCGCTGCTTGTTTTATGTGTATAACTTGGCATGTGATGAATAAACATCTTGAATTATCTTATCTTATCTTGACTTATAAATATACATATATATGTGTGTGTGTATTGTTTTATAGATATATAGATATAACAAGCAATGCTGAAAGGCTTTTAATTATTTGTAGCACATTTTCAGATAAGCTGTAGAGTGTTATTAATAACTTTGATAAAGGTCTTATTAGCATAATTTGAGGAAACCTTGTATCGCTGAAGTAATTCCCTATTTACAGAGACCTTTTCAGACACCGCAACACAACTCTGATTGCAGTGCCGGTGTGACATGACAATGGATAAATAACCACTGGTGTTTATTCACAATCAAGGCTCATTTTGCAATCACAGTTGTAAATTGTGTCGCTTTTCTTTGAGGTAGTTGGGTGTTATTATCAGAAATGTCTTCAAGTTGGAGTAAAACCTCTCTGCTCACCTGACATTCACTTGTGCATTAAATTGTAAACAATGCATGAATATTGTGTAAATGTCAAGACAGATACAGAAATATTCAGATTAAATCTAGTTGTTGTTTTGCTGTTTCATGTTTTTATTTTTCTCTTTAATGGCATTATCTTCTATGAGGCCCCAAACACCACCCGTATGCAAAACAATTTATTATCTATTTGTTTATTTCAACTGTCACATAAGACAGTGCTGTAAAAGTTCAGTGCTGAAGATCAAAGCCATTGTGTTCTGTTGCTCTGAAATTTTTCAGCCATTCAGGTCAGTCAGCTAGAGGAGACAAAGGTGGTGGTTAAGACAAATCCAAGAACCCAACACTGACAGGGGTCCCTCAGAGAACACAATTTACATAAGAATATTATATATAATTATTATTAGTAATACTACTACTTCTACTACTACTACTACTACTACTACTACTAGGTAAGGCATGTTTATTTATAAAGCACATTATCATACACATGGTCATTCAATGAGCTTTACAAGGTTAAATGGAAAATATAAAAGTATGAGATAATAAAATATAAAAGCATAAAAAGAAAAGCCATAGATATAAAAATTGTCATCAAAACAAGCATAAAACAAGCATAGAAAATAAAATAGAATTAAATTATTAAATTAAATTAAATTAAATTAAATAATAATAATAATGAATAATAATAATCTTTATTAATTAATTAATTAATTAAGTAATTGATTAATTAATTTATTTATTATTATTATTATTATTATTATTATTATTATATACCACAAGTGCAGACTGCTAGATATGACATACTGTGATATATGATTAAATCCATTTAGAGCGTTTATGCGAAATAAATACATATTTACATTTACCCTGTATGAATTACCCTGTATAAATAAATATCAATGTTTAGGGATATAAATGATAAATGGGTCTGATCTCACTTCAACATTCCCATGATGCCAAGCCCATTGTGCTTTAAGGCAACAATGCAGATAGCTGTCACTGATGTCATTGAATGGAGGACAGGGCCATCACACAAAAATCTTTTCCTCATTTCACCTACACTACTCAATATACCAGCATGTGACTAAACAAAGCTACGCAATGACACATACATTCCAACAGGAAGTCAGACTTCTAACCAATGGTGCAGAGAGTGCCCTCCAGTGGAGGAGCATAGCATGGGGAATGGTGCAGTTTATGAGCTGGAGCTCTGAGGCAGGGAGTCACCTTTTTTAGCCCTGGGGTTTAGGTGTTTTGTTATATGCCCGATGCAGAATTGCTTCATATACAGTTTTCATTTCCCTCAACTGCTCACTGAAAAAAATGTTTCTTGCTTTTGTGATGCCTGCTGTTGACTATAGGTTTGTCTTTCCATTTCCTATAGCTGTCCAGGAGTACTCGCAGTTACGGTGTTTGGTAGTTTTATCTAAGCAATGATTATATAGACGATTTATCCAGCAATCATTAATTTTATTCTTCATTAATTATATTTTTTATTAAGCAATCGTTTATTTGAGTTATCTCTGTGTATTTGTTTGTTTGTTTTACATTCAGTAATCAAAATATTAACAGCATTTAAAATATTCCAATATTTTTTTTATTGAAAAATATACACTACTCCATATAATTACACATATATAAAACAGGTATGGCAAATGAAAAGAAAGAAAGAAAGAAAGAAAGAAAGAAAGAAAGAAAGAAAGAAAGAAAGAAAGAAAGAAAGAAAGAAAGA
>JBBIGC010000137.1:8983246-8995087 GCA_037576955.1 Lepidarchus adonis
CTCTCTCTCTCTCTCTCTCTCTCTCTCTCTCTCTCTCTCTCTCTCTCTCTCTCATATATATATATATATATATATATGTATTTGTATATGTGTAGATTGAAAGAATTAAAAGAATGTGCAGTGAAATATTTGGTTTTATTGTAATTTACCATTAAGGAAATTCTCAAAGATGTTATGCATTTTTATAAATATCACCAAAAGAACATGAATGTTCTATGTGCAGTTGTATAGTTGTCTAATATTTGAACATTTTAATGCCAAAATGTTACTTTCATGTATTTTCTTTTTTCCATGATGTGTTGTTTGGAGTGTGCCTTACGCATATGATAAATATCATAGTTGAATTATTAACACCATCTTTATTGGAGAAAATAACATGCGTTTTTAAATTTATATACAGTCCTGTTACAAGTGGATACAGAGTTTTTCTTCAGGTATTTTATTATTATTGTCTGGTATTTTTGAGAGTTTTTGGATAAAGGCAGCACCAGCAGATTTACTTCCCAGGAAAGTTTCATTATGTTTTTTCCTGCTCAGTTCACTTTTGAGTTGATCATTCAGGTGGGATAAATGCAAACATGCTGAGTAAGAAACTCGCCGCATAGCAATGGATATCAGGACTTGCCTGGTAAATGGATCGGGAAACGGCACACGACTGCGAGATCACCGATGCATCTGGGGGGAGACGGCAGGGAATGCAAACACCTTGCAGAAAAGCAGTTGAAACTGAAGCAGCATTTTGAGCAAGTACCTAATATGTGCTGTTGTCATGCACACATTTTAAACATACCCCTTGTGCTGACATTTTTTTTTTCATTTGGTCCATGTCAAACCTACTACTCCTTTGCTGCTGTAGCTATGTATTTGTTTTCGTGTTCCTGTGTGTTCTCACCCTAAGTAATGATGCTTCATTTTTTGAGGGGTAGTGGTGGATGGGGGGGAGGGTGGTGGTCATTAAGCTCTACAAGGTGTTTGTCCATCCATCCATGCTCATCTGTTGTCAAGCCAATGTCCTCCGGGCCTTCAGGAGTAGACTGCAGGCGTTTGAGTTTGCCAGTTCTGTCTTTGTGCTTTCCATTCAGGCGAGCCGCGTGCTGGGTTCTCATTAGTATACTGTGCACCGCATATCCATTCACTGGCACCAAAGGTGGCAGGGAGCTTGTATGGTTATTTTCTCATTATAATGTGCATATTTCTGGGGCACAACCTATTACACTGCGCTTATGTTGTGGCACAACAATTTTAACATGACTCACCATGAGAAAATATGATCTACCTGGTTATTCTGTGTGTTTTTTCACATGTAAACTCTCAAAAGGTGTGGTTCCATCATCAATATCATTTGTACTGGATGCTTCCAATTAAAATGACTGATTGTCAGATGCTTAATAATATTTGAGAGTGCAGCAACTAATTATGTTTATGCAAGTGTCTGGATCATGAAAAAAAGATGTCCAGTGGGCTCACTGCAGATGCTGAACAGCTGTGGGAACAGTATTAAAATAAAAATAAATCCCTTTGTGAATGTTTGTTAGCCGATTCCACCCAAGCATGCATGGATTCTCTACTGTCTGGCTGTCTGTGGTTCATTTTTATAAGGGTACACACTATCTTTTCTCATCAAGACCTCTGAAGGCAGTAAGATGTTTCTGGTATTATATTAGATTAGAGTGGAACTTATTGTTCATTTTCAGAAAGTAATATGTCAAGTACTAAGACATGAGGTGTGATATGTGGCTGTAAGATGAAATATGCTGTTTTTACTCAATGGTAAAGTTCATGATTAGTTAGTGTGAGCTTAATGTGAGCTTTAGTCAGTCATGAATAACATTACCATGACTGAAACCTGCCTAATCCTTTTTACCTCAATAAATAATAGGGATATGTACTGAAACCCAGTACTAAACAGGTTCTGGGGCTGAAATAATAAAGACCAGAGTATCAGTAAGCTCTGACATTAACAGTATTGTTTTTGGTATGGAAGAAAGTCATAAACTAGATGTTTCTATGCAAAAGTAATTGTTCCCAGTTAATCTGACCAGCTTCGTTACTGATTAAAACCTCAATCTAGAGCATTCTCTCACCTGCTCATTGTGACCAACAATAACATGATATTTAACTATTTATCCGTCAGTAAACAGTGAAATAAATGAAGTACAGCTGATACTGATCTGCATTATGGAATGAGAATTTTTTTAAAATAACAAAACCAAAAAACAATATTAATCAATTGTCTGTTTAAAATGTTGCTGCATTTTTGTGACATTTTATTTTGCATTTGACATGTCATGTAAATGTGTTAAATAATAATGCAAATGTGTTGAATATGTATCGTGATTTTTTAAATGAAGCAAGGTTAATTATGTTGTTAATTTCAAGCACAGAGGAAACTACTGTTAAAATACTGGGCTGATAAGCAGTAAGAGTAGTAGTACCATTAAAATCTTAACAATACTCATCTATACTAAACACATAGTAGATTAAATTAGAAACATGCATGTTTTTAGCCAGATTCTGCCAATTCTAATACTGGCTGATTCCAGTCACTAAATCCCGACATTAATGCAAATTTTAAAAAAAATTTTAATGCATTTTTATCAGTCACGTGCTGTCTATATAAGTCACTTTTATTTGTAAAATTATGTCTTTAATGACTCCAGACCCCAGGGTTACACATTTTTTGCAACAAGGAGAAATCCTACAGTTCATTTCTTGTGTTGTTTGTGTGTATTATCTCTAATGGTGCAAAAAGGGCCACTGGATACCAGCCAAATGATTAGGTAATTAGATAAATGAATGACTTTAAATCAGAGAATAAGAATAAAGACAAGCAGATAATGGCCTTGCAAGGCTACAGGTTTAGATATGTTACCGGCCTTGAGTGCCATCACTTATTCTGGTACTGTGATTGGTTTGTTAACTCAGGCACTCGGTGCATCTACAGAAAAAGATATTCTTCATGGCCAGTCTATAAAGAAACCTTTTCTTGCGGATAACCTTTGTGTCCCTTGCATGCCGTCCTTCATTATCTCACTGTAGCGAAAGAATGAGGCTGAAATACAGATTGCCGATGCTTGTAGGCTATGTGGTTGTCTGAGATAAAATCTGCAGACTTGTGTGTGAAAAGGGAAAGCTCTGTACAGTCGCTAAGATTTTATGCTGCCTAATATATGCTTGTTGAAGTGTCGAAGTGTGTGCATTTGAAAGTAATTTCCTCAAGGTTTAAAGCCTCATAAATGCTACCCAATCTTTGGTTGACAGTGATTAGAAGTGCTCAAATATAGTTAAAGTCATGTATATCTTGGAATGAGTTGACGTTTATAACCATTTCAGACATTGAGGTAAGAGAGTTAGATGGGGATGTTAAAAGAGAATGGAGTTAGAGGTCTGAAAGGACATCCACTTAGTCTAGCCTGATCACATGTCTCCATGGACACTAGATATCAATGTGAAAGATGTGCTTAGGTGATTCTGCACAAAAGGCCTGGCTAATTCTACACTTTGAGATTTGACAAGGGAGCCTGTGATGTACCTCTTCTTGTCAATTTAGCTGCTCTGCCAATAATACAAATCTGGCAGAAGAGTCCAGTCAATAAGAAATGCTGGAATGTACATCACTGGTTCTAATCGATGGAACTGTGCTGGATGAAAATTCAGTGTTGCTCTGTTTTATGCTGTACTCATCTTTACGCTTGATCCCTAATTACCATGCATTTTCCATGGAAAAAAAAATGTAGTGCCATATAATGCTACAAGCTGTTTTAAAACATACAATCAATGCAAAAGTACAGGGGGTCCTCGACTTATGTCATACTGGACATACAGACCATCCCAGTGTATGTACACAGTTCACATTTACATATTTGTACTATATCAATTAAAAAACAAATTGTTCAATAAATATGAAAAATATCTAACTGTAAAATTGATAGAGAGAAACATTTAGGCACAACAAATGACTAATACTAGTGGCTAAGCTGATGCAGTAAAATGTAATCAGTAAAACATAATGAACAGTAAAATGTATTTAATTTTTGGTTCAGTTGTGGCCCAATCCCTTTTGGCAAACCTTCTTAAATTCCCCAAGGTTGTAAACCTCTGCTGGACTTGCAGTGTCAAAATGGAAGTGAGGAGATTGACTATAAGCTATGCAAGCACCTTCACTTTCTTCACTTTATCTTCTCCCTTGATTCATTATCTTGTTTAGTTCAGTTCTCCTTTAGTACGTCCCTGCACATTGCTATCATACACAAAGATGCTGAAATGTGTGTAAATCAGTAAACGGTGTAATGTCAATGTTTTTGTCCTTGTATGTATTATGCAGTTTATATCTCATGCTTCTCAACTGCTATCACTAACCTTATCAGTCAAGCTATGTAGGTGTCCCAGTTGGCCCAGTTGCCCGGTCAATGGCCTGACCTGTTGGACAGCTGGTGGTGGAAAAAAGGCGACATGCTGCACGAAAACAGGGCGACCTTGTCGTCTATATCAACATGAATCAGCGTCTCTCTTATTAAAACACAAGAGAATGAGGAGAGTTACACATTGTGCAGCTGTTGGGGCACTTGACCTGTGGTTGCTTTACTTTTTAGAGACAATATGCTGTTCATCTTTGCATATAGCCATAGTTCAGCAGCATGTGAAATAACAATGTGTTTGCTCTCCTCCAGCTTAATTACCATCTATGATTTTATTGATTTTATTAAGCATATCATGTGCTGTACAATAACCATATGTGCTTTAAGAATAGGCCACACACACACACACACACACAAACAAACACACACACCTGAAGACAAACTTTTATTTTTAACTTTCAAGTACAAGTACACCAAAGCATACACAGCCGCGGTTTTATTCAGGCCCTCAAAAATAAACTGCATTGGACCTGTCAGTGATAGCTATAAAAAGGGGCGGGCCAACTAACGCTATAGCAACCTGTCCCTGTTCTGATAGGGACATTAATAAACCCTCAACAATCTCTGTGACCTTCTTCCATACAAACACGTTTTATATTGTCCTTATGGTCAGACATTGATGTGTTATTATTGTTATTATGTTATTATTGTTACTGAATATGTCATGTAGAGCCTAGTAGCACACATTTTGCAAGCTCATAGCTGTGTTCCAAACGTAACACTTCTACACTTAACATTACTTAATGCAATTTTAATGGTTGTGTACTCATTTCTAAATATTATTTAGAATTGTACAATTTAGATTCATTTAAATGTAATTAATATATACATTAAAATTCTAGACAGGCACACATTAGCTTGTATTATTCTTTTAGAAAACAGCATACACAAGCAGACTCTGCTCTTCCCTTTCTGCTTGATATGCAATGAATAAACACATCTTTACCATCCTCAATCAGAAATTCACCTCTTCCTTGAAGCAACTTGAGCCATGTATGGAGATGTTGGAGCAGTTAGGTTAACTTTTGCATTAAAATGGCCTGTATGTGCATTTTAGAGTGTTTCTGTAGCCTGAGAAAGTAATATCATATATAAAAGACCTAGCAGATTACTGTATTATTTAATGTTTGTGGCTTTGTGGTTTTCAATATAAAACATTTGAAAATGATTTTAGGTAATTTCAGTACTTTTTGAACAATGCTGATAACTGATCATTTTGGTAATTATAATCTTGTTTTAAATTGTTTATACTATTACGTCTTTAACCATTGGTTGGTTTAAAGTACTGCTCAGTTCTAATGATCTTTCTGTTGTTGGTATTTTTTTATGCAATATCACCAATATGCAATTATTAAATATTGTAGGATCATTTTAATTGCTTGGGTTACTCAAACATCAGCAGAATTAAAAAATTGAGCCATCTGAAGGTGTTTCGAATGATCATGGGACACAGGGTCTTTACTTGAGGGTCCTTCAACATATTATAGCTTTCTTCAGTATTAGTATTGTGTATCGGTATTGGAAAGATCGATATTATGATAACGATTACCAACAATATATTATAAAAGCATCTAGAACAGTGACCCTGAACAACACTAGCACTTTGTTTCCTGTTGCTGTGTGTGGGAAAGCAGACAGTATACATTAACATTCCTCATGTACTCCTAAAAACACTTTCACTGGCACAGAAATTATTATTATTTTTTATACAAGGGCTGTCATGAGCTGTTATGACTAGATAATCCATATTACTATATTTTACAATAGGAAATATAGCCTCTGTATGAACAAATGATGTGCTCTGTTCTATCACAAGCAATCAGATAGACAGGTGACAGATTCACTGCAATGAGCTCAAAGTCCATACTATCATTCACCAGTACACTGATGACAGGTTGAACAGAATCAGTAGCCAGTGGTGCTTGTGAGTCCAGTTTGATCAGGCGTAACATGCTGATTACTGCATTTCTCTTGCCTAGTAATTAGTGCAATTTCTCAAATTACTTTCAAATAAAGAATTTGAACTTTTGCCTTTGGGTGGGTGTGGCCTTCCAGGCCTACTCCATGGCTCCACCGTCCTCTTTATATAAATATTTCCATGTTGTCAGTTAAAATCTCTCAGGATTTTTCCTATTCTGCCTGAGAGCCTCACTAGCGCACGGCTGTTTGGCAGTGTTTCTGCCAATCAGTGCGAACCCAGATGGCAGTAAAAACGTCATTTCATTTCATCTGTTTGTCGACTTTCTGCCTGTCAGCGGCACCCCGGAACGCAACGCAAGCCATCTATCCAGAGCTTTGCTTTTTCCATTCTGCTTCTCTTTCTCCTGAGATTTTTAGGGCTTTTTTTATCGAAGGAAAATGTGCACAGCATTTCTCCACCTCTCTTTTCAGAAGCCAGCCTAATGTCTGTGCCCTTTTGTTTAGGTATTTGGTGTGCAGAGGCTTCTGAAGGATCAATGCATTCCTCCCTTTGTCCCATTTGAGACGAGTATATAGAAACGTTTGGAAATGGAATGGCTGAAGATCAACTGTTTGCCTATAACTTTCGGAAAGTATCCATCTGCGGATACACAATCACAGCCGAGCGAAAAATAACCTGAGAAATCCTTTGCGCCGTTAGAAAAGTCTTTCATCTAATTGAAGCATTGATGCGCTCCAAGCCCAACTGCTAGCACTCTTTTTTCAGACTCTTTTTTCTTCATGACTCCTAAATCTTTATGTGTCTGCGTGGCAAGGAGCAGAGCAGACACAATTAGTTTTTCATTTATATTGTAATATATCTCCCTGAGAGACATGTATAATGTTTGGGGCTTGCACACCACTGTCCATGCTGTAATACGGTTCCAGAAAGCCAGCAGTTAAATAGAGCTGTGAGGTAGGAATCTAAAGACCAGACACTTTCAATATCCACACCGTCCTCCTCCTCTTTCCAGAGAGACGGATCCCTTTGATAGAACAGCTGTAGATAATAACCTTCTCGTATGAGAGCCAACTCCTTTTTGGGGCTGGGCTGGGAAAAGGGCTGGGGCAGAACTGACAGAGATACAGCGTAGGATTTATAAGGCAAGCGGATAGGATGGGTATGCATCTCTCCTCAGACAGAAGAATCATTAGTGCTGGAACATTAAGCTCTGGTGTTTTTGTCTCTAAATTAGTTTCTGATGCAGTGCACTCTGTTATCTGCCACCGGTGTGCCTTTGAATGTACGCTGTGTGCTCAGCGCCGCAGACTGGCGTTCCTCTGAGCAGCGGGGCATCTGTTTTTAATTCCTCTCTGCTCACTGCCCTATCTGACCTGCTCCAGGGAGCATCAGGATTAAGATAAGTCTCCCCTATTGTTCTCACTCGCATGGATCTTAATTCTCATTAACTTGTCCTCGCAATCTCAAATCACCTGTAAACGTTATTTCAATCGGTGCTGAAAGATGCGAATGCTGTGGGGCCAGGGTCACTCACTGCAATATGAATGCTCTGCATATACATGGAAGCAGATTTGCTTAGTGTTTCTTTCTTGTCTGTGCACATAACCTCAGGGACGTGTGATTAATTTACACCTCCATGTGGTGCAATGGGCTTCAGCCTAATTAAATTACACTGTTAAAAGGAGGACTCGCTCCATAGATTATGCTACAGAATTAAACATGCTCCTATATTGGATATATAACAGTGTTATAATATGTTAAGAAAATGAATTTAGAGGGTAATGACAGTATTTTTTGAATGATTAAGCCCTTCCCAAGTGTGCAGGAAAAATCAAAGATGGTATCATATGTTAAGAGCTCTCAGGCTCTGTGGGATTATTGGGATTCTCTCTTTTTTCATGTTTAGCACTGAGGCTGTACTTCAGAAGACAGTGGTTACTGCCATGATTGCTACTAACTACTTGCAGCAGTAGTTAATTGGGTAACAGTGAAATCTGTTCTAAAGTAGGTGTGGCAGTGGCAGCTGGTGGCCATATGTATGCAGTTTCTAAATGCATATTCCAGAAATATCAGATGATACAGTATTGCATTTAGCTTCAGATTACCTTAGTCTTTGCACTGACATGTTTGACACTGAAGCAAAAGATGTAAAGAAATGTAATAAAGTTAAAAACCAATGGCACAAGGGATGGTTTATGACATACATATGACAACAATAACTGCAATAGAATCCACCCAATGGCCAAACTGAACTGGCGGGTTTATGCATGTCTTGTGATTTTCTACAGCAGTAAGCCACAAGATTGCATGCTTTACTGTGGTTTTCCCACAACACAAAGCGATGTGAAATGACTGTAACACACATCCTTGAGTGACTTTTATAACGCAATGAAATCTTGGCCCATCAATAAATTCATTGTATTCTGATATATATGTGTACATCAAGCTTTTTTCTTTGGTCTCATTATAAAATATGAACTGTACTTTATATTTTAAAATAGATGTGAAATGAGTCTATGGAAAAACATCTCATGCTCAGGTAAACTAAAGGGTGGACGCAGCCATATTTACCCAGGCAATATTGCCAGATACCCCTTAATATATATTTATATATATATATATATATTGCCAGGTAATGAATATTAAAATGGCAAAATAGTTTGTTTGGCTTTAGTTTTGACTATTGATTAAAATTCAGGTGAAGAAGCAGATATAAAAGAGTGTAGCAGATGGCCTATGGTAAAAAAAATTATATCAAGGTTTAATTAAAAATGGCAAAGAAGTAGAAATAAACAACAAGTAGGTAAATGCAGAGCCTGGTCTACAATTCCAGCAAGGTCTGATAATGTCTTACTCTCTGACAGACATTGCTGGTTAATGACCTTGCCACTTATTTTTTTCATAGCCTTTCTTTAGGATTACTCTAATTAGTGGCTGTATCCATGTGGTCACATGTGTAATGTCACTAGCAACAATCAGTACTAAGCGTTTGAGCCGTTTGTTATCTGTGCATATAGGTGTATATATACACACATATATATGCACAACTGTTAAGGTTTTAAAGTCACCCAAAAAATCTTTAAATGTGAATATTTTGGACATTTTTCAGGAATGAAGGGTATGTTTAACTTACAGCTTTCCCAAAGCATAAGAAATACATGTTAAAAGTTAATGCAAAGAATTCCTAGAGGTGCCATAAGTTTTGCTGCTTTACTTTTGCCCTCTTTTGTCCAGTTCATCTCATACCAGCTGGATGGAGCTAAATCTTCTGTGAAGGTTTTTATTCTAATGTTCTGGCTCATTATCTCATTATCTTGCTCTCTGTCTTTGTTTCTTTTTCCTCCACATTGTGATCTCCTTATATAATACTACTTGCTGCTCTACAGTACTGTACTAATATGGCCTGGACAGCTTGCCATTATTGAGGGTAAAATTATTTCTCAAGTTCTTTGAGACTCCTACAAGAAAATGTCTACAACTGAAGCTTAAGAGAAGCTGAGTGATACAGTTCAGGTAAATCAGGTACAGAATGATTTTTTAAAAATCAACATTTGAGTAGCCCAGTCAGAGCCCAGACCTTAACCCAGTTGTGGTGCTCTGAAATGGTCTTAAGAGTCATTCACACCAGACATCCTAAGAATATGGCTGAGCTGAAGTATTTCCTGTATGGAGGAATGGTTCAGAAGTCCTCCTGAATGTTGTACAACTACCAGAAACACTTGATTGAGTTTATATCTGGCCAAGTAGGATAGATTAAATAGTTTATATGTTATTACCTTAAGCACATTATGTTTGTCTATCTTTGTGACTTAAATGAAGGTCCGATCATGTTTGACCAGTTAAAGCTGAAAACAATAGTCCCAAAGGATTTATTTACTTTTTCTTGCTCATGTAAGATCTTTCTTTATAATTTTAGGATTTGCATATTTGCAAAGTGTACTGGATGTAAAAGGTGGGTTTGAAAGGTTGTTTTATTTAAAGAAACTTGGTTGTCAACAAAGAACAATAAATTATATAGGAAAACAATTTAAATTGGCTAGATAACAACAGGCAGTACATTTGAAGACCACAGGAGGGCTATTGTCAAACGTATCACACATGTGTGCACTGTATTTTAGGTTAAATGACATTTTCAGTTATTTTGAAAGGATAGACACTGATAATGGCATATTCAGGTACTGAAAAGGTTGCTACACAACATCAAAAGCGGCCATGATGTTGATAGATTATTAGACAGGTCTGAGCATTCATTGCAGAGCATAGAACAGAAACTGTGGGTTGACTTAACATACTCTTAACTTGTTCTAATTCAGATGATCAAACAACAGCATGAACATCAGGGGTGTGGAACGACTTGGACATTTATCATTAGCCACAATGACCTGCCTAGTTGGAGTCAGAGAGGAATTGTACCAAGCTCTAAACAGTGTGGAGTGTTTACCAGAAATGGAGCAGCCATGGCTTCACGCCAGTTCTGAAGTGGAATGGAGATGTGATCTGTTGAGATAGGCTCGTCTGACCAAAGCCAGACTTTTAGTCCAGTTAAATGCTGGAGTCATTGTGACCTGCACTTTAAGGATCACCTGCAATTGGATCTAGATGGTGAAGTCAATGTGAAAGCACTGATTATATCACATTGTGAGGAAATTGCCCAGGAATAACAATCAAATATAAACTCCTGCTTTTGTGTAACAGGTTTGGGCAGTTTTGTTTAAGATTCTGTTGAAAGCGGTACAAGTAGCTGTACTGCTGTCTGATCCGTCAGATTAACAACACTGGCCCTGTTTCACATTCATATCATTTCCAGTGACGGTCTGTAAAAGTAAAATAGTCCAGCTTTGTCAGCTCATTAAATCAGTATGTTTCCTAGTTCTGAATTATGAACTCTGGCTGGAACATTACTGGCAATATTACAACAAATGGAATATGGCATTCCACAAAGCTTTTTACAGCTGCAATTGGAAATGAAGGGAGATGCCAGTTCAGCAGAAAATATGTTTAAAAATGCACTTTTCTTTTCCAGCCTATTTGAGTTGATTTACAGGGATGTTGCAATATGAAAATATAGTTGCAAATGTATGTTATTTTTATTCATTTGCAGGAGTAAGCCCAATTTCAGCTTTGGAGTGAAAGATAAAAATATCTTTTTAATAAATTACCCATTTTGTTATTTGAGTGGCAGTTTTCACAGTAAGGCAGGCAGTTTTGCCAATATTAAATGAGAGCTGTCCATATGTAATATTTATTGGAGTAAGTATGCTAAACTTTCACACCATGTGGCCATGGCTGATAACGTCCCTTCATCTAGTAAAGACCTCCTCACTGTGTGGACGTTTCCTCAGGCTTTCTTCATAGAAGCTCCTCCACACGAGTCCCTAGCCTGAACCTTAAACCCGCAGAGTCATATGCCTTAACCTTTCCTCCCAGTTAGTGCTAGTGAACACACACACACACACACACACACACACACACACACACCCACACACACACACACCCCCACAC
>JBBIGC010000137.1:8996404-9006604 GCA_037576955.1 Lepidarchus adonis
ACACACACACACACACACACACACACACACACACACACACACACACACACACACACACACACACACAGTGACAGTGGACTCAGATTTCAAACTGAAGCCCTTTGAATTTTTAACCAGTGTCTGCTCCTCCGCTCCTTGGGCTGGTCTGTGAAGTGGTGACGTGGTGGTGACACTGGAGTGGAGCTGTGTGGTTGCGTACAGCAGATCAAAGCTGTCTAATGATGGGGGGATGTGTTGACGCCTGCTGAATAGCCCTTTTATGTGCACTAACATTGGTATTCAGTCAGAGCCTGGGTCACTATTCAACCACTTGCGTCCAAAGGTGGGGTGTGCACCTGGCTCCAACTGACTCGGTGTTGCATTACATGCGTTGCTAGGAGGCTTTAGCAGATGAGGACAAAATGAACAGACTAAATAACAGTGTCACACATTCACTGTGCCTTTGTCGTGTAGATAGCATTAGAAAATCTGTAATGGGAATTGCGGATGTCTTATTGGGTTATTATTAGGCTATTGCGAATGACAATCGTGGCTGAGCTCTTTGAGCACCTGGGTCTTGATAGAATTTTTTCAACTTTCACAGAGTGGAGTATGAATGGCAAACATGAAGATGTTGTATGGCTTTTGTTCTTTTTTCACTCTGCTAATGATAGATTAAATGAGGTGGGAAATTCCATTTTTAATGGCTTCTAAAGGTCACCCATGGTCTTATCATAATTTAAATAGAAAAATGAAGCTTTTGGAAATCCAACAAAACATTTTTGTTATAGGAGGGAGTTTGGGAATTCTTATTACCTTCCCTGTATGTGTTTGTATGTGCCAAGAGGGGTGGGTGAGGGTATGAGGCCAGTGTGTTTTTTTCTGATAAGCTGCTGCATGCATTATTTGAGCAGATTTTACTTTGAATTGGGCAATTTGGCTTTTCCAGTCACCCAACAGGACTTTGCAGGAGCCATCATCTCACTCAATAGGTGACCACTTTGTGTTTTCTCTTTATATCCATCTAAGATGTAGACGCTTTAAGCAAGATCCTTGTAGGCAGTGATTGAAATTCGTGACCTTGATATTTGCTGTTGGACCCCAAGCTCGCAAGGTAATGACTTTGAAATTGTCTGCCGTCCCTGAAACTTTGAATGCTCTTTCTGACACTGCTCAAATGTCCACAAATCAGAAGTGTCAAAGCGCGTGAAGCCTTTTGTTGTCGTGGCTTGGAAGAACGCTTTAAGAAATGATGTCAGTGATAAACTGATGTGCCCCATGAGCGCAGGGGAGATTTTTCACTTTTCTTGCTTTCCAGCTGTGTAATAGCAGTATTCACACAGAGACATGAATGTCATTATTAATTTCACCTTGGCATTTTGCATATTGTTTTAAGAAAGGCATTGGCATCGTTTGTGCCACCATTATGAGCTGACAAAGTGAGGAGAAAGGGGGAAAATAAACCCACTCACGTCAATGAAAATAACAAGGCTAGAGTGCGTATGATGTCAATGAACAAAAGCAGATTGAATAGATGTCTCAAGGGAGTGCGTTCTTTGTTTGAGGGCCGGTTGGAAAGGCTAGCAGTTTTAAGAACAAGTTTAGAAGAATCATTTTATGTCAGGAGATGCACGGTGGGGTGGCATGAGAGAAAAAATTCAGCTGTGCTGCTGATCCACTGAGGCTTATTACTACTGCAGGAGTCTCACATGTTCTCCTCTCTGCTGCATGTAATGCAACAACTAGTGTTTCAGGCTTGAGAAACACTATTGCCTCGGCTATGGGCAATTCTTGCTCTGCATGGCCTTTGTGTTTTGCGCGCACTTAGGCCTCACACTTAGGGCTCTGTTTTCATGCCAGTTCATGCACTTTTGCAATTTTTGTCCAATCCTAGAGCCAGGTTTCTGGTACTTATTGGCCCAGTGCCATTTCTGCCAGGCTGTGAGAAGACTGACATGTTTAGTCCCTTTTAAAATTGGTGTTTGGGTCTCATGCAAAGCCATGACACTTATACCAGTTTGACAGTGTTACATGCAGTGCACACATCAGTACATAAGATAAACTGATCACTAACAGTTAAATAAACTGTAATACAGTGATTTATTAATTGGCTCCATCAAAATAAATTGTAATTTGCATGATTCAGAGTAAACAGAAAGATAGCAAATGTGGACGATGGACACATATGAATAATGTAATTTTAACTACTATTATTGCAGTGTATGTTAATCAGCAGTGCTGTTAGTTTCTATGTTTAGTGATATGCAGTTTGTCGAAAGCTAATGCGCTATCAGAGCCAATGAAACTTATGTACCTGCACTGTTTATTTGCATTGCTGTTTGATATTAGTGTTATTGCTCCTGCACTGCTGTGAAGGTACAGTTCATAAAGCAGTGCTTCCACTATTGGGTGATTATTATTAGCTCCCTCACATAAGCATAGCAGCTTAAACCCTCTTAATAAACAGCTAACAAAATAATCCTCAACTCACTACTACTGTTCTGTACTCCCATGCTTCTTTGTAACCAATATGAACGGCTGTATCCTTTTTCATCCACTTAGGGAACAAAGTGATCCAACCAAGAAGTCTTTGTCAGTAAAAGTAGGCGAACTTCTAGAACTTCTGCAATCTCACTCCAGCCATTATGGGAATTAGTTCAATACTATCAAATAAAAATGGTTAGATTAACACACGAACACATATTAGATATTGCGCATATTTCCTTGAATCTTGAGTTTTTTAAACAAATACTGTACCATGCAACAGATTGATTTGTTTTGTATGAGAAGTACTTATGGTTTGAGAGCTGTTAGAGCAGGTTTGATGATTCCCCCTCAGTGCCTTCAACCAATGCCTGGAAAATCTCTCAGCAGTAGCACTCGATTTAACCACTGATTGATCCCAAATCAGGGATTTGAAGGTCTCTACAAATAATTATAGGCTTCCACAAGGATAACTTTGGAAATGGTAACCGAACACATTTGCAAACAAGTGCTGTTCACTGTATTAATATTATTTGTAGCGATTCTAATATTACTTACTGCCTGTCTAAACAACTCTTATATATACAGTCTAAGTTTGGCCACCCCCTTGATAAGTAACAGATTTTGGTGAATTTGTAATTGAAAAGTTAACACACTCTCTATTTATACCATGAATTGAACAAAAATTAAAACATTATTATGGCACTGTGCATGTGATTTCAGTCACAAAGTGCATCTCTCTGTCTCCTAGGGTTAAGCATGCGGGTGGATCTATCATGCTTTGGGGTTGTGTTGCAGCCAGTAGCACAGGAAGCATTGCATGGGTGGAGGGAAGAATGGATTCCACTAAATACCAGCAAATTCTGGAAGCACACATCTGTAGCTGAAGCTGAAAAGAGGATGAGCTTCTATAAAAGGAAAATTATCCTAAACATAAATCGAAATCCGCCATGAGCAACCTCAAGAGACGCAAGCTGAAGATTTTGGAATGGCCATCACAGTCCCCTGATTTAAACATCATTGAAAATTTGTGGTTAGATCTTAAAAGAGCTGTGCATGCAAGATGACCAAAGAATACTACAGAACTAGAAGTCTTTTGCTGGAAGAAAGGGAGAAAATCCCAAGTACAAGAACTAATAGACTAAAAAGCGTTTGCAAGTTGTGACATCTGCCAGAGGAGGTGTTACTAAGTACTGATTATGTAGTGGGTCCAAACTTTGCACAGTGCCATAATAATGTTTTTATTTTTTATTTTTGTTCAATTTATGACATAAAATGTAAATATGCATCAATGCTTGCTGAAAATATTGTGTTTTTTTTTTTACATTTTTAAAATAAAAAATGGCCAAACCATTGCACTTGTACAGTTCTGTATATGCTTATTTTATATGGCTTTGCACTGAACTGGCGCTGCTGTTGATGGCTGCCCGCTGCTCCATGTGTGCATGTGTGATGGGTTAAATGCAGAGGAACATTTCATTGTGGTGCACTGTACTGTGGTGTGTTCACAATGATAAATAATCACTTTCACATCTGGGTTTTTTTGTTTAAAAAATAAATAAATCTGGCAATAATTATGATAACCCTACAAAAATTTGTCTCACATTCTGTTAACTTATTTTTAAATTAACTTAAAATGTTAAGGCATTTAAATGCAATGTACTGTATATTTAAATGATCATACCTATTATTGAGTAGTATCAGAGTCAGCATTAGCATTGTGTGCAACAGCACCAGACAGACTAACTACACTGTGTTGTATTGGGTGGCTGCCATAATTTGCATTGTGGGAATCTGCAGACAAATTCTGCTTTAACAGGATGCAAATCAATGTTTGAGAATTGGGAGGCCCATCCCACAGGTTGTGATGTTGTCATAGTTACTTCATGACTCCCTTAATTTTGTTGGTTCAGAAATTAGGCTTCATTTTGTAGTCCATTTCCCCTGTCATGAGCTTACAAATAAAAACTGCTTAATGGCTCTTGATGAGCACACAGCTCTAAGATAATACAGTTCTAGAGTAAGTTGTAATTGATTTTCTTTTTCATGGACGTTGTTGATGCTTTTTTACAGTCTCTTATCTCATAGAAACCAATTGAAAGTTTCTTTAGAAAAACTAAAAGTGGTTCTTCTGTGGCATCTTTTTATTTGGGACTTTTATTTTTAACAATGCTTCATGGATCATGCATCAAAACAGAAGTATCTGGTCTTTTCTGTTTCTCACACATTCTGGGCAGTTATCCTGATTGGCATGAGGTAGTCTGGACCATGGATAAGCTCCTTTCTTTGTCCTGGTGCCTTAGACATGGATGACTTAAACTATGTGAAACTGATTCAATAGCCTTGATTTCCCTGGGGACACCTACAGTAACCTTATGCACAGAGGCCTTAAAAACTCTGCTCCTTCATCTGGGTGCACCATTTTACACTCTCTGGAAAAATCAGGCTTAATCGGCACTATTTTAGGAAGCCGTTCAAATGTGGAGAGTTCAGACCCTTGTTTTTTTACCCTGTAATTGTTGATAAAGAGTTCATTTCTGTGACTCTAATTGCAAGAATTTGTTTATCTATGAAGTTGCATAGCTGGAATATGACATTAATATTCTCTTGGATCTGCTTGGTTTTAAAATAAGATATGGTGTAAAGTTTATTGGAAAAGAATAGCTGTGTAAGTCATGTTAGAACAGGATGTTGCATGAATTTTTTACCATTATCCCCTAAGAGGCACAGCTCCTCTAATTGCTGTACGCTGTGAAGCATGGCTTCAAGCTCCCCAGATCACTGTGAAGTCGGAGCTCACACTGAAACATTTAACATGCCTGTCAGACTACTGTCAGAATCGTCTGTTCAGAAGTAGCTTTTGGCTTTTTAATCTAAGGTATCAAATCTGCACAAATTTTCTGGGCCAAGAAAGTCTCATAATGCTCGGCTTATGCCTCCACTGCCCCGTGAATACAAATGGCCCCATCGTCAGAACTTTAGATGCGAAAGTTACCTTTCCTGCTCCTCACCCACACTCTAAATGTCATTGATATATATTGCTGCTTTTCTAGGCTCTCTCCTTCTTTCTGAACTCCATAAACAAAGCCCTCCCATTGTAGTAAGTATTGGATTGCTCATTATTTATCGGTACGTATTTGATTTATCATGAATTTATGTCTTGGCTAATGAAATGCAGAGGTGAGCTCTCATTCATTTTTAATTGTGCTGCTGTAAAATGGAATGGCTGCCTTAGAGCTTTGCAGTGGCTGACCAGACGACCTTCCCTCTGATTGGCTGAACCAGGAGCTCTCACATTCCAGTGAGAAGCTCAATGCATACCTGTCTAATACTACAAGTGGTGAGATAGAGCTGTAATATACAGTGGGGTAAAAAAGTATTTGGCAGCCACCGAATCTGCTATTTGTCCCACTTAAAAAGATGAGCGAGGTCTGTAATGTTCATCATAGGTTCACTTCAACTGTGAGAGACAGAAGGTAAAAATATCCAGGAATTTACATTGTATGATTTTTTAAGAATATCGGTGCAGAAAATAAGTATTTAGCATCTACAAAAAACAAGAATTCTGGCCCTCACAGACCTGTTACTTCTTCTTTAAGAAGTTACTATTAGTAACAAACTATGTTGTCATGGATTAAAATCCTGCAGCACTCAGAAGGTCCCCCTGCTTAATCCAGCACATAGCCAGCACCGTCTAAAGTTTGCCAGAGACCATCTGGATGTCATGTGGTCAGATAAGACCAAAATGGAACTGTTTGGTATAAACACCACTCGCCGTATTGGAGGGGGAAGATTGCTGAGTTGCAAGAACACCACACCAACATGGGGATGGAAACATTATGCTTTGGGGCTGCTTTTCTTCAAAGGGGACAGGACAACTGATCTGTATTAAGGAAAGGATGAATGGGGCCATTTATCGTGGGATTTTGGTCAAAAACCTCCTTCCATCAGTGAAAGCATTGAAGATGAAACGTAGATGGATCTTTCAGTATGATAATGATCCCAAACACACCACCCAGGCAATGAAGGAGTGGCTACGTAAAAAGCACTTCAAGGTTCTGTAGTGGCCTAGCCAGTCTCCAGACCTCAATCCAATAGAGAATCTGTGGAGGGAGTTGAAAGTCTGTGTTGCCCAGCAACAGCCCCAAAACATCTCAGCTCCTGAGAAGATCTGCATGGAAGAATGGTCGAAAATACCAGCTACAGTGTGTGCAAACCTGGTGAAGATCTACAGGAAACATTTGACCCACCAAGGTTACATTACAAATTATTGAGGTGAACTTTTGTTATTGACCAAATACTTATTTTTTGCACCATTTTACATATAGATTCTTTAAAAATGTATTCTTTAAAAATGCCATATTGGTTTCTGAAACCTTTTGTGGAATCATAGCCATCACCCTCCCTACATGCATCAGTGAGCTTTGGGGGGCGATTCACAAGTTGTCCTTCCATGGATCACTTATGGTAGGTACTCACTAATACATACCTGGAACACTTCACGAGACCTGGAGTTACATAGCCATCACAATAACGCTCTTGTTATACCGGCTCAGACAATGTCCAATTTGCCAGCTTCCAGAACATCAATTTCTAGAACTGACTGTTCACTTGCTGCTTAATATATCCTACTCCTGGACACGTGCCATTGTAATTATGTGAATAGGGTCAATGTTATTCACTGTAGCTGTCAGTGGTGTTAATGTTATGGCTGATTGTTGTATATAAACAGCAGTGGCCAAAGACTGATAAAAAAGACCAAAACCAATGGCAGTACTCTTATAAGTGGATGCCTTGTGTGCATGCATCTGTTAAATCCCTCTTTTTCACACCTGGACAAGGTTAGTAGGGCTGCGGTGTTGGCATAGCACCAGTGCTTCTTGGCTCTGGTTAAAGAGAGTCACGCAATTGGACAGTTAAAGCCTGAGAGGCACTGGCCACCAGATGGTGTGTACATTCACAGACACTGAAATGGAAAACGAGAGCATTCTAGCGCTAGCAAAGTGAACAGACATAAAGTGTGGAAGGATGTAGCCATAAGTAGGTAGTAACTTTAAATATGATAAACATGAAATACACTCAACAATACATGTGAAGAACATTAGGCATTACAAAACACAATACATCTGTTGAGACTCCGTTCACTGCTCTGAAATGTGGGGCTTTGGTAGCAACTAGATGCTAATCTCTTAAACAATGTCAGCTCTATTAAGAGTATTGTTCTCACTCTAATGAGAGCAATTACAGCTGATTGAGTCATGGCGATTAGCACACATGTCATGACCATGGCCAGGTATATTATGCAGTCTAGGCTTTTCACTGCTTAGGCCAAACAGATGGACTCCGGACTCTTATGTCCCTCAGGAGCTGTTGTTTCATGGGTGTCTCTGATTTTCAAGTGCCTCGTGTAATTTTCATATAATTATCAAACCGATTAGGCCAGAGTCATTAATGACATCATAAAATTAATGCAGTTCTCTTGGCTGCGTGCACTACCAGTGGCAATTTGTGGCTCAGATAGAGCAATATTTTCTTTTTATCGACAATAAAGATGTTGCATTGTTGGTTCTGTTATCTCAGCACCAATATAAAATTGCCTGATTAAAAAAAACACGCTAACCATTTGAATGGATATAATGGCAAATGAGCTCAATTTCATTTACCAGTGATTAATTCACAAATCAAGGCAGGCGTTCATTTCTTGTAATCGTTCTAATCTGCATCTTTACCCAAATACCCCAGAGAAGTGGCATGGCACTCTAATCAGGCCTGTCCCACTGCTTCAGAGGGAAAGGGGAGTATTTCTGGGTGCATTTTGATCTTGAATTCACAGCACTTACCTTCTCCACTGCTTACTGGGTGCTATGTGTGTGCACACGCTCTTAGACCATGTCTTACAAATAACAGGCTATGTGGTTATTGCATTTGATATAACTTTTTATGTTGTCCCGTCTCTGTATGCAGGGAAACAATCTGACTGGAGATGGCTGAACTAATCAATTCATTCTTTGAAGTCTTGATGAGTATGTGTGTGTGCGTGTTAAGAGCTCTGCAAAGATCTTTTTGCATTAAAATCCAATACATTTGTGCTCTCTGAGCCATTTCGCAAAAAGCCTTTCCTTCTAAATCATCAGATGAGGTTTTTCTCTCCTGTGACATACATTATTCTAAATGCTTCTTAACTGGATTTTGATGTCAGGGTGTGTTTTCTGTTAGAGTGGTTCGGGAATTCTTTGGAAAACGATACCTTTTGGGTTTGGTGTGTCAGTGACCCATCCCAGCAGAATGCATTAAGGATTCAAAACGCTTGGCTGATTATAATTGATACTGATATAAATTCAGGAGATTATCAATGCAGAATCTTGACAACATTTAGTAACAAAAATAATTCAATATTAAAATAGCAAAAGCTTTTAAAATGGTTTTTGGTGCAGCCTGAATGAAAGGTTGTGTACAAAACTATTGGCTGTTAACATGGCAATGAAAACAAGAGATTTAGTCCATACATATGCATTTGAGAAATAATCACACACGCAATCATCATGGGAAACGTGTGACTTTCAATACATTTGTTCAATTCAAGTGTCTGGACAGTTTTTCCTGGTGTTTTATCTGCCTCTTAAAGAATAAATCCACTAATTCATCAATTTCTCATTTCTGCATATCATAATGGATAAAATGTAAAAACACAATTATTCAGAGTGGTTTAAAGGAAAATACTAAATTCTACAGGAACTTACCATCTTAGAATTGTTCACAATGGACATGTGAGAAACCAGACATCCAAAGCATTTTATTTCTCTGAAAGCTTCTTCACAGACAGATGTCATCCTGAGATTATAACAAACCCCCTGGCTAATTCCTGAGACGGTGTCTTGTGATAGTTCTGAGAAGGTTCTGGTCTAAATATACTGGATTTTTAAATATCCATAGCAAAGAAGCAAATGCAGGGCATCATAAGGCAAAACTTTACTCCCCAAATTAGTATTTCACCACTTTAAAATGACCTTCATTACAAATAAAAACTTTATTTTAATTTAAACTTTTCAGAAATGTTGATAAATCAGTGGAATTTTGGCTTGTAAGACTTTTTATAAAAATGGCAGTAGGCTTCGCAGCTATAGAGATACATTGCTTAAAAACTTGCTGTAAGAAAAGTCTTAGTTAGTGACTTCAATGGCATTGATTTTCAAGTTGTCAATTTCCAAGTTCTGTTTTTTGAGCCAGGGTGATTTATGCTCCTGTAGAATATTTATAAGTAGAGGTTAGAGTAAACATAATTAACAGTGCTATCTCTTAATTACTGAACATGTCCCAAGGTTATTGATGGTTGATTTTTTAATACCTGTTTTGCAAACATAATTTCAGAGCAATATTGAGCACCCTATTTTTTACGGGACATCAGCATCACTGTTGAGGATAGAAGGAGACTGAAAGGGCCAGCTCTGTTATAGGAGGCCCTCTGGAGCCAGTGGAGGCTTTGACTGACAGGAGAATGATGTCATCCCTGACCAACACCTCTCACCCCATGTAGGAGACTCTGACTGAACTGAACAGCCCCTTCAGTGAGCGGCTGCTGCACCTACAGTGTGGGAAGGAGAAATTTAGCAGGTCTGTCTTTCCAGCTGCTGTCAGACTGTAAAACTAACATCTTGCATATGAACTCTCTCACACACACACACACACACACACACACACACACACACACACACACACACACACACACACACACACACA
>JBBIGC010000137.1:9038671-9051469 GCA_037576955.1 Lepidarchus adonis
GCACTGACACCCCAGGCAACAGAATTACCATGCTGCTTGCCTAACTGTCAGAACAGGACAAAAAAAAAAAAAAAAAATGATTGTGAGTGAGAAAAGGAGAGTATACTTCTGCAACAAAAATTGAATAAATTTTTTTAACACATCTTAACCAAGGGTACCAATAATTATGGACGGCACTATGGCATCACAGGTGTCTTCAAGCTTGTAATCAGTCAGTCAGTCTAGTTAAATGGTGAAAAGTAATTACTGGGCAGTTTGGTATTATGGTGTGAACAACACTGAACATGGACCACAGACAGTGAAGGAGAGAATTGTCTCAGGAAATTAGAATGAAAATTATAGACAAGCATGTTAAAAGTAAAGGTTATAAGACCATCTCCAAGTAACTTGATGTTGTTGTGACAACAGTTGCACATATTATTTAGAAGTTTAAGGTCCATTGGAGTGTAGCCAACCTCCCTGGATGAGGCCACAAGAGGAAAATTGATGACAAATCAAAGAGACAAATGATACAAATGGTAACCAAAGAGCCAGACACAACTTCAAGGTACATTTGCGTCAAATTGCACCATCCGTCACTCTTTAAGCTAAAGTGGTCTTCATGGAAGGGAGAGAGGAGGACACCACTGTTGAAGGCAAATCATAACAAAGCAAGACTATAATTTTCCAAAATGCATATTGACAAAGCACAAAGTTTCTGGGAGAATGTCCTTTGGACTAATGAGACAAAACTGGAGCTTCAGCTCTATGTTCACAGACGCAAAAATGAAGCAGACCAAGAAAAGAACACTGTACCTACTGTGAAACATGGGGGAGGTTCAGTTATGTTCTGGGGCTTTGCTGCATCTGACAGTTAGTCTTGAATCTGTGCAGGTACAATGAAATATCGAGACTACCAAATCATTCTAGAGCTAAATGTGCTGCCCAGCGTCAGAAAGCTTGGTCTCAGTCCCAGGCCATGGTTCCTCCAACAGTGACCCAAAACACAGGTAAAAACACCCAGGAACGGCTTAGAACAAAACACTGCACTACTCTGAAGTGGCCTTCTATGAGCCCTGATCAAAATTCTATCAAACATCTGTGTTAGAAGCTGAAACATCCAGTCTGGAGAAAACACCCTTCAAACCTGAGATCGATTGAGCAGTTTGCTCATGAAGAGTGAGACAAAATACCTGTCGACAGGTGTAGAAGTCACACAGATAGTTACAGGAATCGCTTGGTTGCAGTGATTGCCTCAAAAGGTTGTGCAACAAAATATTAGGTTTGGGGTGTCATCATTTTTGTCCAGGCCAGATTCATTCATGTGTTGTTTAGAATAATTCTTTTGGACCACAATTCAAAAGCAATGTCTGTTCATTCTCAGTAAATTTTTATGTATTATTCCTTTTGGCAGTTTTAAGTTATTTCAGTGACCACTGTGGGTTTTTCTTTCTCTAGCGGAACGGTACCAACAATTTTATCTATGTGTGTAGCTGATAAGACTGGCACCTGGTGTGGTCTTCTGCTGTTGTAGGTTCCATGTGTTGTGTGTTCAGAGATAGTATTTTGTATACCTTGGTTGTAAAAGTGGTTATATGAGTTACTGTTGCCTTTCTATCATTTCAAACTATTGTGTTTATCTTCTTTTGACTTCAGACAAGGCATTTTCAACCACACCACTGCCGCTTACTGGATATTTTCTCTTTTTTGGGCCATTATCTGTAAACTCTAGAGATGGTTGTCTGTAAAAATCCCAGGAGATCAGCAGTTTATGAAATAATCAGACCAGCCCTTCTGACACCAACAACAATAGCACATTCAAAGTAATATAGATCCCCTTCTGATGATCGGTTTCACCTTTGTCTTCACCACGTCTAGATTCCTTAATACATTTTGAGTTACTGCCATATAACTAGATGATTATCTAACATCTATCTAACAAGCACTTGAACAGATGTACTTAATAAAGTGGTCAGTGTGTGGGCAAATCTATTTTCTAAATTCACCATTCAGTAAAGTGAGAAGTCTGGTATAGATCACTGCAACTAGTTAGGATGAACAAATAGTAATGGTCATGAAAATGAACTAGATTACACAAGGGAAAAAAACAAAATCCATATTTAAACACGCTGTTTTTTATAAAATATAGTAAAAACAATAACTCACTCAATTCTTTATTTAACTGATAAACGGTCAAAGAAAATATTTCCAGTGTTTTCACTTATCTAAGCAAATGTAGAATTGGATACCTGAAAAGAACTTCAAAAAGCTGGGGTAAAAGAGTGAAAAGAATATTCCAGTTACTGGTAACAGGTGAGTGATAACATGAATGGTCATAAAAGGAGCATCCACCAAAGGCTCAGTCTCTACAATCAAAGATGGGTAATGACCCACCACTTTGTCAGTTTAAAAAGAACATACAGTCATGTGCAAAAGTTTGGACACCCCATTAAATATTCAGTTCTTTATTAAGAAATGTTCATAATGTGAGGAGTTAAAGTTAGGATACTCTACCCCCTAATAGCTAATGATACCCCCTTTGACTGAAATAACCACAGTGAGAGTCTGCTCTCGGGGTGACCTTGCTTGGACATGGAGACCTGGGCATGTTGACAGTTGTTTTGGAAGTTCTACACTTGGACAGTGAAATAGCTGATTGAAAATTCTTTTGATATCTTCTTAAATCCCTTACCAGATTTATAAGCTGCTTCAATCTTCTTTTTGTAGACCTCAAACAGCACTTTTGACCTCAGCAGTCAGGAGCACACAAAACTAAATGTCTTGAGCTTTAAAAAGGACAAACCTTCTTCAAAATACAGAGTAACAATGTTCTAATCATGTGCACCTGATGTGCTACACCTGTGTGTGATTTGAGTCATTTTAATTGGTAATAAAGGTTGAGGCGTTCTAATTTATTCCTCACCAGAAATTGCCTTTACAACTCTATACCGGTCGTGACATTATACTGTAGTTGAGCGTGAACAATAAAATTGATAAAATTTTAAACTGACCAATTTCATGCCGCAATGCAAGAACTACGCTGTGATACTGGTGATGAACGCGTGTCTGACATTGAGTTGTTTGACGACAACGACCGTGTTTACGGATCTGATTTAGAAGGATTTGAAGAATGGTAAGCTTAATAATGTTTACATATCAGTGTTGCTAATTTTATACTAAAGAATTTACATGCAGACAAATGATTGACATCATTGTACTGCAGTACTCCCACCCTCCGGTCGTTCAAATGAACAAATCTTATCTTTTCCCAGCCAACAATAAAGTTTTGTTAGTTTTATTTCTGTTAAATTGAGCTTTTTCCAGCTTGTATTATATAGTAGGATGTAATGTAAAAATGGAAATGGGCTGAAAAAGTTTGAGAGGCTGGATGCAGCAGTGGTGATTAAGTAACAGCCACTGATCTATCGTTTCTTTGCTTTGTTTTTTGAACTGTTCATTGCTGCAGATTTTAAATTCAACAAATCATTTGGGGATGTTGTCTTTTTCTGCACTGAATTATATTTTAGTGAATTTGTTTAATCTTTTTAGATAGGCCACCCAATTTAAGCAAACCACACCCAATGCCAGGTTTGTAAAACTCATGTATAAGCTGCGGCGTATCATTGGGGAAATAAGCTACACAAAAACACAAGTTCTCTGGATCTGAGCTGATCTCTGATGGTCTGAAAGGCAGTGGAAACATGTACTGTATTCAATGGTCAGCTTGTTTTTACCTCCTGTATTGGAAAAAGCAGAGTAGTAGGCTGTAGTTTCTCATTAGTTTCAAAGGTTTATGCTTGTGCATCCTCACAGCAGTTGCCATGAAATAAACCTGGGCCAAGTTGTTGGGTTTGGAGCCGAGTTTTTCAAAGCCCAAACTGAATTAAAATGCTTCATATAAAACTCAATTTGGAATAAAAAGGCCCAAACCAATTTTCTTTTCAAAATCTTTCTTTCTAAGGATGACCTGGGTCATTACATAAATGCATAGATGTATGTTTCTCGAAATGTTGACTTCCAAGCTCAATGGAGTAATATTTAATTATTATAAAAATAATATTTTTATAATCATATTTTCAAACAAAAATTGAATGAACAAAAAACTCAAGTGGTAGACCCCAAAAAATTTCACCAGCACTGAGTCGGAGGATCCTCGACTCAATATAAGGCCGTTACTGGTGCCGACTACAGCCCCATAGCCATCAGATGGCATCTGAGACTGAAGGGCTTCAAAAACAAAAAACGTCTTCAAAAACATTGTCTCCTTAATGCCACAGAACTGGCCCTGTGGACTTTGTAAGAAAGCACCAAACATGGGACATTGAAAGGTGGATAAAAGTTTTGGAAACGCTTGCATCAAGCATGAAGTTATCAACAATAATGGTGGACCTACTCATTACTAAGTTCATGTTTGCATGTGGGTTTATATGTGGTCCTAAACTTTTGATCAGCTGTAAAACAGTTTGTATCAGTTTAAGTATTGTTGATTATTGCATAATCAAAAATATTTTGTCTCATTCCCATTTCTCCTTGTAGCATGTTGAAGATCTACTTGGAACCTTATTAAGATCCAACCATGCAACATATAATTTTTTTGCCATTTTTTGATCAGGACTGTACCGTTACTCTTTCCAGTGAAGAGAAATGTCTAAAAATGTCTGAAAGATAAAAATGATGCTGTTATTACTAGTAATAGCAGTCGTGGTGGTAATAGTGGTATTTCTGTAAGTATAGCGGCTCATGCTATTGTATGCATTATCAGTGTTCTTCCTGATGATTGAGGACAGAGAAAAATAATAATAACAACAACAATTTTTCTTGCACTTTGATCAAGCAGTAATAACATGCAAGTCCAAGCTTCACTTTTGCAAAAAAACAAGTAAAGCTGGGTAAAACGATCTCACATGGAATAGGATTGGTCAAAAATATTCATCACACATTAAATCCTAACACGCAGTGTTGTTCATATTCACTGCATTTTCATTAGTCTGAAAGTGAGTTGAGGGGATGGGAATTGGCTGAAAAATGATCTCAGGCATAATAGTGTGTAAGGCTGTGTGCTGCATAACGAGGGTGAGAATGAGAATACTCAGTGGATAAGAGGCAGATGGAGCAGCTCTTCGTCAGATGGAACTCCGTGAAACTGGTGTCCCTGAAGATCCTCCAGGCGGCCAGCAGTATATGTCTGGGCGGGCAGTTACGCCATAGTCTCTTAATCGATCTTGCACCACAGGCTGTGACCTTGTCCCAGACGCTACCTGATAAGAGGGGACGTTCCCCACCATCTGCCACACACTCCCAACTCTCTTTAGGGAACACTGTCTCTGAGTCTGTTTCCTCAGATTACCCTTTCAGACCACAAATCTACGATAACGTCCCGTCAGCCACTCTGACAAGTTTATTACTCTGCTGTAAATAATGTAGCCCTGTAACAGGCTGACATCATTTATACAGTGTAGTCCTGGTATCAGTAGTTGCTGGGATGGTGGTGTTCCATCAAAATGTGTACATTACAGCGTTACTCTTATAGAGTCTTCCAGATGGTGTGGGTGTGTTCAGTTACCGCTGTGCAGTTACAGAAAAGCTACGTTGTCAAAGACTATATCTGAGAGCAAAGTTTAGGAGGAGTGTACTCCTATAGCACCTCTTTGCTAAAGCTTTTCAAGCCTGTCCAGTGGAACAAATGTAGTACAATAGTTTTCCCAATGTTCCTCAGACGTCTGACCTCCCTGATGCCAGACGTACATGAAGGGAGTTCTCCAGTGTTTTCTGAAACAAACTCTACAGAGGATGATAACAGGATCAGCAGAGATGCAGGCTGAACCTGGAACAATTGTGTGTTTCATTTGTCAGTGTTCAGCAAGGGGGGAAAAAAGTCGAAATCAGACTTGGCAAGATCGGTTCGAAATATTTGCTATACTTGAAGAACCTATGCCTAGGGATTGCATTGAAAGAAAGAATCAATACACACACCATGTTTTATGGGCCGCACGTCAGCCAAATAACAAAGTGGGATATAAAAAGACGACATGTGATGAACCAGCTCTATGAAGTGCTCACAGCTTTGTCATAGACGTGCCGGTGATGCATCCATCCTCGCTGCGGGACGTTTTGCTCAGCGATGTCACTGGATGGCTGGGCCATGGATAAAATGTTCCTCTTTTTTTTGTTCGAGCTGCATGTTCAGCCGAATCAAAAAGGACTGTTTTCATTCCTCCTGTGGAGCAGGGCGAAGCTGTGGAACATACAAACAGGCAGCTGTGCACATACAGGGATGCACTTGCCTCTAGTTTAGACGTGGAGCTGCACAGTGTGTGGCTTTGGTCCACAGCATGTGTGTGTGTGTGTTATGTGCAATAGTGAGTGGGTTGTGGGTGCAAGCTGACACGCAGGCCAGAGGGAGTTCACTACAAGTTCATTACAGTGGGAGAGCATTGTTTTCTAGCCCATCTGCGTGACCTGTAAGAGTTACTCCATTGCATTATCAGCTGAAGCACACAGATGTGGACGTAGCTCATCTTTCAGTTACTTTTACAAGTGATTGACCATCAGCCTCACGCAAACATAAAGCCTAGCTGTCAAAGTGAAGCCTTTTAATTACGTTCTTTCAGTACAATGCTGTGAATTCTCTCTGTTCTTATTTTGCACCAAAATGATGATTTTTAAACTGGCACGCCGTATGTGATTTCGTTTTGTGGGGTCATATTTCACTCCTCACACTCTACTCTGCTGCTGTAAAACCCTTCACTGACTGTGAGGTTTTAGTGGCTGTGGAAGTAAGTGCAAGCATTAGAAATAAAATGGGATGTAATAAGTTCCCGAACAGCCAAGTAATACCAAAGACAGTAACAGTCTCAAAAACATACAAACTCAAACACGTTAGCAAATTTCAAACACACAGCTCATAAGCATACACAATATCTTATACAATAACTGATCATGGGCAAGGCACCCACAAGGAAAAATACGAAACTGACACAAAACTGCTTAGTAATCTGCAATGATCAAACCATAGGTCACACCTCGCCCTCTTAGAGCATCATGGTCAGCCAGTCTGGACACATTTTGGAAAAATCAGACAGACAACAAGACTCTTCTCAGTTCTGGCCCCTAAGTGGTGGAATAAACTTCTCTTGAACCACATAAACGATTACTGAAGACCTACTCCTTCAAAGAGCACTTTGGTCAATAAGACTAACAAACTTTCTTATAACTAACAATATTAGGGGAAAAAAGCATAAAATGATATGATAATCATTATCATAATCTTTCTATCTATTTAAAGACTAGCTTCTGCTCTGGTAGGAAATTAGTGGACTGGTAGCTCTCAGGCTTAAGTTCAGTGGTGTGAGGTACAGATTTTCTCTGTACACTACAAGAACATGATGTACATTGCTCGGGATAAGAGCTTCTGCCTAATGTTATAAATATAAATGGAGATTTGATCTCAGGAGAAGAATATCTGAGAACAGCCATGAGAAATTTTGGCCTAAATGTGGATAGGAGCATAGACGTAATGGGGTCAGAAGAAACCAGTCAAATATATCCAAATCAAACAGGAGCATTTGTCATAGGTCCATAGATGAATATGATGTAAGTTATCATATAGTCATCTGAAAACTAAGCATGTAGATGTGTATCATGCTTTGCAAAGGACAGATTACCTACTGTATGATAAAAAATAAACTTTACCTCTAGCAGAAAACATTTCTGTTAAAACAGATTATACTTTAGATTTAGAAGATATCACTTGTGATGAAGGTTGATAACAGGTTAGCACTGAGTTTCTGCCATTCACAGTTACAACAGTTCAACTGGAGAAAATGGGAATTGGCATTTGTGTTCTGGAAAAGGCAATTTATTGGATTTACATTTGACCTAAATAATTATATGGTGTATGCTAAGAGACCAGAAGACTTTGGGGGCACTTGTCGAATTTGAATTGCTAGTAGGAATGGGATCATTTACTAAATCGATGATGGGGAAAAAATTGATAAGCGAAATTATGTTTTGCATGAACGTTGTGCACTCTGCGATTGGAAAATCAAGACCTTGCTGTTTTGTTTAAATAAGCAGTAGCTGAAGCTTTCATGAACTTTAAATAAACACTTCTGCAATATCAAAAAATAAAAATTATATATTGTGTTGTGAGCACTGATTTGAGAGAACAGACATTGGTAGTGTCAATGTATATCATATCATAAAACATTTATGTTCTGATGTGTTACATTTATAATTTGTGTAAATAGGGTTGTGTTCTTTGGTTTTTATTCCTGAAATATTAAAATTGATCTGTAATTATCAATAATTTTGTCCCAGTTAATTAATTTTGCATCAGTTTTCTTTCCCTGTGAAACCAGCCAATGCATATTTGAAAATCACATTTCTTAGCTAATTTTAGTACAAAAAATCTATTTACACAGGCCAGCCTTTTGTTATGTCCTCAGATGTAGACAAATATGAATGGTATGTTCTATAATAATAGTCATAGGTCTATTTTAACATGACTTTCTTCTGTCTTTCTTTTTCCCTGCATGTCCTTCTGTTTCCTTTGGACTTCCTGTGTGATTTTCCAGGTAAGTCTGACATATTCTAAATCATACAGAATATAGTGTACTTAATTGAGGTTTATTCTCACTGCTCTTTTCTTTACTAAAAGGATAACTGTTCAGAAACTAAGTGTAGCATTTAGTAGCTCTTCATGCAAGCTTTCTTGATGCCTACAGTGCCTTTGTGAATTTAATCTGTGCATAATATCAAATGGAAATAGAATTCACTGAATATGCTTTCCAATTTATACACATTTTCTTTCTCTGCTGGTTATTGTATTTTAGCAGAGGTATCATTAGGGTGTCTCGGGTTGCGTGTAACTCAACTTTTCAGCAGAATAAGAAACAGTTTTGACTTGAGGGAACAAATGTCTTCTTCCTTGGGTCTGATCCAAATGTATTTAGTTATTAATCACAGAGGGCCCAGTACTGACTCCTCTTCGGCTGTTCTCATTCTGCACTGTGACTCTGCCACTTATTTGGATCCTGACCCATACTGTGCTCCCACTTAAGCTATTAGGACAGAATAGTGGATGATTAATGATCATTGGTCTTGTGGTGAGATACATCCTTTTCAGATAGCATAAACCTCTCATGGAGTCCTGCAATTCAGGCAGCTTTCAAGCTGTAGAACAGTGCACTGACAATAGACATATAAAAATGACTTGGGACGTACCAAAATACATTTTCAAACCCGAAAATGAGTAAAAATTTGGCTGGAAACTGAAAAAAAATTGGCCAAAATAAATTATTATGACATTTTTTTTGTACAATTGCTGTCATGGGTAGGACTATGTACTTACAGTGTCTTTTGGTTATTTTTGGCTGCAGATTTTCGGTGGCTGAATTTTTGGTGCATCTCTAATAATTACAGATAAGACATACTACAACCCGGTTTCCAAAAATTGCTGTGGGGGTGATTTTAAATTGTAAATAAAAACAGAATGTGATGAATTGCAAATCATATAGGTCCATATTTATGACAAAGTTTTATAAGAAATGTATTTTAGAATTTACAATGTCATGAAAACATGATGGAAACTGATAAAAACCACTGTGTGTGAACAGTTTGTTGTCTTAAAATGCAAGCTAAAGTCCTACCATGCAAAGAAGAACCCATATATTAACATTTGCTTCTGCTTTCTTTGGGCCAGAATTTGAAATACAATACTCATGGATAAGGAGGGAGACCATTCTGGTTTTTAGTGGCACACACTTCAAAAGCCAGCATCCATGATGGCATGGGGGTGCATTAGGGGTGCACATGGCATGGATAGCTTCCACATCTGGGAAGGGCCATGTACATTTTTTCCACTTTTAAGGTTTTGAAGCAACATATGCTGTAATCCAGGCATCTGTTTCTGAGAAGGCTTTGTTTATTTCAGCAAGATAATGCCAAACCATGTTCTGCAAATATAGTGGAGGAAATATTTATTTGACTCCTTGCTGATTTTGTTAGTTTGGCCTCTCACAAAGAAATGAATGGTCTATTGTTTTAATGGTTGGTTTATTTTAACAGTGAGAGATAGAATATCAAAAAGGAAATGCAGAAAATCACATTATATAAAATATATAAATTGAATTAAATCCTTCTCCCAAGCACTCTCTGAATTATTCAGGCAAACTTCAGACACGCCTTCACATGCACCTTCTTTAACAGGGGGAATTGTGGGAACTGTAGTTTTGGCTATTATGGCATAGTATGTTACCAATGGTTTTCTTAGTGACTGTGGTCCCAGCTGCTTTAAAATCATTAGCAAGCTCCTCCTGTGCAGTTCTAGGCTGATCTCTCACCTTTGTCATGATTATCCTCACAAGGTGAGATTTTGCGTTGAGCCCCAGACTGAGGTTGATTGGTGATGATTTTGCGTTTCTTTCATGTTCGAATAATTGCACCAACAGTTGTCTCCTTCTCACCCAGCTTTTGGCTTATGGTTTTGTAGCCCATTCCAGCCTTGTGCAGGTCTACAGTCTTGTCCCTGGCATCCTTAGACAGCTCTTTGGTCTTGCCCATGGTGGAGAGGTTGGGGTCTGATTGATTGATTGAATCTGTGGACAGGTGTCTTTTATACAGGTGACTAGTTGGGACAGGTGTCTTTAATGTGGGTGACAAGTTGAAATTAGGAGTATCTCTGTAGGAGCCAGAACCCTTAATGGTAGGTAGGGGATCACATACGTATTTTACTTAATGAAATGCAAATCAATGTATTCATTTTATATAATTTGATTTTCTGAATTTTCTTTTTGATATTCTCTTGCTTACTGTTGAAATAAACCTACCATTAAAATAATAGACTGTTCATTTCTTTGTCAGTAGGCAAACTTACAAAATCAGTGAGAGGTCAAATAATTATTTACTCCATTGTATAGTGTGGAGGAGTGTGAGTGGTGATCTGGCCTTCCTGCAATCCAGACCTATCACCCATTGAAACATATTTACATTTTATTTGGTGCATCATGAAGTGAAAATGGACATACTGAGCTGTTGAGCAGAAAAAATGCTATATCAGGCAACAGTGGGGCAACATTTAACTTTTAAAACTCTAGAAACTGGTCTCCTCAGCTTCCACATGTTTACAGAACGTAGTTAAGCGAAGGACAGATGCAACACGGGGTAAACATGTCATTGCACCATTTGTGAAATGTGTTGCTGGCATAATATTCTAAATAAACACAGATACATACAGTGGGTAAAATAAGCATTGAACCTGCCACCAATTTTCTAAGTTACTACATTTTTTTTAAAGAAATTCTTCTGTAACCAATGCCATCAGTATGTTTTGCAACAATAAGGTTGTGAAGGCCTTGAGAAACCTCTTTGATAAGATGTATCTTGTGCGACACCTTGGTAATGAGACACCTTTTTATAGCCATCAGTTGGGACTGAACCAGATATTAATTTGCACTAAGTGGGAGGATTGCTTTCTAATTACTGATAGATTCCAGCTGATATCTTGACTTTTCAACCTTTTTGCACCTTCCTTTCTCCATGTGTTCAATGTGTTTTCCATGTCTATTACATATAGATTAATGTATGGACATCTATGGTTTGATTTCTTTGCCTGTATGGATTGGATGGGTTGTTACCAACATCTGGTGAGAATTTCATGTCAGCAGCACCTTTAGAAATATATTTACTTAAAAAAGTATTGACATGTTCAATACTTCAGTGCCCATCTTCTTGGCCTGTAAATCTTATCAAGTAGCTATTATAGCTATTGAAGTCATATTAAATGTGTTTTTTTGTATATTGAAATGGTGATTAATCAGAATAAAGTGCTGTGTCACATGCAGGCAAATGAAATACATCTGTAATCATGGCCTGCTGAAGGTAGGCTGTAAGGTTGAGTAGACAATTCAAACATGGACTGTTTTCTGCTTTAAATGCTTCAAAGAGGCTGTTTGATTTTCCTGGCAGCATTCCATTTTTAACATTGAGACTAAATTGCATCCACAGAGGGCACAAGGTTTGTATAAGGCGGGTAGGCAATTGGTTCAATGGCTGTGAAAACGTTTCCTGGATGTTTGTAGAGTGTAACGCCTGGAAATGTACCTGCCAATCAAACAAAGGACTCTACTATAAAAGGTCCTGATTGTTTTTCTTTGATTTCAGCACTGTATTTTAGCCTGAAGGGGCAAAACCATCTGAAGCTGGAGACTGTTGTTCACAGGACTTCACCTTCCGGTATGAGTTATTTTAAACAGCAGGCTAGGGTCTGAATCACCTGGGTTAGTTTTATAGAGTACACAATGCAGAGAAGAGCACAATGTGCAGACTGCACTGCTTCATTTTATTGAGCTTTTTAACAATTACACCTTTCCAACAGTTGCCTCCTCACTCCTGACGTTCCATAGTTTCTAACTCAAGCCTTCTCACAGCATTGCCAACGGGCTTTTTTGTATCACAGCTTTGTCAGCTCCTCTTTCGACTTTGCATTGCTCACATACTTTTCAATACAAACCTAGTATTGGGTGCTGCATTTTTATTATTGCTTTAGTGTTGGGGGGCTTATGACATTTCCTTTTTCTTCATGTGGTTGATGCTCACAGGCAGGGATAATTTAGAAATCCATAGCCAGCCCTAGAGCTGTGGCTCTGTAGCAGGTTTTTCACTTAGCTTGGGCAGAGCCTTGCACTGCTTGCCTAATTCCACCTGGGAGCTTTGGCTGGCTTTGACGTGCATACGTACCTGCCGCCCCACACACACACACACACACACACACACACACACACACACACACACACACACACACACACACACACACACACA
>JBBIGC010000137.1:9067616-9082921 GCA_037576955.1 Lepidarchus adonis
TTACTAGTGAGGAAAAATATCTAGTAGTATCTTTTTACCCAGGTTTCTTGCTATTCGCGGCAAGACAGAGCTTTGTGTTCACTAGCCAATGGCAGGCCTGCTGTCACCTTGGCCTAGACCTTGGTCATTCAGGGAAAAATTGCAGTGCTTAAGACTAGCAGGGTTTGATTACCACATCTCCCAGTGAAATTAGCAAACTGGCACATGAATCTGGCCCTTATGGTTCGAGAGGATGTTTTCATATACAGATGACAAGGTACCCACTGCTCCTCTGGACAGCAGGCTACGCAGGGTCAAGGACTGGATGAATGGTTTCCTCCAAAAATGGCACACTCTCATTAGTATCTCATTGACCTGCAATGTCCCAGTAGCTCAGCTGGTTATGCCCCTTTTCCAGCTGGTCTCTTTAGCTCATGAAGTCAGTGGAGGTCAGCAGCATGAATACCTCTTATTTCTTGGAGAAAGATGGCGAGGTGTAAATATTGAGTGTATTATGTGTTATGAGTCAGTCTCCGAACCCCTCTGAAGCCTCATTCATCAGCAAAGCTGCTGCCAGAGCAAAAGCAAGAGCCACCAACCATAGGAAGGCAATATTTAAAGAAAACACATGTACTACCATGTCCACCATACACCACTGTAAAGCGTCAAATTAGGCCTGACTGGGTCAAACCCATTACTTCCTCTGAGACCTACTGCAATGCGGTCCCACCTTCTACAATAGTTCTTTCAAAAGTTCTTGCAACAAGCTACATGTCATGACATGACTGCTGCATTGAAGTTATTCAAAAAATTACCTTTTGATAACGTGAAGAGTA
The DNA here is from genome assembly GCA_037576955.1 of Lepidarchus adonis. Lineage (NCBI taxonomy): Eukaryota > Metazoa > Chordata > Actinopteri > Characiformes > Lepidarchidae > Lepidarchus > Lepidarchus adonis. The sequence goes on from JBBIGC010000137.1 coordinate 9,068,432, forward strand.
AGTTTGGACTAAAGGGTGATGTGTCGACGTTCTTCAAGGAGAAGTCAGGTCACCAAACAAATTTTCAAAGGTTTTATTTAAGAAAGAGAAAAATTACAAAGTTTGTGGAAGGCGGATGTCCTAAGGAGAAGGTTAGGCAGAAGTGTGGAGGACAGAGTTCCAATTTGCAATAAAGATCCCTGAGCACAATAACTGATAGTCATCAGTGGTTTTATACTATCTAGATGTAATGGGTGTTTTGTCACCCATCAAACCAGTTTCAGCCTGTTTCAGAGGTTTTGGAGCGCAAATCAGAGGATGGCACTTGTTTCGTCCTTGATGGCAGGCAACATGATGTTTTGTTTCAGATAGGGAAGCTCTGGCATGATTATTTTGGAGACTGTAAAAATACAGCATAAAGTGAGTCAGCCTAAATAGGGCCACAGGCCCTAACATGTTTTGTGACCCTAGATTCACCAGTTTTGTTACCAGAGTCACTAGTTTTGTGACCCTACATTCACCGAGGGCATGCAGATGCAGGTCTCCCCTTCCGAAGGACACATGGATATAAATTGTAAACAGTGTTTACACAAGCTATTTCACTGCAGTGCAGTGGATTAAGAGTCTGCAGCTATGTAAAGCCATCTCAGAACAGAGCAGGTTTATTTCACTAAGAGGTAAGAGCTACAAAACCCTCCCCAGGGCTTCAGAGCCTAGCATTGATGAATCATTACAATGGTTGCAAAGTTGAAATGCATTTCTACTTCTTGTTTATGCTAACTTGGTTGATGGAAAGAAGAAGAAAGAATATCTTGACCTTACGTGACTGCACAATTAATGACTTGAATATATTTTTGCATAACTATTTGAGAGAGCGGGATGATAAAGAAGAAAGTGGTAGCCGAAATCCATAAGGAAGAGAATGAAAACATTAGCCTTAGGCAATATGCATTAATCTGCAGAATTAATTGGGATGAGCAGAGAAAAAAATCCTCAAGTCAAGGGTTTGTGCCTTTGAATCTATGCTTGATGCTGGAGCAGACTGAACACTAATGCATGTCCTGTTTATAGTACGTTCCACAACCCCCTCTACCCACCCACCACATTAATGGTGGCACTTTCTTACTTTCTGCTTTCTGAAATGCTTCAGGTGTAGCCTGAAGTGCCATAACTTGTTAGGCTAAGCTAAAATGCAGAAAGCGACAGGGCAGGTCACCACACTGAATTTAAAAAAATAGATTCTGCACATTCTGTGATCTGTGGTGTTTTCTTGGGAACTGTGACAAACGCTTGTGTCCCAGGTCCAAGAAGTACAGCAATAACTCTTCTCTGAAGGTAAGGCAGGCAGCCATTGATTGAATTGAGTCAGTAATTCTGTCATGCCAGCATGAGTAATTCAGCATTTTTTTTCTTCCAAAGGCCCTGAAAGAATCGAGGCGAGGTGCAGTGTTTTAGTGCTAGAGGTTGGAGGCAGCATCACTTAAGGGAGCACTTCAACTGCAGCGATGGAGTGCTGCAACAAAAGACCATGTGAAATTAGCTGGATCATTAAAGAGATGCTGATAATGACCCCTTAGTTCCTGTGTTTAATTTCACTGCTGCAAAAGAGATGCGTTGAAGATGATCTAGTCCCCTTTTCAGCTATTTGTTTTCATCCATTTTGAGGCTGTTCGTCCTATCCTTGATGCAAATCCCCTTTAAATGGTTCTTTTGACAGTTAAAACACATTAAGCCTTACTTATGAGCCCTGTAAATGCCTTGATGTATCCACCTTTTTATCGGTGAAATGTTGCTAGTGCGTACAACACTAAGGTAGTTAGCTTTCTAAGCACACTACCCATCAATACTTTCAACCCCCTTCCTCATTCACTCGCTTTGGTTTCATTGACAAGGTTGTTTGGAAGAGCTTTCTTTCACTTTGTCACAGAGAGCCAATGGGAATTTCGAACCAGTGGTCAGAGAGCCATCACTTTATTATTGGGTAATCCTATTGTTCAATAGCCATTAAAATAAATCCCTCCTTCTCCCTCCTCTTATTCTTGCTCCCACTCTTGACTTGCAGACATTGAGCTTTTACTCTTTGTGTCAATAATTATACCAAAATTATAGCTATTTGTGGCAAAGGAGGCGAACGTTATCTTGTGTTGTGGGAGGTAAATGGGGGGTGGCGGCTGAAATAGTCCTGTGTAATGGTGGATCTTTTGTTCCCTGTCTGATAGTGAGGTATTCACTCATACACAGTCAGCCCTCCAGCATTCATGGAGGACAATTAGGAACAGTGTTTTCTTCATCCTTTCCAGAACATACTGCAGAGAGCCTAGGTAATTAATTAGCCGAGTGTGAACAAACGTGACGCTCTCTGTAGCAGCCGCCGATCCGTTGCTTTAGCAGAATTAAAAGCATTAGCATTGTTTTCCGTGCCGCTCTGGTTTGAAGTCACCTCCGGCAGGGTGAGAAGTGCGAGCTGTGCAACACTCTGAAGCAGCATCCATAACCCACTGGGCCGCTGGCAGCTTGCTCTGTTGTGCCGTGCAGCTCAACTCCAGGGTGAGACAGCTGTGCTTATGCCTATCAGGAAATTGAGAATCCCACTGGGCTCCCGACTCTGCTTCCTTCTCCCTTTCTGACAGCTCCCGTTTTCAGCTCCGTGTGTGGGGAGCAGTTCACAAGGACAAACACCACAGATCAATTGTCTAACGGGCAACGGTCTTAGCTTCCCACCGTATTTCAATAATACCCAGTAGGCAGGCTTGTCTCTTACCTGCACCACTTGAATGCTATATTCTCTGGAAGAGGAACACTTGAAGTGATTGGTTATGCATAAGGGCACTTTGGATTGTGCACTTCTCGAATGAAAGATAGAACATGTGGAAAGTGAGCAGCTGAAGTAACCGTGGTGGAAGAGCCCCTCCACACTTTCAGCCGTGCTGGCAAAGGGGTCCTGGAGCAAGCTACATAGCTCACCCTCCTGAATGATTTAGAGGCGGACTTTAATGCTGTTCGTCAGCACAGAGACAGGTGCTGCACCACTCCAGCAATCTGCACACTGCTGTTTGCTGTGGATTTACAGGCCCCAAGAAGCACATCAGGGGACTCAGGTAAAGGCCCCTGTGCTGCCCGGTTTATAGCCTTAGGCTGAACATTGCCCAGATGATTCTGTTTACCTTTGATTTCTTCTGGAGAGCCATGGGTTTTATACGACTTAATGTACTTTTCCAGCTAGTTAGTGCTCATCCCGTTGCATTTGTTTATCTCTTTGAAACTGATTAACTACTGTTTCTGCGTCTGAATCTCTGTGAGAGTTGCTGCTTGGGGAGTATGGAGGATGTGAGAGTTGTGCAGTTCTGTGATGAATTCTTTAGTTTCTTTTGGGACTATAATCAAAGCCCAGGTACCTTGACTCATAAGTAGCAGTTTATACTGTGAAATATGATTCTTCCCTTGAGGCTACTGTGTCCATCGCCTTTCCAAAGCACTGTTTTGAAACAAAATTCTTGATTGTTGTTTTCCTCAGTCTCTGTAACAAATATTCATTGCAATATATATCTGAAGACTTTTTTTATCCAAAAAATTCCTTGGTGTGCCACTGCCCTGGCCTGAACCTAGCTCTCCATTTCTTTTGGCTCTTAAAGGCAATCCATACTTCTCCTCTCTCCAAGCACATTCGCTCCTGTTACTGAGGGGCTTTTTGTCTCTTGAAAAAGAACAGCAGTTGTCCAGCCAGAGATCCTTATCGCTCACTTTTCTGAGTGGAAAAAAACTCAATGTGATTTTTTTTTTTCTTGCAAGCTCTGTCATTCCTATGTGTTTTCCCCATGCAAGTTCATAACTTTAACATTATTGCCAGCTGTGCCACAGGGCAGCCAGAGAGCATTCGATGAATGACAGGATTTTGCCAGAAGGTCATAAAAACATCTACCTTTGGCTTGTCCCTTGCAGGCATAGACAGATAACCTTTTCTTTCACACCACTCAAAATAACAGTGCGAAGGTGAGTTTGCATGCAAATTGATGAGTAAAAATGAAATTATAAATGGAGGCAAATTTGTTATCCATGTAAAAAAAATGTATAAGGCAAAACGTGCCGCCCTTCCAAATCAATCTGTAATTCATGAAGTGCCAAAGGCTATGCTTAAACATGGTGAAACAATTAAAAATGGCAAGGGAATGGCAATAAATAAGATAAAGCTGCCTGTCAGTATCTTTAGAGCAATGTGTTGTGGTTGAAAGACTAGGAGAATCCCTACTGCAGTCTGATAAGGCCTGTTCTATCAGTTGGGCTAACTTTAATATGCAAGCCAGGTGAAAGACTAGTGTGGCCTAATCTTCTTGTCAGGCTTGTTACATCTGTTAGGTTAAGTGTCCTGAGTTTGGAAAAGTTGAGGTAGATGATTGAATGTGATTCACGGGGAAACGTGTGTTATGTCCTAGACTCACTGATTCATAGCTGTCAATGTGTAGAGGGAAACACACAGTGTGTGTAGAATGTCATTTGGGAGAAGAAAACTGTTTATTTCTTCAAAGGATAAAAGAATGGGCTATTAATGGCCTGAGACAACGTGATGTCCATGCTGTTTGTCATCTTGGCATGGGTCTTTTTGTCCAGCTGTCTGAAGGACATGTTCTTACAGTTGCTAACACAAGCTATTGATCCCCGAATCTGGCTGTGGTTATGACCTCCGGTTGTTATAAGTCAGCATTAAAGCCTGAACACTCTAGGCCATGAGAGTCAAGTATAATCCGTATCAGTTCGAAGCCACTACTTATTTATAGTTTTCTTTTTTACTGCTGAAGCACTTCTTCTCCTGGAGGAGTCATATAAACACTCACATTCTCTACAAGGAAGCCATATGTAAGGTCACATAACATCTTGTAACATACACCCAGGGGCAATACAGTGGGACATTGTAGTTGCATGTGCTAGGAGAAACTGAGGAAATCTGAATCTGAATCAGAATTATTGGCCAAGTGAAAACACAAGAAATTTGCTTCCTGTCGATGGTGTCTGTCTAGCACTTAGTATATATACAATGCACATTACACAATACACATAAGTTATATATAAATGAAGATTTGAAAATAAGCCATTCATTATTATGTGCTTGCCCACACTGTCCTGAGAGCCATGCACATACAAATCTTGATCCAGAACAGTTATCTTGACCATTTCACAAGTTAAAATTCCAGTAAAAATAAAAATACCAATACGCCCAGCCCTAGAATACCTGTAAGCACATTCAAATACAGGGCGTTCTCGACTTACATACATTGACTTCCAAAAATTTGTGCTTATGTCACTGGCTTTACAAAAAAAAAAATGTTCGTATTTACTGTTGTATACGGTAGTAGAATGCAGTTGAACACCTACTAAATGTTTTATGTTAATACACAAGGTGAGCACCTGCAGTGTGCACTGTGTGTGTGTGTGTGTGTGTGTGTGTGTGTGTGTGTGTTTTGGCTGTTTCTAGTCTTCTGTATGTTGTTTGCTATTACATTTAAGTTCTTTCCCGCCTCTTTCAGGAGAGCACAGTGTGCTTTTGGAGTGATCTTAGCAGGATGCCCACTCCTAGTCTTGAATGTCTAAGCATGGACAGATTTCTGAGTTAATGCATCCCTGTAATATGTCTTCTCTGGCCACGTTAAATTTATTTAGTTCACCAATCTTACTTAAGAAAAACCGATTCATCAGTAACCTGACTGTGTGTCTTTATTTAATGGGCAAAGCACCTTTGAAGCTCATACTCACACTCATTAACTTAATTGAAACACCTCTTGCCAGTTAGTGGCTGAAGTGGTCATTAACACAGAGGTTCACTTACTTTTCTAAACTGCACTGTGTACTGTATGCTTAATGAATGTGCTTAACAAAAAATGTTAGATTGTGTTTTTATGGGATTGTAAATCAAGACATAAATCCAGGTAACACCAAAGGGTTCACTTGCATATGTGAAGTTAAACATAATTTCTAATGCGTATGGTAGTTGTAGTTTATCAGGTCACTAGAACATATGCAAATGTTAACAAAGGGCCAAGTGCTAGAAAGTTCTTTAGTTTGAAGCTAATTTCTCATGAAGCTAGGGGTTGTATTATTTGCCTGTTGAAAAGTCAGTGTTGCAGTCGGTTTTCATCTTAAATAAACAGGAGAAAACATGATCACATGCATTTAATCAGTCTTCAAACAGCTGACTAAGTGAGCTCAGCGTAGACACTGCAGCCAGAATTGCCTTTTGCAGATATGATTCAACGTCCCAAGTTAGAGGGCTGCTACCTGACTCAAGCAGCAAGCGCAGCAGAATACAACCTAATGACTCACTACTACCAACTTAACTACATCTGCGAAAGTGAAACTTTAATATATGAATAACTAGGAGCATACACGCCTTACAATAATGAATAAAAGTTGCTAACCTTATACAGTCAAACCCTGTTAGTTCATCTCTATTGGACTGGTGCCTAAATTTGGTGAGAGGCGGGGTGGCGAGCTATAGAAACAGATTAGTGACAGTAAAAATGAAATCATGCAGTCAAGTTATTGCCGTGATAGATGAGAAATTTACTTTTTTTGCTCACCAGTCAGAGATTGCAGCTTATGCATGTAATGATACTGAGGAGGCAACATGCATGAACGAGTAGCATGCATATAGCACAGCATTTAGTAGGTGTTTGGCTGCATTCTACTATCGTTTACGACAAGCAACATAGCCAGCAACATAGCCATGAATCGCTGTATGTCTCCCCGAGTTCCCCTCTGTACTGTAATAGTCATCAGGCCAAAGTGAAAATGTAACATGTAATTAGTCATATTAGCAGAGTTGGACTGTGGACAAGCGGACCAACCAACCAGCAGTTTCCTGTGTTGATTGGTCCAGACACCAAGCAAATCGAGGATGCATCAGTGATGCATTGGTCCATTGTAAAACATATTGGAACAAAATATTTATATTTATATTTGACCTTATATTTTAAAATAAATCTACAGAATGTGTGTATAATTTTATTTGAAACATCTTTTGCATGTAAAAGACAAATGTAAAGGACAAAACAACTGTACTACGATTATACAGCTGCATATTACGTATGAAGAATGTACGTATTATTAAAGCCTCAGTCCATGTATGCAAACTAAGTTCCAAAAATAAATAATAGAAATAATTCTAATGCCAGTTTAACCCCACCCTTTCACTCGCAGAGAAGTAAGTTCTAAGAAGCTCTGTGATTGGTTACAGGTCCATTTACGTACTGCAGCCTTCTGCCATTTCAGTTTTGCAGAGACCAATATTGTGAAAATTATATGTGCATACAATATATTGTGGAACCCTTAAATATATATATTAATATTTAAGTTAAATATATATATATAACTTAAATATATATATATATAGAAAGCCGACATTGTGACTCTAAGAAACCCAAGGTTATGTTTGAATGACCAAAATTGGGTGGTAATCTTCTCAGTAGCCTTGAAGGACTTCTAAGAACTGACATGAAACTCTTGACTATGACTTTCCTTTCACTGTCTGGATCATTTATATCACTTTGTAAACAAACGTTGAACCCATTGTACAATTTTCCTGTTGTCTCTTTTATGACAGCCATTCATTAGCTCTAATGTGTTTGCACAGCTGTGCAGTGTTGAGTATATGAATAGATTAATAGGGTTAAATCTAATTCTTTCCAACTCACTGCACAGAGGTAGATGTTTTCATTTCACATTTTTGCTCTCTCACTTCCAAGGTCCTACTGTGTTACTGCTATATGTAGATTCTGGACAGCACAGCCTGTGTACAGCTGTGTCATCTCATGCTTGGAGTCTCAATGGCTTAGACAGACAGACAGACAGCTAGGAAAAGAGTCACACCAGTCCATTCTTCAGTAGCGGGATGCACTTCTGGCTTTCTTTCTCCCACTCCAGCAGAGCCGTGAGTCTGAGGATGCTCATTACCACACAGGAGCTCGTCCACTCATTCTGACAAGCTCCCTCAGAGTCAGAGGTGCAGACTTGGGCTTCTTCTTCTTTTTTTAATGCTCCTGGGCTGTACCCCTTCTCCCTAACTTCCCCCTGCCTCTACTGCCTCTCTTTTAGGCACAGTTTTCTCTGTCTGTAACCTGAAAAGTCCTCTCAAGCATCTTTTCCCCTATGAGTTGGCTGGAAAATCTCTTCTCCTCTGTGCTGTAGGCCAGCTTATCGGGATAGAACGCGCTAATGCCTAAAGTTCTGCCTGAACATTTTTTTTCTTCAGAGAAGATGGCTTCACTCAGGGCAGTTTCATATACCATTCATTACCTATTTACTCAGCGTGATATTAGCCAAAGCCAGTCGGCATAAGCACACATCTCCAGAGGGCTGCAGTCAGTGTGGCTTATCACACTATTGCGGGTCCACTTCAGCCTGGCACATGGAGCATCAGCCATTGACAAGGTGGTACAACATGTAACATGTGTCTGGTGATGTCACAGAACGCAAGATGAACATGAGAGCTGTTCACACCATCACCTTCAAGGAGCATAAACTGGGGAGGGGGGAGGTGGGCAAGCACCTTAAACTCAGCCACCGTGCCAAGCATTAATGCCACGTTGCTGTAGAAACGCGATCACGTTTATCAGCTTGGTTACCCCTTGTCAAATGCAAGGCACTTTCAGAGGCATTCTGTGAGTGACATGCTTTTATAGCTTTTTGAAGCTTGTGGAAGGATGCAGCACATCCATATCTAAATAACCTTCACCTTCTGTAGCTGTACATCACTGCATATGAGAACTCCGGTGATTTCAGCCAAAGTTGTCTTCATAGCAAGTGATTGATGGGAGCTTAATTCCATTTTACTAGCCCCTAATGATTCTTCTGAAGGGGAAAATGGGCTAAGACAGCACTGAAAAGTGACAGAGACCTTTGCAAGACATTCTTTAGTAATGGATGCAGCCATTGCATCGTTTAAGCAATGGCCATGTACCGTTTCAATGATCCATGGGGCATATAAACTTTGAGCACATTTCTGCAATCATTGGTAATTTAGGACTCTTGTGTCTCAGCACTGTTCTGGGGTTCATGGCAGTGAGTTTTTATTATGAATTACTATTGGATACCATTTTGTACAGATCAGCGTTACTTTTCCTGAAGACAGCAAACACAAACCATTATCAGTTTATCATCACCCCTGTTGTTTCTCTGGAATGAGCAAGAACTGTTTTTGTCTTTCTTTTAAAACACTTGGGCATACATTTTTGACTACAGCTTGATGAAATGTAACATTATTAAATTATCTGAATCTTCTGATTCAGCTTTTTTACCATATTGGAGACAAATATTCAATAAAAAGACAAGAATAATTACAAAAAGTACAAAAGAATAATGTGCAATGCAGGATTGGATTTGCTGAGTGGTGTATTTACTCTTCTATTCTTCTACTGGCTGCCAAGTGTTAAAGCAAGGAAAAAAATGCAGGTGGAAATAAATGTGGTTGATCTGGTGGGAAGATGGTGAAGAAGCCAATGCAGATATAGTGTAGAGTAGGGATGGGTATGCTTAAGATTTTAAGGGTACTGCTTATACAGTATCTCACAAAAGTGAGTACGCCCCTCACATATTTGTAAAAATACTATATTATATCTTTTTATGGGACAACATTGAAGATATGACACTTTGATTGAATATAGTCAGTGTACATTTTGTATAACAGTGTAAATTTGCTGCCTCCTCAAAATAACTGAACACACAGCCATTCATGTCTAAACAGCTGGGGAGAAAAGGAAGTATACCACTAAGTGAAAATATTATAGAATATATATTATAGTGTGTAGGAATCAAAGATCAGTGGCCACATTTTTCTTGCCATTTTTTATGCCATCGCTGGGAATTAAATTTAAGAAATGTTGTTAAATTCCAATTCACACTGTGTAGTTCAGTCATATACAATACAAAGCAGTATCTCACAATTTGTGTGCTCACACTATACTGTCCAACCGTCAAGCTACAACCTGACTGCTCACATTGTACATATAGAATCGTTGCCCTGCTCTACCAGTCTGACCCGTTACAGGAGAAGTTTTCTATGGTGATTATACTGTATGTGCTATTCTGTTTGTAGTATGATATCATGATATCAGATTTTCTGCCCATAATTATCAAACAAATTCTCAATAATGATATTATCACCATAAATACTGTATGTATATATGTGGCACTGACTACGTACCAATGGAATGTTGAACAATGAATGTTGAACAATGAACAGGTTCAAACTGTTGAAGTAACAATTAAAGTTTGTGCTGCATTACATTAGACTTGATCTATAAGCAAATCTCACACAAACACACCAGACATGTAGGTACATTCGAAATCATAATGCATGCAACAATTAAGCATAAATATGCCTTTTCTCTTTCAACTCTATAATAACAAATCATGTTCTTATGTGTACAGTATCTCACAAAAGTGAGTACAGCCCTCACATTTTTGTTAATATTTTATTATATCTTTTCATGGGACAACACTGAAGATATGACACTTAAATACAATGTAAAGTAGTCAGTGTACAGCTTGTATAACAGTGTATATTTGCTGTCCCCTCAAAATAACTAAACACACAGCCATTAATGTCTAAACCACTGGCAACAAAAGTGAGGACACCAAAATGTGCTTTACAGGTTGCCACTGGAATTCTCTTCCCCTACTCCATCCTCCTTTCACTCCTCCATGTTCTGATTCATTATGTCACAGTACATGTTGGCATTCATTGTTCCCTCAATGAACTGTAGCTTCTAAGAGCCGGCAACACTCAAACAGCCACAAACCATGACACTCCCACCACCATGCTTGACTGTAGGGAAGACACACTTATCTTTGTACTCCTTAAGTGGTTGCCGACACACATGCTTTAAACCATCTGAACCAAATAGGTTTATCTTGTTCTCATCAGATCACAGGACATTGTTCCAGTAATTCCTCCCTACAACCTCTGCAGCAATGCTGGCAGCTTCTTTGGTCGACCCTGATGAGGCCTGTTCTGAGTGGAACCTGTACTGTTAAACCACTGCATGATCTTGGCCACAGTGCTACAGCTCAGTTTCAGAGTGTTGGCAAACTTCTTATAGCCTAGACCATCTGAACAAATTTTTTTTGGACCTTTTCACTTATGGATGTACTTACTTTTGTTGCCAGTTGTTGAGACATTAATGGCTGTGTGGACAAATTTACACTGTTATACAAGCTGTACACAGAGTACTTCACATTGTATCAAAGTGTCATATCTTCAGTGTTGTTTTATGAAAAAAATATATAATAAAATATTTATAAAAATGTGAGGGGTGTGCTCAGTTTGTGCGATGCTGTAGGTGATGGGCACACATGATACATTAAATTAATATGAATGAGTCAGTGTTAGGTCATTGAACATTTCAGCCTTTTCAGGAGGGTTTCTGATAAATGTGTATAATAAAGCTGAAATAAAAGAACACACAAACACTTTTTACACTGTTAGAGTATAACCCACATACTTGCTGGTGCAGGATTTTTCAGGGCATTATTGAATGTTTTTATTTTTTTAATGAAGTTATTATTAATACTGGTATATTTTGACACCACTTGTGCAGATATATCCAAAAATATATGTGCTGGTGTAAGTGAAAACTGGTGGCCTGGAAAATGGTTTGTCTATTTATTTTGGTTTATTGTCATATACAAATAACAATGAAACACCATTACCCATAATGAAGTTATTGCACTTTGATGCGCCTCTATTTGCATGAATATTTAAAAAATAATGTTACAGTAAAGTAAAAAAAATACAGTAAAAGAAAGTAGTACAATAAAATAGTAAATATTCCAAGGTCAAAGAAAGTAGCACAGTACAAAAGGAAGTGCAGGGGAACTGGAGCTAAGCTTGCAGCTAAACTGTGAACATTTTCTCATTTTCTTATTTCCTTTTTTACTGTGCAGTTGCTTCATTCCATGCAGTATGTCTCCTTGCCAACATTATTTTCATTAATTGTATGTTGAGGTGTTTAGTAGTCGGTTTTATCCACATTGTAGTCTACTCATGTGTTTGTATATGGTTTGATGGTCATGATAGGAGCTGGCAGTCTGTGCCCACATGTTTTCTGCCCCTGTCGTACTGATACGTCCTGATTTCACTTTCAGTGTTTGCCATTTTACAGGCACAGTAAGAAAAATGGTGGAATCGGTTTGTGCCCATGCTTTACCTGACAATGGCCAGGTAAAATGTCTGTCATGTCAGAAAATCTTTCGACCATGTCATGCCTGTTCAGGACCAGTCGATAACTTCTCACCCCCCGTGTACACTACATGACAATATACCGAAGCTAAAATTCAGCTCCTTTCCAAAATGAGCCATGCAACTCAGGTAAAAAATGACAGTATTTAATCAGCTTAGAGAGATCCAGTCAAAGATGGCATTTAAGTAGTAAGCCTCCCACTTGGTTTTACTGTAGACTCCGTGATTCACACTAGTGACTTTAGAAGCACTCAGTTTTTATAAGGATGAGTACTGGAATACTACAAATGTTCTTCGAGGTCAGTGATGATGAGGCTGGAGACATTAGAGAAATGTCAGGAATGTAGCAGTGCTTCACTGGCATGAGTCTAAAATAAAATTGCCTCATGATAGAAAAATTGTCACAGATCTTTACATACAGTATGTAGAGACTTTGTGACTTTTATATATTTATAAATTGCTTTATTAATCCTAAGATTAATCCTTTAAATTATTTTTTTCTGTATATTGTCTATTTCTGTAGACATTTTCAATATGAATTTCTTTTTTTTAATGTATTTGCCTATTATTTTGATATGATGCATATTATTGTGTTAACCACCCTTGCTGAGTTGGCTCTAAATTGGAGTATACAAATCACTTGACAATTTTAAGTATACTCTAATATATTACGAAATTACAGTTAAAATATAAGGAAATGTCCAACCAGCTAATTTTAAACTTTTATGCTTAATTGGTTTATTATGACAGATTCTAAGACACTTTTAATGTTCAATTTTACGTCACACTTGGAATCACATACTTGTTTTATAGATCAGTAAAAGAACATCGTAACATTATCCAGCATGTTTCTTTTTGTAGAACAGCTTGTCTTACTTACAGTGTGGTATAGTATGGCATCCTTACAATACCGCTATACTATAAAGCAAGCGATGGTTGGAGCTGGGCTACATTACAGCTTTTTTCACCGAGTCTGTTTCTGCGGGTGGAGCCGACAATTGTGGGGCCTCAGTGTTTCACTAGCCGTGGTGGATTGAAGTGGGCATAAGTATAATGAGTGGAGAGATATTACAAGTGTCTCCTTTATTCATAACAGGGCTCAAAGTATTCAACAGGGATGATTTCTGAGTTGTGTATGAATGTGTGGAGAGACATACAGAGGAAAAATCTAGCCGGTATGATGTCCACAGCTTTGATGCTTAAGCAGAAATGCCAGTGCTGTGTAGATTGATGTCCTTTAGAAGTGGTTCACCATAACACACTTCTTTATGTAGATCATTCTGTCTGAGGGTATGTATGCATTTTTTACTATTTTCTATAAACAGAAGGGAATTGATTCAATTTTGTTGGTACCTATGTCATTAATGATTCTTTTTATCAATTAGATTCTTTATTGATTCGCTTTTTGATTCCTGTTCATTGTTGTGGGTAGGAAAAGGAATACATAGGTTTGCCGAATCAATGCTGAATTGAGTCTGAAGAATGTCTGCCTAATAACATGTGAACATATTAAATTACATTACTTCTTTTCTTAAAAGGATAACTTGGAGCACAAACAAAAAGTTAATATGCAAAAACAGTTATCTTCATTTTTATTTATTCATGTAAACCCTGTTTTATTATGACATCCAGGTCATATCAACCAGACTGCAGTTAGATTATTCTGATTAAGTAAAAATAACACTAAGTAGGATGTTGTTGTTTTTTTATAATAAAGATAGCAGCAACAGCTGAAGAGGTAAACCCATTTATTTTCCCTGATCTGAATACCTTGCATTGATCACTAAATTGGCTTAATGAGATTGAATTTAAGAACAGCACTGATGGGAAGTTCAGTTCTTTTTTTGACTGAATGATTGTTCATGTATGACACATTACTAAGGTGATGAATTTCTAAAATCTTAACCCATTTTTCATCAGAAGGAGTTTCAAATTGCTGGTTGTTTCCACTACTGAAATAATCACTTTACATTGTGAGTTGCACGTTTGTCATCTGTCTTAATGTAATAAAGGCCTGAAATGCTCTTCTCTGTCATGTCTCCTACATGCTGAATGTTTCTAGCAGACTAGCTGCAGAGAATAATGTCATGAAGTGTGAGTTTTGCAGTGTTCAACTGCTATAAAAGTATGCTGGGGTTGATAAGAGGAATCGATCATCTCAGTTATGCAATTCTGATTGACCCCCAAAAATCGGAACAAGTTCTTGATTTCCACCACTAATTTGATTGTTAGAAATATTTTGTTAATTTTAGAGAACATTGGTCCATTATTCATATTCATTATTC
>JBBIGC010000137.1:9083021-9105738 GCA_037576955.1 Lepidarchus adonis
ACACACACACACACACACACACACACGAACACACACACACACACACACACACACACACACACACACACACACACACAGAAACAGCAATATCCTGCTTTAATTAGGTATCTCCATTTCAGCATTTGATAGTATGCCTGATGCAAAAAGTCAGATATTCACCAGATGAGAGCAACTCGTCACTCAGCTCTTCTTTTTTCTACTTTCTCCAATTAGTTTGAGATATAAACATGCAAATATCAAAACACTTCATTGGCAAAGCCGCGGTGACATCTCCAGCATAGCCAGAGCCTATTTTCAGATGTATTAATTGGTAGCAGAGGTGCTGTGCAGTGGTTCATGCACTATGCACTTCATATGATTCATCTTCCTCTCCTCACTGAGTCACTGCTGCTTGTCTCTCCCTCTCTCCCACAGTAATGTATGACTTTTAAAACCCTCCTGGATGTGCCCTTCAGCAGGACAGGCCTCACTCATTGGACACACCTCAGGGTCTTGCTCTGTCCGTCTGCAGCAGGTCTTTAAACGGGTGCTGGAGCAGCTGCAGCAATTTGCAGACAGGCCTGATTGCCCCTTGTCTGGTGTGTCAGTGGGCTATGGAGAGGGGGGAGTGATCGGTGTCCGCCATCAGGCCTGCATCTCACAGCACTTTCCCGTAGAGTGATTGTCCACATTAAATTGCCTGAAAGTTTCTACTCTTTGAGATAAGGCTTCTAATTGGTATTCTTAATGAATGGGACCCTTTTGTTTGCTGGTCCAGGAGCGAATCACAATTAGTCATTGATCTAAACGGGAGCAGACTTTTTAGAGCTTTTCTAAAGATTGAATTTTAATGGACGTCACAAAGTGAATAGATCGTTTCGGACAGTTGCCCATGGTTATTTAGGTCTTCTCTTGTGTGCCAGGGCAGAGATTAGCTCTATTTTGTCATTTACCTTCACAATTCTATGCCAGTAAATTAAACCATTGCCTTTGCTAGCTTATTTAAAATCTGACACAACCAGCCAAGCTTAAAGATCCTGGCATGTTTTGGTAGATTTTTTTCAATGGTGCAGGTCTGATTTTTTGCCTGGCGCAAATGTATTCTCTTCATGTGCTGATGAGGTATCATAAGTTGTCAAACACTGTACACTTAGGTTCAAAGTACTGGCTGCCTCTTTGATTTACAGTCGCTCATCAAACAGATGGTAATGCACTAGTTTTGCCCACTCCGACTGTCAGTGTGTGGGCTATACTCTGCCAGACTGACTGACAGATAAAAAGCAGGCTAGTTCTCCCAGGAGCCCCTTTAAAGGTAATTGAGTTAAGAGTCAAAACCAGACCCGTATTTGGACTGTGAGGTAGCCAGTATTGGGAGACTGCTTGCACCTTATCTGCCACTGTGAATGATGGCTGA
Source organism: Lepidarchus adonis (assembly GCA_037576955.1). Lineage (NCBI taxonomy): Eukaryota > Metazoa > Chordata > Actinopteri > Characiformes > Lepidarchidae > Lepidarchus > Lepidarchus adonis. Next base: position 9,084,415 of record JBBIGC010000137.1, read on the forward strand.
GGGCTCCTGATTAGACAGGGTCTGCAACTGACGTTGGCTTTTATGATTTGGCTGTTGGGGGAAGGGTTGATGTGAAGCCTTCTTGATAAACGTGACTCATGATAAATAGTGGAAATCACAGCCGGCAGTTGTGGCATCATCAATGGGGGAATTTTTAGACGCTTAATGCTAAATTGGTCATAGTCTAACCAGAGCCATCTCCAATTCCAACTGCAGCTCCTTGCCACAGTTGTTTTTGAAGGCCGTCCATCAGTTTTCACGTTAAGCCGTCCTGTTTAATGGGAAGTAAAGTGAAACGCTGGGGAAAAATGAGCTAATGAAAAAGGAGGGGGGTAGTAGGAGGGCCCAATTCATCAGAGCGGGCCCGGGATATGGGCCCTCTCCATCCAGCGTGAGTTCAGCCTGTCTCCTGTCGGAACATTTCATCTTTGATAATAATCCCAACAAATTGAATTTCAGTGCCCAGCTCTGCTTATGCATTCCTGCGGTGGGCTTGCAGTGGGACGGCCCGTTGGAGAAGCGGCATGCAGATGAGAGCGCCTCTGCCTCTCCGGCTGCGGCACATAAGCAAATGGAAAGTGAAGGCTCTGCTGAGCGCACGTGGTTAAGCGACACAGTTACACGCTTCATGCTCATATCAGAGACATTGGGTTCCAAGCCAGGTGGTTTCCTGCTCCAGACAGGAGCCTGCTGAAACCCAATGAGCTCTGGCAAGGGTCAAGGACTATGCAGTGAGCACAGTATTACTCATGAGCAATGTGGCTGTGATTTATCATTACTATTCAGCTTTGAATATTAAGAAACCTTCCATAAGACGGTATCTTGGTCAGTGTTGTGCTTCTGTGAACATTTAATTTCCTCAAATATGATGCAGCACTTTTCTGCTTTCTTTTCTCCCTCTTCATTTATGTGTGCTTGATTTGATCAGATTTGAATGAGAATTTCCAGGGGGGGCTTGTTGGCATTCAAAATAGCACCCATTCCCACTGCATATCAAAGGCAAAGAGTCTCGAGTGCACTGTGCCATCATTGTGTATTCCTCCCTCTCCATTTCAATCAGTGCATCAACGGCACTTGTGTGTAGACAATAGGGAGCTTTGTGTTTCTTTTTCAACAGGTCTGTTGGAATCATGGGGATGCTGGTCGGTCATCAGAATAAAAACATTCATTCCCTGCAACTCAATTGACAAGTGCAACTACAGTACAAGGCTGTATTTGGACAGCAACAGGTTTCTAGGACTTCTATAAAAAAGATTTTCTGTGACATTATTCGACATACCTGCATTCTGAAACATTTAGAGTTTTGTGACTTTTTTCGGTTTGCAAGAGCAGGAATTAAATAATAGGTGGGTGACGTTATGATACATCACATTTTTGCAATATACAGAAAGCATCCATTTTGGAATGGGTTGTGGGTAGAGATGAAATTTAATATCACAATGCAAAAATATAGAAGCTAAACCATCGAAGCATTAGCCCTTGGTCTTCAAGAGATTGTGAATTTGATTCCTGGTCATGCCAAAGCCATGTCTAGGAGTGCAATAGAGTCTGGGAGGGTCTCATGGATCTCTCTCTTCCCCTAATCATTCAGCATGAGGCTGGCCAGCACAGGTGTCTGTTAGCTGGCACAAAAGAATGAGCAGTTAGTGTTCTCCTGAATTCACACAAATGAATAAAACAAGTTAATAGCTTAATGCACATTCATTTAGTCACCAAATGTTACAAAGCAATTTAGGCAATGGTTGGTTTTTTTGGGGTTTTTTTTACAAGTACTGACAGTGACAATGATATACTCAGAAAGTGAAATTTGTCAAGGTGGAGAAAATGTTTTTAGTCATCTCTAGAAACATTGTGCTGGAAGAGTGAGAGTATCACTGAGAAAATGAGAGACTCATATTAAATGGGAAATGCATAGTTCCTCTCATTTTCACAGCATCAAAGAAGAATAAGAATAAGAAAGTGGAGAAAACTTGAATCAAGCTGTCAGAGAAGGGCTGCCAGTGAAGAAAGGAAATGTGCTTGATGAAAAGTGCATTGATACTGACAGTGGTAGCGCGGTACATTAAAATGAGGTGTTCTTTGCCCCTGGTCGTGCTGATTCCACTTGGATGTGCTGTTTCCTGTTACTATTTCTGTATTTACAGGCTACTGAAAGGGTCTCAGCATTTGGCAGGATTTATGCTGGTGCTGAACTTAGTGATGTGTGGTTTGATTACAGAATATAGCCTTTAGCTTTAGACTCAAAGGGCTTTCATAAGCAGAAGTGTTTTTTGACTGAAGTTGCATTCAGGCATGTGTTCAGTGTTAAACTCTTGACTTTTTGTGCTCTACTAAGAAGGGGATAGAGCCTTGTAAAAGAAAACGCTGGAAAAATCTTGATCGTTGCTCAAGTCAGCACTAAGAACAATGAGTTGGATCTCCACAGGCCAACCATATGGTTTTGTTGGTGTGAGGTGCAACAGAAATGCCATAGGCATACACTTAACCCTCTTTCCATTCAGCAGCTCCAGGAAAGTTAGCAGCTCTGACAAACGTCTTCAGACTTCACTTCTCCCTTCTGGTGAGATAGTATAGGAAGAGAGATATAAAATAAAGAGAGAGAGGGATGAAGAAACTGTAGTTGTTGGGAGGAAGGGAGGAGAGAGAGTCAGAGAGAGAAAGAAAGAAAAAAGTGAATGACTGAATGACTCAGTGGATGCACAGTGGGGAATAAATCTCGCAAAGATTATTTATGATAAACATGTTTTGGTTTTCCGTCTTATGCAGAGTTCAGCATGTCCAACAGCATGTGTTTGTCCTAATTATTAAGATTATGTATCTCATAGACAAGAAAAACATCACACCAGAGAAAATTCATACAGATACATATTCATCATAAAAAGATAACCAATTACACAATGTTTTTTTTAAGCTGTTTTATAAATGTGTTTATAAATGTATTTGAAATTTAGTCAAATACATCATTCAACAGAAAAAAAAAATCATTATTTAAAATGTATGAAACACTGGTTGACTTTTGTCAACCTTTGTTTACTATGTATAAATGCAAAATAAATCATATTGTTTTGTTACTACTTTACAATCTGAAGTCTGATAAGCTCAAATTCATGCAGGGTTGCTTTGATTATACAGTTTTCCCCTAACCCTTTCAAATTCAACAATTCACAGATTTTTCTTTTGTTCGTGTTATAAACTGCTATATTGAATAAGCACACATACTGTATGTGTTGAAAGTATACTTCAGACTTCACATTTTACTGTTACTTTGATTAATCACATCAATTATAAGCCCCTAGTGCATCTAACAATAAAGACACCATTGTTTTTTTTCATATAGTGTAAACATGGTAGCAAACAGAAAGAACCCATACATCTTGGAGAGTTAATATACAAGTCAAAGCAGGGGTACTTGCATTACATTTAAAGGCACTTTTTGCATGAACATAACATTTAGATTGAATCAAACACTGACTTCACTCTATAAATCCACCACTGGTGGCTGTTTCTGGTGGTTTGTTAACTGGTGGAGTGTGAGAAACATGGAAAAATTAGAAATCAGGAAGGGGCAAAAACTTTTTCACACTACTGTATATATACACAAACACATACTACCAGTCAAAAGTTTGGACAGTAGTGTCTGTGCATGCATGGGTCTGATAAATGTAGTGGGTAAAATAAGCATTGAATGCATAAAAAATTTTCTTAGTAAATATATTTCTAAATTATGCTATTGACATGAAATTCTCACCAGATGTCATAACAAGCCATCCAGTCCACACCTGCAAAGAATTCAAACCATAGTTGTCCATAGATTACGTTATCTGTAATAAAATGGAATAAAACAGGGAAAATGTATTGAAGACGCTTGTTGAAATGTATTTAATACTTCGTACAAAAGGAGATGAAGCTTCAAGGAGCCTCCTGCATGGAGAAACTAGTCACATCCATTGCTCAGGTGTGATTTTGGCCCATTCTTCCACACAATCAAATTTCTGAGCTGTTGTTCTTTCCATAGATTTTCTATAGGATTCAGGATGATTGGCTTGGCCATTCCAGCAGCTTTATATTCTTTCTCTGAAACCAACTGAGAGTTTCTTTGGCTTTGTGTTTGGGGTCATTGTCTTGCTGAAACATCCACCTTCCTTTCATCTTCATCTCCTTGGTAGATGGCAGCAGATTTTTGTCAAGAATGTCTCTACATTTTTTGTATTCATCCTTCCTTTAACTATATGAACTATATACATGCTAGTGCTGTATGCTGGAATACAGCCCCTAAAGGTGTTGTTGCAGTGTATATTCTGTGCTTTGTCCCATATAGGTTATTATTGACAAATATATTTGTGTTGTACTTTTTAATTTAATTTTAATTTTAATCTTAAGCTATGTTTAAATGTGGTGTTTAATTGAACTATATTATTATAAAAGCTCAAGGAGCAACATGTTTGTGCACTTTCCAAAGATTTTAGTTCTGTTTTTGAATAAAGGGGTAGAAAGGAATGCTTTTCTTGTGTTTATAAAAATCAGATTCATCGATTAATCTGAAAAATAATCAACAGATTAATTGATTATTAAAATAATTGTTAGTTGCAGCCCTAATTATCACAGTTTGCTAATAAATTAAATGAAGTTTTGTTAAAACTTCCCACTGTGAATTCACATGCCTCACAGTTCATATATGGAAACTAAGCTTTAAAAACTGCCTGCTTTCAAATATTTTTATTTTTTTAATTGTCAATATCTCCTTTTAAATCTAAATTTTTTTTAGCCCCGACCCCTTTCACAAGAATGTTCTAGGAAGCTCAGTAATTGATTAGAGGCTTATTTGCATATGGCAGTTTTCTGCGGTATCAGTATTGCAGAGGCTGGTTGCAATAATAATGTACAGAAGATTTAAAGTGTAGCCCTAGTGTGAAGGTACCATTGACACTAAGGCACACTTTTCTCAGTTAAATAAAGGTTGAGGAAAGTTAGCAAGTCACAGATTCTTGTTTTTTTGTCCCAATTATTTTTATAATTTTATATATTTTATAATCTACTTTGTAGATCTGCCCTAGTGTTTAGTAATGCCCTCCCTTTTACAAAGAATGGTACTGTTTCATGACTTTTTTAAAATTCACATTATATAATAAATATAATGGATATAATTAAACTTTGTCTATTACCCAAGGTCGTGGATTTTATTGTCCTGTCATGGTATGCTGTAATGTCAGGCTGTCTTAACATTTGGCCTGTTCAGCTGAAATTCTGTGGTAAAACGGTCATGAAATTAAATACTTGTCCTGTGGCAAACATGACCAGAGCAAAGGAAGAAAAAGGTTTCTCATCTCCACAGGTGTGTGAAGTAATAAGATCAAATGGCAAATTCTTAAATGTTACAGAAACGTAGTTCTAGCTTTAACATTAGCTGGGCTTTGTTCAGGACCTGAGGGGACCTGCCAATTTGTGGGAAAATTATTTTATCCTTGGTTTTTGCCTTCAGCTGTGTCCTGCCTGGTGGCCTCTGATTCCTGATGGCACAATAAAAACAGACCTCATACTTATTTCACCACCATTTATATGCGGCCAGAAGAAACTAGTATACAGCACAAATTGATTTGTCTGAGATTTGAGGGCAGCACTGCAAGGATGTTTTTCCCCTTTTCGATTGAAGTCGGTTACATGCTGCCCTGCGGTTCTGACACTAAGAGTTCCCTTTTTAAAGTCAAAGCTTTGTGCCTTTTCTGTGAGGAGGAGGGAACTTATTGGTTGGTGTGTATGTGTGTTGGAGGTTGTTGACGGTTGTCTTTAGCTCAGTGAGGTGCGGTCATTGCAGCATTTGTGACTGGGAACTGGCTCTTTTTTGATTATGCAAGGATTACACAGTGTGTAGACACAGCAGGTCTCATATCCCCCCTCCACAGGGTGTTGGTGGTCAGTGCAAATTAGAAAAAGCAGATGAAGTGTTGATCTGGATTATTGGCTTCCGTTTCAAGGCTGTGTTGGAGTGTGGCTTCCCTAGGGTCTTGGAACATTAACGGGGGGACAGATGCTGCTTTGGCTTCCTAATCACACCGTCCTCTTTTATCTTTCCCTCACAGGTGACGTTGCTCCTTACTTCAAAACGGAGCCGGGGCCTCCGGAAACACACTTGGAAGGGAACCGACTGGTCATGACCTGTCTGGCAGAGGGCAGCTGGCCTCTGGAGTTCAAATGGATGTTCAACAACACGGACATCGCTGCCTTTTCCCCTGAGTACAAGTGAGAGCTTACCTTCATCTCAGCCTCCACTGCAGAAGAGGTCTCACTTAGACACCTGCCTTAGCAGGGGGGTCACATTTAACATAGGGAACTAATTCATTGCCTTCCAATTCAATGCAGCCTTCTTACACAGTGACTTGTGTTATGCGTGTTCGCTGTGATCAAAAATGCATGCTGCCGTGGGTGGCCGATGTGGTTGTTATGCAGGGTCTTACTCCAGTCTCTTTTATAATCCACATTACAGGTCGTAAAAAACATATATTCCTGTTTTTATTTGCAATTAACTGCCCAATTTATCTGCTTTTGTATTATAGAATTTATGAATTTATTAAGTTATGAGAGAAAGCTTCATGTTTCAGCCAGTTATTTAATGCCTTTTGAAAAAATGAAAGCACAGGAAATTAAAATGAAAATTTAATTCACTTCTTCTGCACTGATTACTTGAGTTTATGCAATTGCATGCTTAATCATTCATGCATTTCAATTCCACTACTTGCTCTCCATCCCTGTTCCAGTTCTGCAGAATAATGTGCTCTCTGTTGTGCTCTCTAAAGTCAGCTTGTGATTTGTGCTAGATCTCAGTACTTTCTCAGACATGCAGGTTTTCATACAGAACACTGCTGAAAGATCAGCCCAGTTTGCTCCCTTTGTCTTTATGTCATAGCCCACGCTGGACACAGCCTTTTGCAGTTGGATGACAAGCCTTTATCATTTATCATCGTTTATCATTGTTCTTAAACTGCTAGCCAACATGGGAAAGTGAAGGGAACAAAATTTTAAATCTAATATCTCAGTTTTGTGACCAAAGTTAAAAAACAGAATGAAAATGTGCATGTTGGATGCCATTTATTAGTAAATCAAGGAGATGGGATGGAGGAGGGGGTAAAAGTTATATACAATATGTACAGCCTCCTTGTCCTGAGCACAGTGCCCATGAAAATATGAGGCTCCTCCTCATATTTTACATCCATTTCTATAGGTTCCTCCTCCTTCTCCTTAAAATCCACTTCCATGGGGTCCTCCTTGTTCTCTTTTACATCCACTTCCATAGGTTCATCCTCTTTCTCATGTTGACTTTCATTGGTTTTACTCTCATCCTACTTTATGTCCACTTCTATAGCCTCTTCCTCTTTTACGTTGGCTTCCATTTGTTCAACCTTATTCTCTTTCTTGTCAACTTCCATGGGTTCAGTCTTATCCTTTTTACATTGACTCCCATCTTTTTTATGTCAGTTTGCATAGGTTCAGCATCATTCTCTTTTAAATTGACTTCCATAGGATCAGTCTCATCATCTTTCACGTCAATAGGTTGAACCTCATTGTCTTTTTTGTCAACTTTTTGAACAAATTATTTGTTGTTATCAATGTTTAATGGAGGCCAAGCTTAACACAAGTTGATCTATAGTACCTGCCCATAAATCTGGCTGAAAAAGGTAAGGATGCATCATCTTTTTAATGATGGGTTTATCCTCTTTCTCTGTTTTGTCAACTACAATGGGTTTAGCCACCTCATCTTTTGTATTGACTTCCATGGGCATGCAGTCTCCACTTTTGGGACTTTTCATTTTTATCAATGTTCAAGGAAGCCATGCTTAACATGTCATATTCTGTAATACCTGTTGGTAAATCTGGCTGAAAAATCTACAACACAGCAATATACACATCCACCAATAATATGTGTGTATCTAGTAAAGAGTCAGACTTTAAGTTTAAGTTATAGTAGGTTGACGCGTATAAAGCCCTAAACTTGAAGGAATATAATGTAATGCATGTTTAAAGCATGTTGATATGGACATCTTATTATCAATGCATTTCTGTACTGTACAGATCATTGGCCATGAAAAAAAAAAAAAAGATACAAATGCATACTAATGATTAGAGCAGTAAACCAAGACCCCCTACCTCAGTTAAAATACAGTGTTTAAAGATTTTTTAATTTGCTCTGATATTTAAATGATTTGACAGTTTTACACCCAGCAAAGTGTTGTACAATGGTTTATGTTGGAGTGCAAAGACAATAAAAGGAGTGTACCACAGACTGGAGAAAACACTTTGGAAAGCCTTACATGGGAGTGCAGTGCACTTGATTCATTGTTAAGCATCTAATTGCATTGCATGATTTCAATTTCTTATTAGAAATGCCAGCACCACACATTTGTATAAAAAAGGGACTATTTTTCTGTCTGTAGAACTGGTCATTCTAATTGGTATTGCTTTTTCAATTACCTTCTATCATCGGTACTGAAGCAGCACTCTCTGAGCAGCACTGGGGTGACTATTGACTGTCTCTGGGGGCCGAGACTCCCTTGGGAAGCACAAACAGATCTGGGTGAGGATTGAGACGCGGCACATTAGGCACATTCAAAAATACAGACATGTTTTAATGCATTGTTTCCACTGGCACTAATATCTGGGGAAGGTAGCATTTGGCACAGGACTGAGATTCGTCATCACAGACGAGAGCTGGGTGAGAGTCTAATGGCATTTTAATGATTTGCTTGCTCTAATGCACAGGTTGGCAAAAAGACCTGTCCTCGGCTGCAAGGGTAAACCTTTTAACCTGGTCCATCTAAGTGAGAACGCGCTTGGATTCAGAGTCTCCTGAAAGCATCTAAATGCACCAACACATTTAAAATTGCCAAAGCACTGTGCTTACGTAAAAAGGAAGGCATGAGGTGATGTGTATGATGAAATTTAGCTGCAAAAGGTATTTATATGTTTTTTTTTCTGTTTCTCTCTCTCTCTCTCTCTCTCTCTGTCTCTCTCGCTTTCTCAGGTACATTATTCCATCCCTCCAGCACTCAGACATGGGTATATACCAATGTGTGGTGAGGAACAGAATGGGTGCTCTGCTGCAAAGAAGAGCAGAGATACAAGTGGCATGTAAGTGTTCGACCAAACATTAATATTATTTAATAATGAAATGTTTTTTTTAAATATTTATAAACAAATAAAATAAATGTACAGTACTGTGCACAAGTATTTTATGCAAATTTTTTGCTCCCATTTATCTCAGCAGTGAGTGTCTTTCTGCCAGCAAAAACACAAGTTATCATTAGAATAAATGCAAACAAACAAAAAGAAAAAAATATCTAAAATGTGTTTTGTGTGTAAAAAAAAAAAGTAGTTGAAATGTTTTGGGAGCTGTTAGAACAGCATAGGTTTGTTGATTCCCCTCCAGCCATTGCCTGAATGTGTAAAACTCTCAGCAGCAGCACTCAGTTTAAGCACTGATTGAGCTCAAACTAGGTATTTTATGGTTACTACAAATAACTGTTCACTGTACAGGGAGTTCTCAGGTTACTTCAGAATCGACTTATGGCTTTTCATACTTACGCCTTATGTTCTCTCATTCCAACGTACTGCATTTGCAATTGCTTATGTAGGTGGGTTCAAGGACTCTCTGTATTGTTTATTTGTATTGATTATAATATTAGTGATCAGAAAATAGGAAATAAAAACCCTTATTGCCTGTCTAAACAATTCTTACATATAAATTTTTTTGCACAGTACTGTGTATTTAATAATATAAGATTTATTATAGGGACTCCTATAGCATATTTCTGTTTTGCATGTGTATGCACTTATATAGTCCTTTCTGCTCATGAAGGGCTTTATAATGACCTGACAAAAATAAATATGTGTGTAATCCAGTAGGGATAATACAGTAAAGTGCAGAGCTTGGGGTCATACACATACTCTGCAGTAGTGCCAGAGACTGAACCAATCTATGTTGTCATGCTTTAGTGCCTCACATCTTTTAACATTAGAAAGACTCGTTCTTTTATGTATTTTCATCTGCAAATCCTGTTTTTTCTGTACCATTATCTCAGCCAGGCTCAGTGAGTCTCTCCATCTCCCCCACTGCTTCCTGTTTGCATTTCCATCTCCAAAATGAACCGTTTTAAACACTTTGAAATGATGTGCAAAATGCATTGCTTTCTCCCAGAATTATGTCAGAGAAATCAAAGCACAATGCTGCCAAGTTTCTCGCATCTTTTTTCTCTTTTTATTCTGTGCTGTGATGCAATCTTGTAGTTTAGCATGTCATGAATACATGCCTTTGTTTGATTGCACACCTCTGCGGTTTATGTTTGTAAAGAAGAGCCCTGGTGGTCTGCAAAAGCTTGAGGAGTTCTTCTGCTAGTGAGGGTTGTTTTTACAGTCTTCCTCTTTGTTTGACTATAGTCCTGGCTGTCTCCTCACAGATATGGGGGACTTTGTGGAGGCTGACCAGCGGAAAACAGTGACCCAGGGCCGGGCGGCCATCCTGAACTCACCAGCCGTTAGCAGTTTCCCCCGGCCGCAGGTGACGTGGTACAGGGACGGCTACAAGATCATTCCCAGCAACAGAGTGTAAGTGGATCTTTAATGTCAAGCTCCTTTGCGCTTATCCTCAATAGTATAGATGTATATAGTATAGATTCTCCAGCCATTCATACAAACCTTATCCCAGTAGTCCAGCGCTTGCTCCATACACTATTAGTGTAACTTTTTGACCACACAGCAGTTTAGTTTAGTTAGAAGAAATAATGCAGACCATCCTGAACTTTCAGATTTCACCATGTTCTAGATTGATTCCTGGAAATACAAAAATGTGACTTGAGGGACTTTTTTCACCAGTGGCGGCTGCTAGTCCTTCAAACAGAAGAAGCTCAATTTAGGCCTGCATCATAAAATTTGTTATGTTATTTGTACATGGTTTCATCAAGCGGCATGGCCAACAGTATATATTTTTTGTCACAGCCCTTCCAGTCAGCCAGTTTCTCCTCATTAGGAAGTGAACAGTATTTGCACCGTCTGCGTTATGTACAGCTTGGTAGCTGACTAGTCTCCTTCTAAGAGCTACTTTAAAGATTTGAATGACAAAACGAAGTTTACAAAGCTCAAACAAGCAAATTCAAGAATGATTATTAATTTATAGTATGATGTAAACAAACAGAAATGGTTTATATTACCAGCCAATACCACCCAACATGTAATAGATTGCTTGCAAATCCATATGGAAATTTAGCTCTGAATCAGTGCAGTGGGCAGTGGTGGCCTAGTGGTTTGGACTTTGCTGCTGGGATCAGAAGGTTGCAGGTTTAAGTCCCAGCTTGGACATGATGGTTGCCTGCTGCTCCACGTGTGCATGTGTGATGGGTTAAATGCAGAGGTCACATTTTATTGTGGTGCACTGTGTGCTGTGGTGTGTTCACAATGACAAAATAGCCATTTTCACTCAAATTGATGCAATGCCGGTATACATAAAAAATGTTGCCTGTCAAAAGGGGGTTCCCACTGCTCCACTGACTCCCAGAGAAGCTGAGCTTCCCTGGAAGTGAGGATTTTGTTGCATTTATCCAATAACAGTAAAAAACAATACAGTGAAAAAGCTGTTCTGTGCCGCATCATAGGGGTCCAGTGAAGCTGCGCTTAAATATGTGTTAATGCACTTTGCTGCCACAGAAATGTACGAGAAGTAAATTGCGTCATACAATCTACAATAAATAGCTGAATATTAACTAGTGCTTCATGTAGTTGAACATGTTTCTAAAAGTAATATAAATATGACATTGCATATTTGAGCATTTATTTTCTAAAATGTTAGAGGAAGCAGAGCTTCCCTTTTAGTGTTAGAGTAGTCACCACTGGTATAGATATTTAACTGTCAAGTGCAGATGTTTGCATCTCCCTGACAAAATGACATGTGGAAGTAAGTGTATTCAGCCTTATGCAAAAGTTTGGGCACCCTTTGATAAATAACAGATTTTGGTGATTTTGTAAATGAAAATGTCCTTTCTAGGACATGGAAAAAAATACACAATATTTTCAGCAAACATTGATGCATAGTTATGTTTTTTGCTATAAACTGAATAAAAATAAAAATACAAATATTATTATGGCACTGTGCAAAAGTTGGGCACCCTGAGAGACCCAAAGTCTCAGATTCTTTTTACAAGGTTTCATCCCTCAATCTGATTCATGGCAACAGCTGTCATTAGTAAATATCAGCTGGTGCAAATGTCAAAGCTTTTCAAACACTCTGACTCTTCAAACCTTGTGGACACACTTGTGGACACTTAACAACCATGGGTTCCTCTAAGCAGCCATGTAAGACTCTGAAATGAAAGATAATGATGCCCACAATGCAGGAGAAGGCTACAAGAAGATAGGAAAGCAGTTTCCACAGTGATAAATGTAATTAAGAGATGGCAGTTCAGGGGAACTGTGGAGGTCAAGATGAGATCTGGAAGACCAAGAAAACTCTCTGAGAGAACTGCTCGTATGCTGGTCAGAAAGACAAATCAACTTATCATTTAAATCCAAAAAAAGCTGCAGGAAGATTTAGCAGACTCAGGAGTGGTGGTGCACTGTTCCACAAGACCTTTTTGGAATAGTCAGCAGAAGAAAATCTTACCTGTGTCCCCGTCATAAAATCCAGCGTCAGAAGTATGCAACAGAACATTTACAGAAGCCTGATGCATTTTGGAAACAAGTGCTGTGGACTGATGAAGGTAAAGTAGAACTCTTTGGCCACAATCAGCAAAGGTATGTTTGGAGAAAAAAGGAGCAGCATTTCATGAAAAGAACACCTTGCCAACTTTGGGTGGATCTATTATGCTTTGGGGTTGTGCTGCAGCCAGTGGCACAGGAAACATTGCACTGGTGAACAGAAGAATAGATTCCACTAAATAGCAGCCAATTCTGAAAGCAAACATCACACTATCTGTAAAAAGCTGAAGCTGAAATGTGGATGGCTTCTACAACAAAACAATGATCCTAAACATCTCTCAAAATTCACCGTGGGTGACGACCTAGTAAGACTGTGTTTTAAACCTTTGCATAAGACTGTATATATAAAAAGGAAATGTGTAGAAAAATGTTTGTGGTATTGTTGTTGGTAATAATAATAATAATAGTTTATTTTTTTAATTTCTAATTGGCGTTTAATTCTAAAGCTGATGTTGTTAAATCACTACCTTCATCTTTTTAATCAGAAAACTAACACATAGATTAGGAATATGGCAATAATAGAAGAGGTGTGTTACATTCTGTAATGTGTTACTTTATACTGAAAAAAGACAAGACAGAGAAGAGAAATGATGAGCTTCTATGACCAAAATTATTTAGTGGTTAAGACACATCACAGAGCAGCTGAGCTACAGTGCAACTGGGAAAGTTCCCAAAGGGCACAGGCTGAGCCTCACAGATACTTTTATTGTGTTTTTCTGAGTGAGGAATCCCCTCTCTAACTCCCTAGCAGGTGGTTGCCTCTTCTAGTGGAGAACGGTGGAAGAAACCTGTAAAAGGAAAAAAACCTGTCAGGCAGAGATGGAAACAGAAGACAAGGGCTTTGTGTTTGTGTGTGTGTGCTGGTGCGTGTGTGTGTGTGCGCGTGTGCGCTTGCACGTTTGCTCTTCTCGTTGTCAGGGAAGGAGAAGTGCAATTAATGCCTGTTCCCGTCTGTTCTTTAATCTAACTATGGTAGTTCTTCATTGCCTTTTTCTAATTAGCAGCCTGCCCAGGCAGAGACAGGCACGCTTGATCCACTCCCCCCCCCCATTATCACTCAAGTGTCTTTCTCATTCTGCCTCATTCCAGCAGCGCCCCAAATCACAGCCCTGTGCACTACCCAGCCATACCTAATGACTCAGCCCCTTCATTCCAGTCCTACAAAGGTGGCCCTATTTGAAAAAAAAAAAAGTATTCGATTGCATCGGAGGGCATAATTGAAAAGTGATTAGGATCGCAGTGGTAAATTTGGAAATGCACTCTGGCTGGTAATGAGCCGCGTTCTTTCATTTCTCTGCAAGCTTCCTGCACTACGCTTTCTGTTTAAATTTCACACTGATTATGGAGAGTGAGTTTTGCACACCTCAGTCAAACTTGCTTCCACAGACAGCTGCCTTGAAGTTAGACACAGAGTCATGCACACACCATGCTGTGTGTGTGTGTGTGTGTGTATGTGTAAAGTAGACTTGGGATCTCTTTAGTCCAACATAATGGAGGAGGAAGAAGAACGGTGCTTGACTAAGCCCCAGCCCAGCTCTATAGATATGCTTACAGTGTCCTGGCATCTCACCAGCTCCATAATTGGACCAGAGCTCTTCCTGCCAGTGCTTTGACACAATATTGCATCAGGACGAAAAGCAGGCTTGTGCTCCAGCAAATGAATATGCCTCTACCAGCCAGTGTTAGCAACCGCGCGTACGCAGCTCTGTGGAAAGTGGAAAAGGTAGCGCTAATGTGTTCACGTGTCTGTGACTTTCTTTTCTTTATTTTTTTACCCGTGGAATCTTGGCAGCAGTCCCAGAAGGCGACAGGCATCTGCCCCCCGGCTAGACTCAGCGGACCTCCAGGGGCGGAGACCCACACCTGGCTCTGGATACACATCTCCCAGTGAATTGGCACTGGAGTAATATAAGGAAATCATATTTGTGGCCAAGCTCATTAGCATGTTCCTGGATGTGATGTCATGTTCTTAATTGTTCTGTGGCAACAGCAGAAGCAGTGCAATCAGCTTAGCCATTTAAACTGGCACTACTTGTAGCTGGGCAGAATCCCCAGATAAGGGTTTTGGAAAATAGGGGCGTACTTCATAAGCAATTGACTCACATGGTGATTAAATAAACTGGCCATGCAGGATCAAAGTTTATCTGTGTGGGAGGATTCACAGCCTGGATCAATATCCACAGGGTGCAACATGCAGCAACGCAAATCTCTTTATGAGTCTCATAAGATATTTACGTCTTGGAATCGAATCCTGCCATGCTGCAAAAGAGACAAATGTCCTCAGCAGAATAGCAGGGCATGAGAAATTGATGTTAGGGTGCTCGTTTAGAAATGACCTTTCCTTGTAGTGTGATGCTTTGCCATTAAGTCTTTTTAAAGCAAGCCTTGGTTTCTCTTCCCAGTAACTGTCTAAAATAAAAGATTTCACCATGGCTGATATGTATAAATAGGCTGGAGCAATAGTGATGGTGGATTTGATGGTCATGTAAATAAGATTTCATTTCAAATTGGCACACTGGGCCTCTAGGACTTGGACACCTTGTATTATGTCTATGTTATAATAAAGTTTCATATGAGCAGTAACCGTACTGGTGACGTAATAATGATTTTTTCATTTATACTTTTTTACTTTTTTTACTTTTTACAACACAGTGGTTTGCGCTGTTGCCTCACAGCAACAAGGTCCTGGGTTTAATCCCAGTGTTGGCCGCAGGTGCCTTTCCATGTAAAGTTTGCAAACTCTCCCTGTGTATTTGGTGGTTTACTCCCATTGTCTCTCTTTCTATTGCCATCAAGAGTGTGTGAATTGTTGTCCCGCTCTGTGTTGCCCTGAAGTGGGTTGGCCTTGTGCCCCTAGTCAGCTGGGATTGTCTCCAGCTTCCCTGTGACTCGACTTGGATACACAGTTTGGGTATGTGCTCAATGTTAGGTCAGAAGGTTGGGCTTTCTATGTTCCCTATTTTTACTTCCTATAGTTTTCTTTTAGATTTTATTTGAGATGTACTCATAAAAACAATGCGTAACGTTATATTATCGAATCTGTGATCTGTGACAATGTAATTGCATGTAGCTGGCAATTATAAGCTAATGCAGTATAACAAGCAGTGGTCCATGGACAAGAGGAAATTAGGAGACAGCTGGTGTGAGGAATATCTTTTCACTGAATGTAAAGACATGTCAGTGCTCCTAGTGTGGGAGGAAATCATTTTATTTAAAGCATTTAAAAGTGTACATAAATGCATGAATACCAGCAACATGGAATTCTAATGTTGTTTGTTGTTAATGACAATGTACAATCTATTTCTAGCACATTTCCTTTCGACACAGACTCCGCAGACTCCTCCTCGCTTTCATCTTCACAATGCTATGCCAATAGACAAATCCTTATTACAACTAAAAGGAAACCGATGCCCATAGCAGTTCATCTCATTAACATTAAAGGTTTCTTTCATGGCCTTTGTAACCGCCCTTCGCTAAAGCACTGGCGTGGACTGGAGGGTAGGAATTCACGCTTTTGTTCTTGGCTTGACTAAAATGTACCCTGCATCTGCTTTTCAGAATTATGCTGCCTGCTTGTAAGATAATGTAGTTCATTGAGATGGAAGCTGTGGTCAGCAAATGCATCAATAAAACGTGCTCGAGGCAGCAAATCTCATTCTGTTGCTGTTCCCTATATTTTAATTCCAAGTGTCTGCTGTTCTGGTGATGCAGACATTTGTGTTCTGACTATAGATGTACTGATTAAACCCTGGTAGTCACTGTCACAGTGTCTCTTTCAGCATATTCATCACACCGTGCCATTAGACCAACAAGTAATTGAAGAGCTGCTAATGATGTCAAGAAGAATGTTTGTATCTTATCCAACCGTCTCCTGCAAGACAGAAGAGAAACATGCTCTCTGATGATTTTGCCAAACGTTTTCTTTCTTCTTCCATTCAACACTTTTGCCTGGCCCTTGGAAAGGAAAGTGGCCTTTTGGTCTGTTAATGTAGCGTGAAATAAGTGCCGGTGTGGATCGTCAGCAGGGCTGGCCTGCATGGCTCTGGCTGATTCCAATCAGTCCTCCATGCTGAGGAATCATTGTGCTTCAGTCCATATGAAGCACAGCTCTTTTTCAAAGCACACTGTGGTGTGCTTATACCCTCATGTTCTTTATTCCCCCTTCCCACCTCCTGGTGATATGCATGTACGAAAAGACCTGTTAAAATCCATGAAAGGTCTAGCAGTGAATGCCAGTGTATGTTGAGCTGGAGAAGTGTTGGGCTTTGAAAGTCACTCTCCTCATTCCACCTTGGCTTCTCCTTTAGTGTGCATGAAATTTTCATGATGCTGATAATTACCCCACCAGTACCAAGTGCTTTTCTGTTCCCATTGCAGATCAAAGTAGCTGGTTGGTGCGAGAGATATTGGTTCTACCTCTCATTGCTTTGTCCTTGCGTCCTCCTCTACCTTGCTGAATTTTTCATCATTCATTATTAGATGTCTTTGATGTCTCTACCCATTATGGGCACTTCAGCCACCAAGTGTATATAGCCCACCAGAAAGGAATGAGCGGCAACATCAGTCAAACACAGTAAGTGAGGCCCCTCGCTGTGAATGGATTACTTCCCTGTTAAATGCATCAGCTAATGTTGCAACATGCATGTGTGGAGCCATAAACACCATGATTGACAACAATAGTTTGGGTGTCAGGTGCCTGAGAGTGTTGCTGGTTCCCTCAAGTGAATCACAATCTCTTTTTGTAAAGAGGCTTATCAGACCCTCCAGCCAGGAAGCCATGAACCAGGAACATATGGCTCCATAGAGGTGTGTGTGTGTGTGTGTGTGTGACAGAGTGTGTGTGTAAGAGAGAGAATAGGCCCTAAATAAAGCGCAGTAAGAATGGAGCCATCCAGATGAGGAACTGCAGGATGTCAGTATTCGCTCCAACACTGCGGACCAGGCTGCATAAAACACAGAAGCTGTCAGATAGTGATTTGAGGGAGGCTATTTTGTGAGTGCAGTTCATCTTAAGTGAATCTTCTTTCCTAACAAGACCAGAATACCAAGTGCATATTAAGCAGTACTTTGAAGAAAAATCAAATGAACACAATTTTGACTATTACTTCAGATGTAGCCGATCAGCTGGGACATGACGTGTCCAAAGTTTGCTTTTTGTTTAGCATTGGAGATTTGAGGCAAATATGGCTAATGATCAAAGGTTTATGCTTTGACCACTTATCATCAGGCAAACAGCATCCTTCCCTCAACACACACTTGCCTCAAACCACAAATTAACTGTGCAATTTTTGTAAAATGATCATTTGAAGTATGGGAGCAAACCAAAAATGTTGAAACATCTTTCAATGCAACATTTACTAAAATTCTGAAAATCTTGTGCATCTGACACTTAAGCCTTTCCATGTGTACTGTCAAACATTGGATAACTGAATGCGCTCTTAACAACCTAGGTGTTTTATAGCAGAAATTACTTCAATAGGTTGTTGTTAAATGTGTGTCCTGCAGTCCAGACTGTAATGTTGTGTGTTTACCTTTGGGGGCGGTAATGAGTCAGTCCGGAGCAATTCTGGAAACTGTGGTTCATTCTTCATTGGAATCATGTAATATGGATCAGTTGTCTTTTTTAGAGCTGAACCTTGATAGCCTTATGTTATTAGAATCTTGAGACATTTCCAGTCCTCCAAAATGTTAAATTAGCTGCATGTAAATGCAATTAAATTGTCTGTATTTTTGCCGGCAAGAGTTTAGTTTTATTTTTTGCCATCCGAATGCACATCTGACCGAACACAAGTGATGAACACCTGTGTGAACTCTAATTTACTCCAGCAAGAAGAAAAACAGTCAGCATTCAATCCACACGTACCTAATGCCACAGTTTGGACAAGGCCTTAGTCATGAATTCCATTGCTTCCCAAATGAGCAGCACATTTATTATCAATAGTAAATATCCTAATAGTGCACATCAGTTCTGTGCAGGCAGGCTTGGCAGATTTTTCTTTGGTTATTCAAATTATTTCTCATATAATCATAATGCACAGATTAATCAGTAATTTTTTTAAGCTTATGTGATCTGACATTACTGAGCGCACAGTGACAGACTGGTCATTAGCCCTATCAGACATGCAATGTCCTAAAGCATGCTCACCACCTGAGAAGCAGCAATAATCATGTCCATGCTGACAACATTTACAAAAAATTTAACACAGAAAACAGGTTTTAAAATATACACCCTGGCAAGTTTTTTTTTCTGTTTTCATTTGGGTGGGGAGGCCAAAATGCAGAGAAAAAAATGATGTTTTTAAAAAATCTGCATCTGTGTGGCCAAGGAAATCTATGTGCATTTGTGCATGAGCAACCCTGATAACTGGCAAGTACAGTACCGAGCTCATTCCTTCAGCCAACTGTGTTTATTCTGATCTACTAAACTGAAACAGAGCTTAAAAGCAGAAAACTGTTGACTACAGTTTTACTATGGATTTATCACTTAGTCACCACACTGAGCTTTTGCCATGCTAGGTGAGCTTGGTTTCTATAGGAACATTTTACAGGAAGCCATAATTTTCCATGATGGTGAAGTGAACCTTCTATATTTATGAGAGTTTGGGTCGCGCATAACCCTGAACTGCATCTCTTTCAGCCAAGTAATTTAATTGGGAAGCACGAAAAGCAAACTATGATTACAAGATCCAGCGCTTTGTTGATTCATTGATAATTAACATTGCTTACTTCAATTTTAACTAATAAATACATATTTAGATTTCAGGATAGATGCACTAGTTTTTTTTATAGATAACCGTATCGAAAAGGGCACCAACATGTCTTGGTGATCAACACTATTGTAAGTAATGGGAAAGTAAGAAGATTTGTAGTAGGTTTGCTAATCTCTCCCTTCAGAATCACTTTGCACCTTGATTGTGATTTGCATTTAGATCTGTCTTTGGAAAGTCATACTCCCAAAATACCATCTCTATGTCACGTTAATGCAGCAGTTTTGCATGAGAGGTTGTCGATTGTCCCTTTGAGTTGACGCTTCTTTGTGAAATCACTGTGGTCTGCCAGGGAGGGAGTTTTGTGACAAATAACGTACGGTGATTTAATCCAATAGTGGCTATCTGCATGGCCCGGTGATAATGCACCTGCTTGCTGGGAGGGCTTCCTTTATGAAGTTAATTACTGAGCGGGATCATCAGTCAGCCGAGGAATCTGCAGGGTGAGCCTGCTTTCCCTCCAGGCCCCGACTTACATCCGTCTTCATACGCCCCCACTCTCCCACTCACCAAACACACCTCCTCACACACACGCACCCCTCCCTCCTAAATAAATGAGTGTTTTGTCACCACAGGAGCAAAGGAGCCCAGAGATTCCAGACAGGATTATAGTTAGCACAAAAGCACCCACGTCTCCCTTGCTTAAAGGCAAAGTCCCACCCTCAGCCATTAAAAAATACTCTGTGAGGCCGGTTTAAAGTTGCTTTTGATTAAAAGCTCCCACAGCACACGGCATCTGAAAAGGAGCTAGAGTTTTGTTTTTCTCTTTTAACTGCGAGCTTCAGTGGCAGGAGCAGCAGGTTGCCACAGAGTGACAATCAACCATGAATGGAACTCTCAGGAACTGCACCACACACACACACACATTCACAATGCACATATTGCGCATTGCATTGCTTTCACACTAGCAGAATAACGGAGCAAGTTTGTCATTACATGGGATGTCACATCTTGACTTCTTCAGAAGAGAAAGCCCTGCATACAGCCGCCTAGATGATACAGAGAAGAGTCCTGATTGGAGGCATGCTGCAACTTCTCTCCCAATAACCAACAAAACACAAGCTAAAGTGGAAGAGGGAGATATGAGAAAAAGTAATCAAAAGCATGGACGAATAGCTCATCTTGATTTCTCTCTCGCTCTACTTCCCTCATGCCCACTGCAGAGCTCCAAAACCAAGCTGGATGCCTGGCAGGAAACTAGTTAGGAGGACTGAGATGAAGGAAAGTTTTTTTGTGCAGCCCGCTGGGTGTGGTTGGAGAGGTATTATGTTCCTGTCTGCTGCTATTTCAGTAATTTGCTATTAACCAGAGAATGACCCTTAACTTTATTTAAAAGATAATGTCTCCAGTTTTAAAGTTATGATAAATGTTTTCTAACACATACAGTACGCTCTTAAAATTAAAGATTCACAAATATTTCTTGGCTTAGAAACTTTTCACTGACCTATTCATGTTCCAATCGCAGATGTGTTATTTCATAGCAGCTGTTATCAAGTTTTTTAAAATGCTGGCAAACGTTTAATTGCTGTAGTGCAGTCTGAGTGAATAAGACAAAACAAAGTTTCCACATCATCTAGCATGGGCGCGTGGCCTTTTAATGCCATACTACCATACTACATTATGTGCTGTTGGAAGCTTGGCAAGCTGTAGGTGAAGTCTGGCAAGCTGGAGATGAATTTGCCATTGTGGTCAAGCTCAAAAAAGGAAAAAATAATTATTGAACCTCTAGCCTGTTTAACAGTGTGACATTTTACACACACACACACACACACACACACACACACACACACACACACACACACACACACACACACACACACAC
>JBBIGC010000137.1:9127549-9138029 GCA_037576955.1 Lepidarchus adonis
ACTCATTTGCACTGTCACTTTAAAATGTCTTTTGTCTTTCTGTTCAGTGTATGTATATAATTCCTTTCTTTATATCTGCCTTTTGTTTTAAAGTTAGAAATAAAGACTAGAATTTGACAATACAGAATGTATCTTCACTGTCCGTGTGTTATTGCATAACTGTCTATATAATAAATTATGGAGAGTGACAGTTCTCTGTTTTTAAGAGTTAAGCTGATTTTAGCTGTGACTATGACTGCACCAAGGTAACCATCACTTTAATCCTGGAGTCAGACCCCAGTGGCCAGACTGTGCCTCCTTCTTAAGAAGAGGTCTTCTGAAATGAAGAAAGCGAGAGAGAAGTTGGACCCATGAGGGCATAGCTCTGTTTGTTTAACTCCCATTGTTGTGTTGGGCTCTGAAGTGTTTTCTAGCTCTCCCCCAGCCCCCCAACCCCCTTTCCCCCGACACCACCACCAGCCCGGAGCTACAAGCTGCAACTAATGAAAAGAGGCGGTTGGTTCTGATGCAGATGTGGCCTGTTTATTTCGTTTTTTCACGGGGGAGGAAGAAACACAGGCATACTTTTTTTTTTATCTTTCTGGAGATACTTCAGACTTGCATGGTCCTCTGTTTAGAGCAGGAAGAGCACAGAAGAAAATCCCTTTTCATGTGACTTGAAAGTTGCATATGGGCGAAGTACAATCATTCACTTTGTCGAACAATATTTTTTTCAATGTAACATTAATGCAGTCCTCAATACTTACAAAATTTGTAAAAAGTCTGGTCATAGTGGGCTGGTGTCCTGCACACTTATTAAGCACACCTGACTCAGCTCACCTGTTCACTGCAAGCTTTAGTGAGCACTTGAGGAAAGGAACTGTCACACTGGCCCTCCAGGACTGGCTTTGGCCACCTCTGGTCCACACCAATGTGTGAAGCTGCATTTTTATGTTGAGAGAGTTCTGACCACAAGGGAGAATTAATGTGGGAGGGTTATGGAAAAAGAGAAGTTGGTATAACGAAAATACTTTCACACTGACACGTTATGGACTCATTCACTTCTTTGACACTTGATTTCATATTTGCATTGCTGCACAAGAGTCTGTGATCTGCAAACGTATTCGCATGAAACACTGTGTTAAAGATGCTAAAGTGTTTGATAACCTCTCTCAGTAAATACCAGATTATCACAGAGACATGGCTGGAACATCAAGCACCAAGCAGTGAGCTCGTCTTTCTTCTTCATTCTGTCCTTTGACAAGGAGGATGCAAACTAGGCTGATGTATCAAGTGAAAACATGCTTTTTCCTTGGAGCAGTCTACCAGATTTGTCTGGCTGCGGGGGTAATAGACCCAGCTTGGACTTCTAAAGTCAGCCCATGTGATCCTGTAGGCGCCCGTGCACGTATCTGCCCCTAGATACGTATGGATTATTTAGCGTGTTATTGCTCTGCGCCTCAGGAGGGGCCGGGCATCAGGGTTATCTGTGCTTGTACATCGCCGGCCACAAAATCCCAAGCACATTCATCACGGCGTGGGGGCTGTAGCAGAACACTGCTACTAATGGATATTAAGAGAGCCAACTCTGAAAGGCATCTCGGCAACGGCCTGGGTGTGGGCTGGATTGGGAGACTTTGGGCTGACACTGCATTTACACCATTGATCATCTCCGCTCTGGCTCGACACCCTGCTGTTGGTGTGAGAGTCGATGAGTGTTGCTGCACATTATGATGCTGGAGAGCAAGTTGGCCCTGGCCTGGAGAGGAAGGGAGAGGAGCATAGTGAGTGGCTGTCAGTGGACTGACACCTACTCTTTCTGTGTGGAGGAACGCTGCTTTGGCTCTGCATGCCATTATTGGCTCTTTTCTATGCTTTGCTGCACATGCTGGAGGGCAGAGGCTTTTCAAGCCAGAAGCTGTTATAGCTTTTTTATTTTTAACCACACTTTTCTGTTAACTTCATGTGGACATTGCCATTACTTCCTCATTGTATGGGGTTCCAGAGACCCCAATGCTGTTTCTGTAATACTTTCATTATTCTTCCAATGCTTTTCTTTCCGTTGACCTAATTAAAATGTAGTAAACAGAAGATGTTTGAAGGTGTCAGACTGCCAAGCGTTGCATCCATCCAAGCACGGGCCTTATAGTCAGATCACAAGTTTGAAGTTTGGCTGGGAGTTCATAAGAGCATAATTGGTCTCGCCATCTCTGGGTGGGTAGGATGGCCCTCTCACTCTGTTATTATTGGAGGGCTAATGAATGTGGGTGTAACAGATTTGCCAGCATTCTCCTCTAAACGCATTGAGTTGTCTAATGTTGAACAAGAAGCAATTTGAAAAGATAGAACTTCTGGTGTGATGTTTGTTCTGCCTGCTTAGTAGTATTGTGTTAATTGGGGAAGACCTAGCTAGTTAATGTGAACCAGCAATGTCTAAATTAGGAAGAACATTTTGAGCTAATTTGTACACAGAAAAACCTTCGAAGGCATTAACCATTTGTTTCACGTGTTACAAAAAGGTGAAGATGATTTTCAAGTTGAACATTACTATTGTTGTTAAACAAATACATCCATGTCATAACAAAACAAAAAGCAATGTTTTTATTAGGGATGTCCCGATCAGGTTTTTTTGCCCTTGAGTCCGAGACATTAGATTTTGAGTATCTACCGATACTGAGTCCCAATCATATTTCTATAATACATATAAAAAGAATAAAGAAGAGCGAAGAACCATATCCAGGATGTTCTTTATTTTTTATTTAATTCAGCGTGAGCGGACTCGTCTTCGGCTGGGTTGCCTGCGTAAACTTGCTGTATTGTGTCGGGTGTTTGTTAATGAGGTGCCGTATCAGGTTTGTTGTGTTAAATGTAGCTTTTTCCTTTCCACCTCTTGCAATCCCAAGTTTAAATATCTCACAGTTTGCTATGGCAATGTTGTTGTCATCAACTTTATAATACCTCCACGCCGCAATCATACTCGCGCGTTCCGCTTCAAGCTGCTTCCATGTTCTACTTTGCCTGCGTTTAGCCAATAGCATCTCTGCAACAAAGTGACGTCATGCTCACGCGTTGCTGTTTCTGTGTGGAATCAAGAGGTTTTACTCTGTGCCACCGCATAACTATAGATGTATTAAAAAAAATAACGAGAATATATATACATGTATATCCGAGTCCTGATGGGGAGGTAACATCCAATTCCAATGGCGTATGAAACCTTGTGATGAGGCCCGATTTCCGATCACGTGATCGGATCTGGACATCTCTAGTTTTTATGTTAGGCCTTGTCCACAGAGGCGTCTAAATCAAGAGTTTTTAGATGTTTGTGATCATGTTTCATCAGCACTTGTCAAATAAAACATCTTGTGTTGCTTTTCCTTATTGTCCGTTTCTGCCGAAATCCCAAATGAGCGCGAAGGAGGACAAATATATCCCATGATTCTTCCCACTTTGTGCAGGCAGAGGGTGAACACGGTAGTGGCGGCATTGTTTTCTCTGCCTAATCTGTTGCCAAAGATGTATCAGGAGTATTTTTACATAAGGTCATCAAGGTTCAGTTCTAATTAAGACAACTGAACCTTATTCCGTGAATCCAAAAAGATGAACCCCAAATCAAAAACAGAAACAGAAACACTCTGAACTGCCTCATTACTGCTCCCACAGGCAAAAATACAACATTACACTCTGGGCTACAGGTTGGTGTTTAACAGAGGCAAATGAACACGAATGTGATACTGAAATTAATCTGTATGAAAAATCCTAAGTTGCTCAGATTGCTTTTATTTATCCATGTGAACGCCTATTAGGCCTAAATGTGGCAACACTCTGTTCCAAAACATTTTAGGTCATTCGGCATGAAATGTTCACTCTGTATAAAGGACAGGTGGTGTTTTTAAATGTTTAAAATAAAATAATAATTTAAAAAATGGCTGCAAATACAGCTCAGGGGTTAAATGCGGCACATAGTGGTGGTCACAGGTGGCTGGAGTGAGAACGTGAGGCAGACTGATTGTAGAAGCAGGCCAGGCACAGTGGAAAAGGACTCTGAAAGAAGCTGCGAGGTGCTTAAAGAACCTGTGTGTGTCTTTGTATATTAGTCTTCACACACTTGGGCCTCCATGTAGGAAGCTGCTGTGGAAATTGTTTCATCCATTTTTACCATTTAATGGTTTGACCCTAAGGCTAAATGGGAAGAGCAGGGCCATTGTCACTCCCCATATCCACCTGTCCCTCGGGACACTTTTCCTTGGACCTCTTAGAGCCCTTTTCTCTCTCTGTCTCCCTCTCTCTGTCTCTCTTTCTCTCTCTCACACACAAAGACATACACACAAACACATAGCTACACTCACTTTGTACTGTAGACTCAAGCCATTTCCTATTGAATGGAGAAGTGTCTGTCTCTTTCTCTACCCCATACTTTGATCTGTCCTTCAGCTCCACCATCAGCTGGAGAACCTCAGTGTAGACTGATGCCATCCTTTTGATGTGTTCCTGGGTGGTACTGCTCAGTCTAGACTCTTATCTCTCCTCACAAGGTCTCAGCGTACTTTCTCAGATGTGGCGAGAGTTTTTCCCTGAGCCTAAAAGCATCATAAATCAAAATGTAACGACAGACAAATCCACACAGCTGGGTTCTTAGTAGAAGCGGGGACACAATATGAGTTGCTGACATTTTAATTACTTTGTCATACATCTCAGGCCAGTAAGCCTATTTTGAGAGTGTAATTTATGGTAGTAAATGAAAACAAATATTATCTGAACCGGCTTTCTGAAAGCAGGTACCCGCCATGTTGATTAATGTAATATCTCTCTAGTGGTTGTCCGATGCCCAGGAGAATTAGGCTGTGGACCTCTCAGCAGCGCTCACGTTTGCCGAGTATTACAGAAAGGGCTTCATAATGCATGATGCCTTCGAACAGCTCTGCTCACCATAATGAACTGCATACAAATAAGCACTCCCGAGACATCAGGTAAACTGCATAAATAATGTTCCCCCAGAGAGAGGGGGAGAACATCTTTTGAAATGATGGCGATGCACTTCACCCTTCCAAAAAAATAGCCCTATAAAATGTAAGATATTATAATAAAGGACCTATCCCAGTACATTCACCTTCACATTTTTTATCTAGAGCTTCTCGTCCCTCTTGGAAATGGCTTCCAAGGAGGCAGCAGCTGGATGCCAGGAATGTGGACTGGTGGAGGGGACGTTCTTTTTACAAATTGAAGCGGCCATGTTGTTTGAATATTTAGATTACCTGGGCTCTCCAGCACCTTTCCTAAGTGGATTAACATTTCACATGGCTCACAAGCTGCATGTGTAATAAGTTGTGGGCTGATATCAAAGAGGCGCGTGGCCCTTGGGGATACAAAACAAGGCTGCCCATTATCTCTCCTACTGCGCTTTGTTTACCGAGCCCCTGGCAGGGGCCATTCATCTGGAGAATTGTAATGGAATCCAAACTAGCTAGACTAATCATAAAATCACTTTATACGCCACTTGTATCGATTCCTCTCACTACAAAAAGAGAAGAAGCCAGGTAAATTCTACCCTCCCATCCTGTGTGCTTTTTTCCCCTTTGGCAGCCTTACAGACTGTAGCAACCATCCACCTATTACACACTTAAATTATCACAAACTGTTTGTGTAGCCATCAATTTGAAGGGCTGCATGGCACTTGCCAAACCATTTTCATACTTGCGCCTATTTATTAATTAAGACTCAATCAGGGTGGGTCACCGTGACCTTTCAAATCTGCCACTGGCATCTGTGACAGGGACTTGCACATTTCCTGGGTGCAGAGACTAGCAGGGACCCATAGCCAGGTGTCAGGGTGCTAACAGCTATGTGATATATGAGGGATGCTAATATGGTTTAGTTCTTATTATGGTTAATTGATTCATAGCTTGAACAACATCACTGATATTAGTAGTATATTGAACACTGAAGACAATTAAAAAGGTTTATACTATTACTTAATTGATTCAATGATTGCATAACTGGCCTTATTCTCTCTGGGAGTGTAGGGTGGGATTTTAAGTTTGATGTCTGTAATTGTTTTTTCTGAAACTCTGATGCATCCTCATAAACCTCCAACCAAATGATATTGATCGTTCCTGAAATTTGCTTATTACCAGCTCCAGCATGGAGCTTTTAATGGATTTGTTTAGGTTAATCTTAATCATGGAACAGCCTGGGTATGTGTTCAGGGTGATTCTGAGTGGTGGGATCAGCTCCAGCATCCCCCACAACCATGACTAGGATAAACAGCAGAGAAAATTAGCAAATGAACAAATGAATCATGGAACATTAGGGTTGGGGAGGGGGTTGAGCACTAAGAATCAAACTGATTATCCACTTGACATTGTTTGCTTCAGAAGCACAGAAAACCCCTGCTGTTTTTTGCTCGGGCTGTTTTCGTCCTCCTTCTTCTTCTTCTTTGGCTGAAAAGGTCTCGGCAACTTCACTGTCTTTTGTGGTAGATCAATCTTGAAAATGGGTAATGACTATAACGCTTGTTCCAGCATGTAGACATGAGCGTGCTACAGGTCCCACACTAGCTTGGGAAACTAATCATAAGTTTCAAAGCGTCGCCCAAGTCGTGCTCTGCCTCCCAAGTGCCGCCTCTGTGTCGATTGCGCTTCGGCAGAGAGAGTGCTCTGAAGCTGCATTGATGTGTAATTGAGGATGTCATCAATTAATCAAAAAAAGAGGCATGGAGAAGGACTGCGCATGGAGGCGGGGTGAGAGGAAGTAAAAAAGATGTGCGCTCCTCACTCTCTTTCATCTGCTGAAACAAAGGCGAAACGCTTCCGTTCAGACTGCATGAAGTGGCGGGGTATCAAAGTTGCCTGTGCTGTGGAGCACAAACTTGGTTTGAGATGGTAATTTCACCTTGAAAAGAGTCAGAAAAAGACCTGTGATACAAGGCCAGATACAGACCTGATGAGCAGGAGTCATTACTTTCTCAGCACCAGATGGCTGAGTTTGAATGCTGGAGATATCCACTCAAACATTCGGCACGTGTGAGCGCACTGATAGACCAAACTGCTGCCTACATAGAGTAACCTCAGATCACTGTGAGTAATACTCTCATCATCTCGCAACTATCTAACCCAGATTCCAAAGCCTGTACCCTTTGATTTTATAGCAGCCTTAAGTCTGCTTTACTATTTCACCTCAAGGTTGCCTCTGTCCATGTTTCGGTGAGTGCCTCAAAGAGCGAGACTCTATCCTGTGGGTTTATACCCTCAAAGCACACCATTTATGTCAGTAATGACCCTTGCAGCACATTGATTCTGTGCTTATGTCAGAATGAAGGATCAAGGTACATTCAGAACGTGCAGAGCCCATGAATTCCTCCATGCTGGATGCCTCTCAGTCAATTTCTGCACCCAGCCAGCCTGCAGCAAAGATACTTTAATCACGCTCAATATACATCACTAATTGAAACACTGTCAATACATGACACAAATGCGAAATTTGTCAGGGCAAAAGCCTAATTGTCGATTGTGGTTTAACAGAGCCCCCATTTATTCCTCTTTTGTTGCTCTCCACAGGGCCATAACCCTGGAGAACCAGCTGGTGGTGCTGGCCACAGCAGCCGCGGACGCTGGAAAGTACTATGTCCAGGCCGTCAATGAGAAGAACGGCGAAAACAAGACAAGCCCATCCATTTACCTGAATGTGGCAGGTAAGCAGAGAGTGTACTGTATCATTGCTGTTTCCCCAGCAGCATGTAGCCAGCTAGGCTGCACAGACATTGTTATCGACCAGAAGAGGGAATAATGGCCTGCGGTACGTCTGCGACCTCCCTTATTATCACCTCAGTGCTATAGCCACCCTTTTGTTTCTCAATTTCTTGCTGCCTAGGCTGCAGTTCTTGCATTTAAGGGAGTTACTCATGGGTGAAAAACAGTGCAGGAGCTATGACATGCAGATGTGAAGTAACTGTCTTTGGTTAGGTTCCCATTACAGTTTTTTCTTTTGTGTGTATGGCAAAATGCAAAATTCACCTCCTTATAATCATGAGCATATTTAAGGGAAGGCTGCAAGAAACATGGATCTTGCAAATTAATGGGTAGATATATTACATTTGTAGGTGACTCTGCTTCATTGACTAAAGTCAGCTCAAGGTGGGTGTAACCAAGTGTAAATGTGTGTTAAGGTGTCAAAAGACGTGTTGATGAGAGATTTCCTTAAACAATGGCACCAACCAGAAGGAGACACAGCTTTGAAAATGTGTGGCAAGAATGTTTACCATCAAAACAACACTGTTTAAACTCCTGGAGCCTGATGCATATCTGTGAGAAGAAATGGAGGAAAATGAGCTGTGATGTCAGTGTTATTGTAAAATAGCATTTCTGTAGAATGTTTTGTTGGGAGATGACTTAGTTTAAAGCCACTTTCTTTTTGTCACTGAAATAAAATGTTCTGTTTTGTTTCAAGCTTGTTGACAAGCAGTTCTTTTATTGCACCTTTTAAATGATGTGTCTCATGAGTGCTAGATTTTATTTGGTTGGTAGATCCTTTCATCCTTATTCACATGACAAGACTTTAGCCACGATTTCAAGGTTACAGAGGCACTTTAGAAATTCAGAGACAAAGCCTCAGATTGGAAATGACTCTGCAGTTAATCTGCGACAATGAGTTGGTGTATATGAAGTACCCTGATATGTGAAATCTGGCGTGCTAGATATCTGGAACAGTAGCACATGGCTGACAAAGCATCAGCCGCTCAGAGGCGGTATACAGCTTTCATTGCATGGTTCATGTCTGTATATCACTGGGCTAGTGAAACTGGTAGATGTGTACAACAAATCTGCATAAATGAATGTCTCTGAAGAGCTGATCACACACGCAGTCCGCATGCGAATATATAATACAGTGGAGGAAATAATTAGCTGATTTTGTAAGTTTGCCCACTGACAAAGAAATGAACAGTCTATAATTTAATGGTTGGTTTATTTTAACAGTGAGAGATAGAATATCAAAAAGAAAAATTTGAAAATCACATTATATACATTGATTCGCAATTCATTATCAATAAGTATTTTATCCCCTCGTTCTGGAAGACCCATCCATGACCCATTTTCAGTGTCCTGGCAGAGGGAAGGAGGTTGTCACTCAAGATTTTATGCGTGCGTGGCCCCATCCATCCTCCTGTCGATGCGGTGAAGTTGTCCT
The DNA here is from genome assembly GCA_037576955.1 of Lepidarchus adonis. Taxonomy (NCBI): domain Eukaryota; kingdom Metazoa; phylum Chordata; class Actinopteri; order Characiformes; family Lepidarchidae; genus Lepidarchus; species Lepidarchus adonis. Next base: position 9,136,709 of record JBBIGC010000137.1, read on the forward strand.
GTGACTTTAGCAGAGAAACACCCCAAAGCATAATGTTACCACCTCCTGATTGACAGTGGAGATGGTGTTCTTGGGGTCACAGTCTGCATTTGTCTTTCTCCAAACATGGCAAGTTGAGTTGAGGTCAAAGAGCTTGATTTTGGTCTCATCTGACCACAGTACCTTCACCCAAACACTCTGAATCATTCAGGTGTTTCATTGGCAAATTTCAGACAGGCCTTCACATGTGCCTTCTTGAAGCAGGGGGACTTTGCAGGCACTGCAGGATTTTCAGAACACCATATTTGTCCAGTTTTTACAAGTAATTTATGCAATTTGATAACAATAAATAACCTTAAATGCTAAAAATAGGTTTAGCCAGTGAAACTGCCATTGTTTTTTCTGGAATGATGGATCTTATAGCTAACAGCTTTCTTGAAGCATAGGAAGCTCTAAAAGATGATCTAGAGATTTTTGACAGGTGTCTTTGCTGCTTCACTTTTACCTTCTGTCCAGTTAATTGCAAACCAGCTAGATGGAGTCTAGTCTGGAGTCTGTTTATACATGAATCACATCTACTTCTGAGTTCTTTTCTTCTGATGTTTTGGCTCAGTCTTACGGTCTGCTTTGTTTCTTTCCTCTTCCTCATCATTGTGATAATGATGTAGAGTACTACTTCCTGCAGTGCAGTATTGTGCTTATAGTGCATCAGAAGGAACAATATGTTCCAGCTCTTCCTTTGTTCGTACAGAGGCGTTTGTAAGTCATCAGCAGGATTTGGCGCACAGGCTCATGTGTTTCTGACTAGATCTTCTGTTGTTTGGATATTTTTGGCTGGGGAACTATTGTCAGCGTAGCAGTGACATTGAGATGTTTTTTAAAAAGCTGGGCCGTAGTACATAATACATCTTACTTCACTTTATAGACAAATACAAGTCCTTTTAAGACATGAATGCAGCAGGAAGATGCCTGAGCAGAAAACCGAGATCACGTAACGTCAACGTGAATTTTTTATTCAGTGGGTCGCACGTGTTGTCAAAGAGGGCGGACATCCAGAGAACCTCAGAGTTAGCGAGGCTGCTCGTTCCAATGACACACTTGGATCTGCTCGCTGGCACTTTTATCTTTGTTTTGGCTTTGGCAGGTGTTGGTGTGTCTGGGTCTGTTTAGAGGATGCTAATCCATGTGTCCCCTCTCTCTCTCTCTCTCTCTCTCTCTCTCTCTCTCTCTCTCTCTCTCTCTCTCTCTCTCTCTTTCTCTCTCTTTCTCTCTCTTTCTCTCTCTCTCTCTCTCTCTCTCTCTCTCTCTCTTTCTCTCTCTCTCTCTCTCTCTCTCTCTCTCT
>JBBIGC010000137.1:9149905-9164062 GCA_037576955.1 Lepidarchus adonis
GTGTGTGTGTGTGTGTGTGTGTGTGTGTGTGTGTGTGTGTGTGTGTGTGTGTGTGTGTGTGTGTGTGTGTGCATTTATGTTTTACTTTGTAGTAGAAACGAATATTTTCATGGTCATTGGAGAGTATGACGCTTTTGTGATTTACTATCAGATCATCTTCAGTTATAGTTCTTAAGGTTAGCTTTGTGTGAAGGTCAAGCATTACTTGACTACAAAGAAGCCAAAAATGTACCCAATGTATGTGTATGTGTGTGCGTGGATGCCAGACATCCCCAGCGTATAGACAGTGGTTCCTATCTGGAATTCTTTATGTATTTATTTATTTTTTGGAAAGAGAAAGACTGAGGGAGGCTGACAGAGCAATTGACAGATAAAGCAAGAGAATGACAGAGAGCATCCTGATTCTGTCTCTCTGCTGAGTAGACCTTCTATGCTCTGTGACCAGGCTTACAGCCTGCTTTTCTCTCTATTTCAGTGTCCATCAGTCCAACTTCCAAAAAACTAAATATACCAAAGGTAACCCTGGGGTTGTGGCAGATGTGGCTGTGTTGGTGGGTTGGGGGATAGATGCAGGATAGGATGTCTGTGCGTGTCAAATGGCAAATTTAATCTGTCATTTTTTCACAGCGTTACAGTACCATTGATGGTAGTAGAGCACTTTGTTATTCTCCTGATTCTGTAAGCACTTTGTTAGCTAATTACAGAAAGTAATCAAGGTTAATTGTAATATACTTAAAGATCACTCTGTTTGCTGCTTGGTGACCGATTCCCACTGCTGTGTTAGTGTTAATTAAGTTTTTACTGGTCGCTGCAGCCGTCTCAACAGCGCGATGCTTGAAGTCCCCTTTGTAGCCAAGTTGGTGAATAACAAGTGAGGTGGAACAGCAGCTATAAGGCCCTGAACAGTGAAGCAATTCCTCCACTTTTATCAGCATATTTTTTATTCAAACAAAGCCAGGACTTCCACTGTGCACACACGAGTTCAACAACACTGTGTTATTCCTGTAATTGTGTCAGCTGGGAATTTTGTCCCTACAACCCTTGAGAATCAGACCAGTAAAAAAGAATTCACTCATTGCTGTGCTATTTAAACAGGAGCAAGGCACCAAATCTCATCACAGTGCAGAAGAGCTCATTCATGATTCAGCATCAAGGATTTTAAACTAAACATATTTTCATTTAGGAACAGAATGCTCTGAACAGAATGGTGCTTCTCTTGCTCCTGTGTTTTATGCCTCTCTCTCTCCAGATGTACAGTTAGTTGGCTTACTAGATAACAGTCTGTACAATTATTTAACCAAGACATCTCCACAGTTAAAAACAAACATGGCACCCATTACACCCCAAATCATTAAACACACCTGCACACTCAGCTGTAATATGTAATTAGACAAAAGGATGAGTGATTGTCAGAGAGTTACTACTTTTTAACATCCGATAGTCTGAAGTAACAGAGCAGCACCACAAAAAGGAAACAGACACAATGGAGTGAAAACCGGACTTGGCAATACATCGTGACATGTTATAATTACATATTTTCAGTTTTAATAAGTTAAAGTTATGTCTTCATTGTTATTATACATGAATCATTAAACATTATCATTATTGTGGGGCAGTGGAGGCCTTGTGGTTAAGACTTTGCCCCTGAGATCAGAAGGTTGCAGGTTCAAGTGAGGAAACCCTTGAGAAAGGTACCGTCCCCACTTCACTGCTCCCTGGGCGCTGTTGATAGCTGCCCGCTGCTCTACGTGTGCACATGTGATGGGTTAAAAGCAGAGGACACATTTCATTGTGGTGCACTGTGTGCAGTGGTGTGTTCACAATGACAAATAATCACCTTCAGATCAGCCATAACATTAACACCACCTGTCTACTAATGTGCAAGTCTCCCTCATGCTGTGGACTGTGGACTGTGGACAAACAGACTGTGTTCTGACCCCTTTCTATCAGAAACAGCATTTACAGAAGCCCTGTCGCCTCATTTAACAATTCTTCTTCATTGGATCACTATTGGTAGTCACTAACTGCTGCAGACCCTCCATAAATCATCTCGTTTTGGAAATGCTGTGACTCAGTCACCTAACCATCACTATAAGTGGCTCAGATCCTTACGCTCACTGATTTCCATGCTCCCAGCACATTATTTCAAGAATGGCCCACTCACTTGCTGCCTAATATACCCCACCCCCATTTTAATGAAATTATTAGAGTCAATGTAATTCATTTTACCTGTCAGTGGTGTTAATGCAAAGGTTAACTGGTGTAAATTCACAGGGACATTAAAATAATAAGCATACTGGCTTTGATTTGTAGTTGTTAATCAATTGTTAGATGTAAACTCTGCAGAAAGACTGGGCTAAAAGTGACCGATAGCATCACGGGGCATGGGAGAATATTTAAAGAACTAAAGTGCCGGTGGAGGTTGGGGGTCAGCAGTGCATTCAGTAATCTGACCACCTGGATGAACAGGCTGTTGCAGAGTCTGGTGGAACGGATGCTCCAATGCCTTTAGCCAAATGGCAGAAGCATGAAGTCCATGGGACTAGTGGGAGAGGTCATCCGCAATGCTGGTGGCCTCGTGGATGTAGCAGATGTGGTAGGAGAGGTTGACTGTGAGCAGAGAGACCCCAGTGATTAAGCTGTTCTTAGAGTCGACTGTAAGGTCTTGCTGTTGGATGTCAGAAAATTGAACCTTACAGAGGATTCTGAGAAAATTGTCGCACCCGCAGCTGATATTGGACTCAAAATATAAGCAGCTGTCCCCTCCGCCCAACAACTCATATTTAGGGGACCACCAAATACAAAGCTGTGCATTCTTTGAAAGTAAAGCTGCATATACCATGTAGAGTAGGCAAAACATACATCTGATACATGATCCTTTCCCCTTATGCAGTGTGAGTCAATGAGAGATACATGATCAGAAATGGAGTTTCACTTCAAAAATGAATCTGGCCAGCCTGCGTTAGCATTTAAATTGGTTTGTGTTATTTAAAAATGCATCAGATTTTAAAGTTCAGAATTAAAATGCTGTATTGGGCTTTTAAAGAGCAAATAAGGATATCAGTGCTGTGACTTTGGCTAATACAAAATGCTAGAAAGTAAGTTTCATGTCTTTTTGAAGGCCAGACAGTGCAAGCTCATAAACGCTGGCTGAAAAATAAATCTGTCAAAATTCATGAAGAGTGTATCCCTGGTGTCAGTGAAATAAATGCAAAATTACATAACAATAAATTATTCAACATTTTTCACCCATGAATTATGTTCCTCTCCTATATCTTTAATTCTTTAATTGGGTTAATACATCAAGTTAAGAGATTTTGTTGGGTAACTTCTCTAATTTGTAACTGTAGTCTGATGTACACATCCTGAAATGTGTGTGTGCGTGTGCATGTGCATATGTGTGTGTAATTAACAGAGGTTTTGGATATTACTGAATGCATCGCCTTTCTACCTCTGGACCTTTCTGAGTTATTTTCATCCTAGTTTATTCCGTCTACTGAAAATACTGCTGCTTTCCAATGAAAAGTGCAAACCCTTCATGTTTTCATTGTATTGTCCTGTATTTTGCTGCCCTGAAATATCAGCACTTCTCCTAACACAGTGCCATTTTTCTGCTGGACAGCTGTAGGAGATTCTACAGGTAAAAAGCAATAGGATTGGGACCAAGAAAGATCTATACTGCATTAATCCCCTTCTACCACTGCCCCCTCCACCAATCCCCCACCCCCCCAGATATCTGTGTGGTTTAATTTCCAGCCTGGTCCACTTCTGCACGGGGCTTGTAATTTTGCGGGGAGATGGAACTCTGTAATGATGTCCCTGGTGAAGAGTGAGCGGGAGGAAAAACTCTGACACTGGAGATTGCTGTAGAAAGAGTGTAACGTTTAAGCCTGCAAGATTGCCTGCAGCGACTCAGCTCAGGCTGCACCGGCCCCCTCCGGGCTCCTCCGGCTACTGGGCGGGAGGATTGGGATGCCTCTCGTCCCGAACGCCGCCAGCTTTGGGAGAGCTTCTCCACTTCATTTGATGTGCGGGTTTAAGAGGGCAGAGGCAACCTTATCTGTTATGCCACCCAGTCCCGGTGAGGCATAATACGCTTGAAGTGTTGGAAAAAAACGTCAAAGGAGCCGAAAGAAAAGGATTGGTCGCTGATGAATGATTTCAATGCCTTATATTGTAGCAAACTGAATCATGAATAGACACACCTCCTGGTTTGGCCCCCAATTTAAAAGGCAGGCTTGTGTTACTGTTTAAAAGCAATTTCAGACCATTTAGGATGATTATAATACGTACGAGCACCTCTTTGAGTTTAAGTTGAGTGTTTCTGCTGCAAGTGGAATAGAACCAACTGTCATTCGTCGAAGATCAAATGGATAAAGGCAAATGAATGAACTACAAACACTTTCTCAACTTTTGTTGCGAAGAGAAAACAGAACGAGAGTTTGTGAAAGAGAGGGAAAGAGAGATGCTAATGAGATGGGGGTGAAAAAAGTTTGGGAGGCTACAGCTGTGCATGCTGTCATTTCGTCTGAAATCAGAGAGAAAAGTCCTTTTCACTGGCCACTCGCAGGACAAGCGCTGGGTGGGCTTTACCCGGAACGGTTTCAGACTGCTGTGCCAATGTGAACCCTTTACTTCCTTGTTAAAAAAAAAACGAAAAGGAACAGAAAGTGTATGTAGTAATTAATTTGTGAGAACAGCAGTTGGTGTCCTCATTATTTCTCCAGTGTTGCGACTCTAATTTGGAATTACAGATCCCCTCTCTGAATAAATGGACAGACCCGTCTTAATTTTATAGGGCCAGGTGCCAGTTCCTAATATTTAAAGTCCGAAAGGAGAGCGCTTTCCCTATAATTATCCTCTCATCAGAAAGAAAGCCATACTCCTTGTTTCCCCAACAGGCCAAGAAGATTTGCACTAGAGCTTCACCCTGTGTAACCCACTCTGGCTGTGTCCTTTTCTCCCCTACATCACGTGTATAGTGGAATCATTAATTGGCGGAAGAGTCTATTCACCTTTTGTTATTATTAATGTCTGCAGTGGTGGTGGTGATTTATTTTTTTACGATCTAATTAGACATATATTTACAGCAGGTGAGTTGCTCTGCTCCCCAGCTGAGTGTGTTAATGAAGTGAGTTATAGCAGCAGTACAGCAGAATGCATCAGCTGCCCCAACGCCTTGTGTAGCTGTTCCATCGACATCAGCTAGAAGGAACCAAACTGAGGTAGCAGTTCTACTCCTCCAGGTGATATCTTCAAAGGTTAGGGGTCAGCCCCATGGCATGTTTGGCATTAGGCATTAAAATGCGCTGCTGAAGGTCTTCAGACTGTTTTTTCCCCTTAAAATATGTTTGGCCCTTTTCACTCCACAGAAAATGAGGCTGGGCGTTGATGAACTGCAGGCCGTCTTCAGCGGGGTGAGGATGATCAATATCGTTGACCAGGGGATGGTTAGGGCTGGGAGAAAGGGAAGGGAGCGGTCAGGTGGAGAAACGCTGCTGATGGCATGCATCATTGCAGCCAGCGTGTGGCCTACTGCATAACAAACTAGCGCAGGTGTCAATCGATGAGCAGGAGTGGCGAGGAGAGAATGCAAAACTGCTGGGATTCTGTCAGCCGAGCTAGAGAGTGAGCATTAGCCCCTCCAGTTTTGAGAAAGGCAAGTAATGGACGCACACCAATTTTTCATCTACTTCAGAAAGTTCTGTCTTTTACTTAGAAACGTAGCTTAGTTTTGACTGAGCGAGAAAAGAACAGGCTTGTGGATGTAGAAGGGTTAACCTGCTTTCTGTGCTTCGTCCATTACTTTCTAGCACCCTGCTAACGCCATGTCTTATGCTCTGACCGCACTTGACAAAAGCAGGAAACAAAATGCCAGTGCTTTTTGCACCTGGCTGCGTGTGTCTATTCTTGGAGAGTGAGAAAAGGGAATGTGACACAGAAGTGACTGAGCCAGTAAGAACATTGCTATGATTAATTTATTCACAGAATTGGCTGCGGTCATGAGTTGTGTGTTGTGTTTATTTTTGAGTGTTAAGAAGACACCTGTTGATGGACAGTTCTTTTGATAGCAGAGGCAATAGAGTGCGCTTTCATGTTGTAATATGCAGGGGAAATAAAGGAACGCGCTCGCACTCAACTCCCACCAATGTGGAAAGTAAGTAGCTCCGGCCGAGGCTGAACGAGAGCGCATATGGCGTAGGGATATAAGTATGTGACCCTCTGCCTGAATGGAGATAGAAAACAAACAGCAAGTGAGAGCAGCAGCCAACTGAGGTTCAGAGGGCACCGCTCTGACCACTGGCAATAGGGCACAGCTTTAGAGCCACTGTCAGGGACCTACGCTAAAGCTTGTGTATGCTTCCAAGTTCCCATGAGGGCTCCCAGCCGAAAGAGATCTCTGAGCATGCACACAATCACACGTGGGAGCCTCACCAAGCTCAGCCTGTCTCCCAGAACAAAACTAAGCATGCCCCCCCTCATGGATTGTGGCTACAGGGTGAGGAGGATGCCCAAGTGCATGCTAGAACCCACTCAGGGGGCAGCTCCCCAGCCTGTGAGGAATTTTATAAAGGACAGTGGCCCACTAGCGAGACTTTAGAACCGAATACCAAATTACAGATGGGGTCTGGACGTGACCAGTGAAAGAGTTTGCAGCCATGACAAACAGAACAGTCTAGAAGGAGCCCACAAAAGGTGACTGGGAGCAACCACGCTGATATTTCAGCTAAGCCAGCTGACTCATATCAGCCACCCGCAGACAGGGTCACAACCCTGGAGGAGGACCACCTGCCTGTCAGCCTGCAACGAGAAACTTCGCCTTGCATTACACATGTTTCTTGATCCAAGAATGGAAAGACTTTTTCCTCGCCTCTGCTTATTTTTTGGTAGCCGTGTTCAGTATTTTGCACCATCACCAGCATGGAATTTCTCTTTTTTCTATAAGCCATTTTCCTTATTAGAATGAGTGCACCAATGTGTTTCACCTCATTTTTAGAAAAGCTTCAGACTAGTAAAGTGAAAGATGCTTGAGTTTGTGAATTGAATGTAGTCATCCACAGCTACAGTGAAATGGTCTTGCCAGCAGTCAGATAAAGAGTTAGGCAAAGGTCTTTAGAGGTTTAGGAACAGATTCTCAGCGAGTGCAGCATTCTGCTCTGCATTGCTTTTAAACTTTGCCTTTCTGTTTTGCTCGTACACTCCAGCTTACGTGACTGAGATGTGAATTTGGAAGAAAACTGCCCTGACCTTTCCACGCCCTGCACATTTTCAAAAACTACAAAGTGATAACAAAGCAAATAAGGCAGGGCTCATAATCCTGTTAGAAAATCAAAAAAGGTTTGTTATAATAACATTCATGACTTACTGCCTACATTGATCCAGGATCCCCGTTGAGCACTGTTTCCCTTTGTAAAGAATCTAAATTTTCTTTCCATTCCAAGAACATTTGCAAATTCTAAGTCAAAGATATTAACAAAAAACAGAAAATGTACATGTTTTTATTCTTATATATATATATATAAAAGAAAACATTTTTTTATCGCTTACTGCTCTTTCACTTACATACTTAAGACACTGTGCAATTATCATTGTGTTTAAATCATCATCACTGCATAACAGCATCCGTGTCTGGAATCTAGCACTCTCGTAGCACACCTTAATCATTCAGCACCACCTTTATGGTGCCCCTGTGATGTTTTCCAAGCTAGTCTCCATGGCCCTTATTGATATAGCTTCTGTCTGGAAAGACTTAAACTTGTTCTTCTATGTGCAGGGCTGTCCTGTCAGAATAATATAGTATGAAATCAGTTTGAATGTCCTCATGTGTTCTTTATATGAACAATTCACAGCATAGAGTGTGTAAGTACATAAAGTAGGGTAAAGTAAGTTAAGTTAAGTGACAGCATGTCAACAACACGTCAGCTGCCTTAACAGAATCAAAGCTGGGATTTGTGTGGCATTTGAAAACGCCAGTGACATGCTGGTGCAATCAAAGCCTGATATGTCACAGGGTGCTCTTTGGCGGTGCCATTGTGTAGGGTAGGTGGGGGCAGAGGAGGACAGAAAACAGCTTCAGGTGGAACACAGATCACTGTTCTTTAATCCTGCACAGCTCAAGCTGTGCTAACATGCAGCACTGAGCGGATTGAGTCAGTCTGCTGTCGGCCCGTCTGACTCTGCGTTACCCCGGGGACCGAGAGGGAAAGGATGAGAGAAGAATTAGTGAGAACCCCCGACAGCACCGTCCCAACTGATTCTAGTGTGGAGGCGGACATAAAGACAATGAATATGGATGAGGCCTTGCTGCCCACCCCCCCAACAGACTTGCAAGGGAGTCTGGGACACAAGCCCTGTTCACAAGCATTTATGTGGAGTGTCTCTAAACAAGAGCTGAGAGCCAATCTTTGCCCCTCAGGGCAAGGGGTGGGCTGCAGACAAGAGAAGGGCCATCCTGCCCATTGGACCGCCACTGCCAGACCCTCTCACCTGGCACAACAAGTGACAAAACACAAGCCGAACAAGCCCGCAGGGACATGACCCCTTGTACATCGGTGACAGACGCAGCGCCACAGTGCCCATCTGTATTTACTAAGCCATTACATGCCAGGCATGAGCCCAGCACAATCAGAAATCTCACCAGCTGTCACCAGATTGGCATTAGTATCATTTGGGATATAAATATTATCAGAAAAATGGTCGATTTTGATTTGAAGTATTAAAATCGCAGTGGTGTCTAGCTTCTGATTTTACAATACGTGTGTATATGTGGGACTGTGGTGCATGCTTGCCTGTTTCAGAGTTGTGTGAACACATCACACTTGAGGCACTTTTATGTGGTGCTAGATTAGATGTGTGCATGGCCTTGAGGCAGTGATGAGAACAGCCAGATCAGAATGAATGTGATTTTATGACGTCACACTTTGCTGCACATGTGTATATCTCCATCATGTTGTGTCAGCAGCATGTCCACAACGTCTTACGATAGCAGCTAAAGATGAAACACTCACACTAATGACAGATATGGGTCATGTACAGCTACATATATATAACTCAAGGCAAAAAAATGGGGAGTGAGCAGAAAGACACGCAATGAGCCAAAAACACCCTGGCACAAGATAAAATGTGGAATGAGTTCTTATGCATAAAGCTTCCTGGCAGGCAGGGACAGCATGCTGGTTCTTTCTGCAGACCTTCTGGCACAAGAGGGCCAGCAGTCCTTCATCTCCTAGTAGCTCAGTTGCCGGGTAGCTAAAGCCATACTACAAATCACAGGTCTTGCTGGACAAGCGACAGGCTCTGTGTTCATAGCATCAGCTTGGATCTCTGGGTATCCAGTCCAGTGAGTCCCACACAATGTTTGCTTCCGTCCCAAACTCTCCAAACAGCAAGAGGCAAATATTTGTCTTCCAAGCATTATCTAGATGTGTACACACATTTCGCCCCCAGTGTGAATTTTTCTTCACTTCTGCATGGTGCAAGATGCAGAACTCATCTGTCAGACAGCAGTCTCGGAAATCTGTACATGTGCCTTGAACTTCTACACTTCCTGGAGTCTTTTGTATTTCCTAGTTTTTTTTCTTTTTCTTATTTATTTTTCTCAACGAAATCTGGCAGCTGTTCTGTCGCTTGTTTCGTTTTTCCATTTAAAAGTGTTATCGGATCACCTTTTCACGCTCCATGTGAATTCATTAGGCACTGTCTAAATTAAGGGCGCGACAGATTTAAGGGGGCAAAAAACAAGGACAGCTTTGCAATTTAAAGCCCTTCTGTTTCAATTTACTGCCTCCCGAATTCCAGCCAGCCTTCAGTGGGTGTTGAGCCAGCGTGTACCTCTGCAAGCCAGCCCAGCTTTAATTAGCAACAGATCCAAATCTGATGCTGATGTTATTTCTTTCCAGGCGGCAGCTTCGTGTAATAGAGGATGACACAGGTTAGCGCTGGGCCACGTAATGCCTCATGTGTTGTGAATGTACACCTTAAGTATGTGTTTCTGTGATATTTGCCATGTTTGTGTTCTTACCTATAATGACATATATGATATATACAGATATTTACTGGTGCATCTAAAAAAATAGAATATTGTGAGAAAGTTCTATATAGTTCTATATATCTATGGAGTATTATCAAGAGGAAGATGAGAGACACCAGATCCAACAATGTAGACAACCTGACGGCTGAGATCAAAGCAACATGGGCTTCCATAACACCTCAGCAGTGCCACAGACTGATCTCCTCCATGCCACGTCGCATTAATGCAGTCATTCATGCAAAAGGAGGAACAACCAAGTATTGAGAGCATAGGAATGAAAATACTTTTCAGAAGCCTGACATTTCAGTTTTAAATTTCCTTTTTTATTGATCTTATGTGATATTCTAATTCTCTGAGACAGTGAATTTTGGGGTTTATTATCTGAAAGCCATAATTATCGAAATTCCAAGAAATTAAGGCTTGACATATTTTATGTGTAATTAATCTATATAATACATGAATTTCACTTACTGAAAGGAATGTCAAGAAATATTGAACTTTTTCACAATATTTTATTTTTTTTAGATATATTTTTTAGATGATTTATTTGTTTGAAGCATACTCACAGTATTGGCTGGTATTTGTCTTTTTTTGCCTCTGCTGCCGGACAGTTAACAAGAAGAATCGAGGATTTCATGGTAAGATATTTTAGCAACCAAACTTGACATCACAGACAGAAAAAGTTCATTTCTCTGCTCACAGTCAACTCAATAACTGTGAGACGTCAGCTCAAGATTCAAATTTTCAAGCATAGTTATTCTAGTCATGAAAATTCTCTGTGTTGGAGAGAAAAACAGTAAAAATGGTTCTGTTCTGCAGCATGCCATGGCCGTGATGGGCATGCTGATGTCTTCACAGAAGTTCAGAAAAACTCGATTAAAAAAAAGACACATGACTGGCTTCGCTTACTGCACGGGTACCTCCACCGCTGCCATGTGCTGCTTGTGTTGTTTTTTTTTTGGGTAAGCTTTTTATGCGCTTGAATAATGAATGTGTGACTAATCTGGCTCTATTGGCAGCGGGGGCGCTCCACACAGAGAAATTGTCTCCATATTGATTGTTCGTTAGAGACAGACTGAGGGATTAGGGTAGATAGCCTTGCATATTTTTTTCCCCCATGCACACCCTGAGTAAAGCGCTGTTCTTGTGCAGAACCTTTCAGAAGGTGATAAGGACAGTCCCAGAGTGATCCAGTCATTACAAACAGTGCAGAAGGCTGACCCACTATGGAACCAGTGGCAAGTACGCAGTCGAGGGTTTCAGCAGGCCGCAGACGTGCTTAATTCAATTATTTCACAATGAGGTTCGGACAAGAACTTGGACAAGCTAGGACACAGAGATAACGTAACTTAATATTCATAAACTGATGCAATTTAAGCAGATATATGGTGAAACAGAATAGTCAGGAAGCCTTGGGGTGTTTTCAGGAGTGCAGTAAGGGGGATTGTGGGTTGCCTCCTGACATTGGCAGAGATCACAGGGCTTATGAGATAGTGCTGTTGAACAGACCCCTGGTGGCTTCTGCTGCTTTCTGAAGGCATAGGCAATAAAAACAGAGGCACTGAGGTGAGGCGAGAAACTCCAAGCTGCCACTTACATGAGAGAACTTTTCCCCGCCCTCTAGCCCACCCCCAGCGATACTCTTCTCACCTCACATACATCGTAGCAGGGTACAGCACTTCCTCTCAGTGCTCTAAGAGCTCATACGAGGTTTCTAATAATATGTAGTGTGAAGAGCTCGGTCCACACATAGAGAGAAGGAGTCCTTGTGCATTAGACGGTGTGTTCGCTCAGACCTGGCTGTTTTAGCCATTCTGGTGCACAGGAGATTGAAGGATAAATACAACATCTAAAAATATATAAATACATTTGCAAATAAATAAATAAAAACAAAGCTTCTGTTCCCAGTGGCTTAGAGTGAGCTCATAATAGCGCCTGTGCTGTGAAATGTTCTTTAATCCTGCCCATTAATCCTGTGTTTTAAGTAAAAGTAGAGGAAGCCAAAAGCTAATAACAGCCTGGAACTTGAAGTAATGCCATGGTTCCTTCACACAGCCTACAGAATAGCAAAGGTTTTTTATGCTGAGCTGATTTGAGGTTTGTACACTGAACACTGAACCAAAAGCTTCCTCTTGATGTGATACAGACTGCTGCTTTTCCCTGCATGTAAAACACAATTCACAGTGTTTTCAGATGATACGATATGAAAGTGCACATCCTGTTAATGACAATAGACCAGAAAAAATTGAACAGCACTGCGTTATGCCACTAAGATAGTTTATACTGCATTTGCTTTCAAATGCTATATGTCTTTTATTCACATATGCTGAAACATGCTTATGTTGTTTTGCATTTCACACTTGTTTATAGCCAAGATTATTTAGTACAGGGGTCCTTGAGTTACATCAAGGTTCTGTTCCTCCAAGTGCGACATAAGTCGAATTTCGAGCTAAATCTGAACTCATGCATATAGCTAACACCAGTCACTCTCTCCGTATTACCCTAAAGCATTTATTAGGTGTTCAACTTTATTCTACTACTGTATATGTGAAGCCAACTCCCAGAAAGCAACTCTTTCCACTTATTTTTTGCCTGTATTACATACTTCTATTCCGCCCTTATTACTCACCTCTTTTCCACGCATATTATCCACCTCTTTTCCGCCCATATTACCCACCTCTTTTCCGCCCATGTTACCCACCTCTTTTCTGCCCATGTTACCCACCTCTTTATCGCCATGTTACCCACCTCTTTTCTGCCCATATTACCCACCTCTTTTCTGCCCATGTTACCCACCTCTTTTCTGCCCATGTTACCCACCTCTTTATCTCCATGTTACCCACCTCTTTTCTGCCCATGTTACCCACCTCTTTATCACTCATGTTCCCCACCTCTTTTCTGCCCATTTAGTAGGAGTTCAACTGCCTCTCGCCTCTACTCCCAGAAAGCAACTCTTTCCACCTATTACCCACCTATTTTCCGCCCGTTTACCCACCTATTTTAAACAAAGTTAGTGTGGTTTTTTTTGTCAAATCTTAGAGCTCAGGCAAGGGAAGGAGCACCCTGCAAAAGTCTGGACACCCCAAGAGAGAAAAGCTCTCAAATTATATCTACCAAGGTCTCATTTTAGGGCTATGACTTGTTCACAGTTATTGTTTGGAAAGTTTCATACATATTTAGAATCAAACCTTTTCCCAACAATCGGCTGCAATGGGCTTCTCAAAGCAGCTCGAAGCAGCTGCCTAGCACTCTGAAAATAAAAATAATTGATGCCCACAAAACAGGAGAGGTCTATGAGAAAATACAAGTACAAGGTGGGTACAAGTATAAGTAGGTACAAGTAGCTAGTCGAGGTCAAGTTGAGATTTAAAAGACTAAGAGAACTCAGAACCCTTGTTTGTCCACAAAAAGATGATTTATTAGATTTAAATGATGTGCAATGTTCTACTGTACAGCCACATATTCACAGATATGACCTTCATGAGTCTTTAAGAGAAAGCCTTTCGTGCATCCTTATATTTCAGCATCAGAAATTTACAAAGGAACATGTAAACATGTCTGTAATGTAAACATTTCAGAAACTAGACCTGTGAACTGCTGAAGATAAAGCTTAAGTTTGTGTCCGTAATGAGCAAAGGTATATTTGGAGACAACAGTGCAGAATTGCATGAAGGAAATCCTCTCCAACTATTTAGACACCGTGGTGGATAGATCATGCTTTGGGCTTGTGTTGCAGTTATTTTTAATATAGCTTTGGTTTAAAGGTTCCAGCCTTGCGCCTCATTTCCTACCTGTCAACACCTTTTAACTGTGAACAGATTCACTGTGTGTGACCGTTCATGCCTTATGGCTTAAGGAGAACATGAACATTTCTTAACATTACCTGCATGCCTTAGTTCTCTTTTTTCTCTAAAAACACTTTATCTTTTCTATTTAACATAATCCAATGCATTTATTTATTTATTTATTTTTTGGTCTGTCTTTCTGTCTACCAGTCTATCCATCCATCCATCCATCCATCCATCCATCCATCCATCCATCCATCCATCCATCGATCTATCTATCTATCTATCTATCTATCTATCTATCTATCTATCTATCTATCTATCTATCTATCTATCTATCTA
>JBBIGC010000137.1:9172422-9185406 GCA_037576955.1 Lepidarchus adonis
CTAACACTAGGCCTAACCCTAAGCCCAAACCTAAAACTAACCCTAAAACTTTTCTCTAGCCCAACACTAGCCCTAGCAGCAAGACTTGTTGTTGCTGCTAGGGCTTGTGTTGGGCTAGGGTTAGTTTTAGGGTTAGGGTTAGATTTAGGGTTAGGGTTAGATTTAGGGTTGTGCTTAGGGTTAGGCCTAGTGTTAGGGTTATGGCTAGTGTTGGGCTAGGGAAAAGTTTTAGGGTAAGGGTTAGTTTTAGGTTTGCACTTAGGGTTAGGGCTGGTAAAAGGATTAGATGCTATAGTAGCAAGTTTTGACAAAGCAACTTGACAGAACACTGACACTATTCCTCCCCAGTCAGACTATTAGTGTGATGTTCATTGTTGTCAGTGGGTGGGAGGTCAGTTGCTCAAGCTCTGATGGTAAGCTTTATATTTAACTGCAAGTATAGTACAAAAGTACAAAACTTTGCTGAATAAATGTATATTTTATGTTTTATGTTTGATTTTATTGATTTAAAAAATATCAGAATATCCGAATTTCATTTTTGAAAACTGAATATGTAGTCAACAAATAAATACCTGAATAGCTAAATAGCTGAATAACCAAATATGTGGGCTCAGTTCTACTTATTACATTGTTATTAATCTTACCACTGTATTTTATGTAGGTTGATATATAGTGAATGATCCACATGTGGCTCAACTAAACGTATATTTTATTGTTTAATTTGTGTATTTTCCTGTTTGCACACGTAATTCATTTTCACAAAACAAAAAAAAGTGTTTTTGCCGTGTTTTTCTTCAGAGTAACTGTTCTTAGGTATGGGGCCGTAAAGGTGTTAAACTAACTGCCCTGGGCTACCGACCTGTTTTGACACCATCGGGCATTTTAACAGCAGTAGTTTGGGGTTTTCATCAGCCAGCTGTGTCAGAGGTGACACCTGTCATATAAACCTGGACCCGCCTCCATCATTAGTGCTCCGTCCCAGATGGAGAGCACGTTGGGAAAGGAGGAGGCGCTGAATGCAAATAACTTCTCTTTTTCCAGCTGTGTGACAATCTGCAGTGACAGAGTCGAATAAGCCATATTCCAATCGCTAACTCAAGTCTAGGTCTCTCTCTCTGCCTCTCTTGCTCTCACTCTCTCACTCTTATCACATCTTTGTCACACTCTCTCTTTGTTTCTCTTTCTCTGTACTTCTGCTCTTCTCTTATCTCTCTCTCTCTCTCTCTCTCTCTCTCTCTCTCTCTCTCTCTCTCTCTCTCGCTCTCCGTCAAAATAGCTAACTAGGAGATTTTTATTTTTTAAATGTATTTATTTATTTTCCACAATGCACATTTACTCATTTACCAGCACATTTACTCACACGGGCAGAAATAAGGGCAGGCTAAATTCATTTTTTCTGGAATATTAGATTATTTGCAATCTCCCCCACACTTGGCCAACCAGGCAAGCTGTGGGAAAAGTCTCTTTTCTTAATTTTGTTTGGACAGTAGTAGATGATAACGCAGTGCTGTGTACATGCGAAGCCTACCTAAACTATATAAAATACATAAAATGTCTTGGCATACGTTTAAATTTGATGTATTTATATATTATGTTTTATATTACTTTAATAAAATATAATTACTGTCAGAACAAAACCTTATATCTCCCATTTTGTCAGGTTTTATATTTTTAAAGTATTTAATAACGCAGCAGACATTTACATTACTTTAATGTGTCATGATGAATGGACCAGCAGTATGGTAAAGTTCCTAAATCACTCAGTAAAAGCACATTTTACATTAGCTTAAGTTAAGACAGTTTTATGCTTTTCCAATAAAGTTGTCATTTTGGAAAGGTTTTTGTCTTACAGCAGCAATATGCTTTCTCATGATTCCTCACATAATACCAGGAGCAACAGAAAAATGCTTACCAATCAAGAAAAAAGAGCTGTGGTATTTATATTACTTTTAGAAACATGTTCAACTTCATGATGCACTCGTTCATATTCAGCTATTTATCGTAGATTGTCTGATGCAATTTCCATGGCAGCAAAGTGCATTAACACATATTTAAGCTGTCTAAAGGGCAGAAACCTTTTTTAATAGACAACATTTTTTATATATACTGGCGTTGCATCAATTTAGAACTAAGTTCCATGCGGATTGGCAAGCGAAAATGTGAGAATAACTGTTGCTGTGTTGTTGGCTGGTAATATAAACTATTTTTGTTTGTATATATCATACTTGAAACTTGTAATGTTCTTTTTTTCATTCAAATCTTCAAAGCAGCTTGTAGAAGGAGACTAGACAAGCTGTACATAATGGCAGATACTCTTCACAAAGCTATTTAATAGACTTCCTTATGAAGAGAGACTCAGAATTAAACAGGGGGACCGACCAACACCCAAGATTGATTTGGTGCATAAATCAGGGGAAAAAACAGGTATTTTCAGATTCTCCAGGTATGACAAGGTGAACTGGCTGACTGGAAGTGCTGTGACATATATACATATATACACATACATACATACATACATACATACATACATACATACATACATACATACACTGTTGGCCTCTTGATGAAACATCAGAACTCATGTACAAATAACATGATGCAGGCCTAAAATGAGCTTCCCCTGTTTATATAAAATACAAAATACATAAATATACATACTGATATCAGAATCAGATCATAACTCTACGTAGATCAGATCATTTCTAATGCTCAACCTCAGTTGCTCCTGCACAAATGAAGTTTGAAAATAATCAAGGTCTGGTCAAAATAATCAGTAAGGATGGTGAAGTTGTTTCCCACAATAATCATAATGCATAAAACAGTATTTTGGGGAAAAACTGGTATCGCATATCAAATCACATACAATGGTAAAACTCTTTTTCTCTGTCATCATATTTTTCTTCTTCTTCCTTTAGTATTCATTTCATAGACCATTCTGCTCCATTGACCTCTTATCCTGCTTTGTTTTTAATCCCCAGGTGTTCCCATGCCCAAACTGGAGTGGTATAAGGATGCAGTGCCCCTCAGTAAGCTCAACAACCCACGTTATAAGGTCATCTCCAGCATGGGGCTGCAGGTCAGGAAGCTACAGCCTAATGATGCTGGAATCTTCCAATGCTTTGCCAGGAATGCAGCCGGGGAGATGCAGGTGCACACGTACCTGGACGTCACAAGTGAGTTGGACACCGCAGCAGTGAGAAATCTGTATTCCAGCTCTGACGGGTGGCTGGGGAAAGTGCCTGAGCGTAATTACTGACTTGCAGAGAGAGTGGAAGTATAATAAAGGGCATTAAGTGTGACGGGCTGTGGAGAACGCTATCCCACCACCTTAACTTTCTCAGGCACAGATTCCTGCTCACAGTTCCTGCTGATCTACAGTACAGCCAGTTGCTTGCCAGATAAGAAGTAGGAGCGTTTCCCCAATGGAAAAGGCCTGTCTGGTGTTGATTACCTTATAATGTTTGCTGCCCCTGCCGTGTGAGGCCATAAAGGCATCTGGGAGGAATGCTCTCATCACACTGATAATTACACCATCCCTGCTCGAACACGCTGGGTGGATTATGATAATGATTTTTAACTTCAAGCCGTGACCTTTAGGCGATCCAATTTCCTCTGATTACTGAATCGACTGGAGGAAAAGAGGAGAAACACAACCAGGCTAAAGCTTATATGTCTTATGTTTCTCTGTCTTGATGTAGGATCAGTTCGCCACCTGTCTTTATAATCCCAGATTACTTTATCTGAGGTGTCTGATCTGTGAGACTGCAGGGGGTTCTTATCTAGATGTTTTGGCACTGCCAGTACTATTCCACAAGGTGAAGTAAAAGCTTGAGGCTACACATTATTAATCTTAATAGTGTAAAGACTCCCTAGTGGCCCTCCATCTCCCCATCAGTGTAATGCAGAGGACGGCTGTAACATAGCTGACATGGCAAAATCAGCAGGTAGCATTCTCCTCTAAGCACCACTGAGCTATCCAGCTATGTAGCTCTTGCAGCATTTGGAATAGAAGCCGCGTCTGACAAAGCACATGCTAACCTTAACCCCCCATCTTGGTTGGAATGGAAAAAAGCGTGTCCACTTAGTAAGATATTAAAATACTTCATCATATTTTTATTAACATGAATGAGTGAGGGTGGAACAATGGTGCAGAAGTTAGCACTGTAGGTTCACAGCAAGAAGATCCCCAGGTCAGCCACAGATGTTTGCATGGGTTTAATCTGGCTGCTTTGGTTTCCTCCCACTTATAATGTAATTTAGGTGGATTGGCTGCTATACATTGCCCATAGGTATGGGTGTGTGTATGAATGGCTGTGTGTTTCTGTAAGTTGCCCTGTGATGGGTTGGCCTCCTGTCCAGGGTTAAAATATAGGCAATACTCACCTGGGTTCATCTCCAGCTTGCCAGCCACCTGAATTGCCAAAGCAATCAAATGAATGCATGATTTTGTTCTGATGATGTAAATCCTAAAATTTTGTAATTTAATTAAATGGAAATATTAATTATTTGTTCATTTTGGGGGGTTATTTTCTGGCAGTAAAGACCAGATTTAAGACTGTAGAGCAATTCTGCTTTAACATTTATTAATGCTCAGTGTTCATTGTTAGAGATTTATACCCATGAATAACTGTTTCTTTCAACTTGTGGCCAAGTTTTCTTTAGCACCAGTTGTAGACATCAACTTGTTCTCTGTACATGCTCATTAGTTACACTCATCTTTGGTAAAGAACATGACTTGCCTCTTTATTTTCTAATACATGGTTAGACATCCTCTTGCCTGAGGGACTGTCCATTTTTAGCCCACTCTTCAACGAACTGGGTGCACCCTTTAGTTTGGTATGTGCTGATTTTAGGATTTCACCTGCATTTCACTTGGGAATTGGGGTAGAGCTCCTGTGATTTTGCTTGTCAGTCAAAATGCCCCAGTGCTCCATCATGTCTGTTGAACTACATATACACCTTTTTGCTGTCATCCTGGAATGTGGGAGTGCCGGTGTGTTTTGCTTGGGCATGAAACACAAAGTTAATGGAGAAGTGGACTGAAATAGACAGGACTCCATCAGCACTCAAGAGACTGGTGTAACCCTTACTTCACAGGATTGATGCTGTTTTAAAAGCAAGAGGATGCCAAGTATTAGAAATAACACACCTCCAATGAGTTTGTGATATACTATTTGGACAAACATTTGCACAATTGGAATTAGTAGAAAGCTGGAAAAGGGAGAAAAGTGAAGGGGGAAGAAGGGAGTAAAAGGAAAGCAGAAGATCTTGCAGTGACATTTATTGGCTGCATCCGTCGCACAGTGGCATTGAGTGTTTTTATCTATACCCCCCCAAACACACATACTGCATTGACCAACAGCTCAATCAAACCCATTTCAGCCCTCCTCTTGGGTGTATTGTTAAGGTATAGATCTGTTCCATGTCGAAGTGATCAAGGATAAGAAGACAGAGTGAAAACCAGCATACATTGTAATTGGTCTACCGCTGTTTTACTGTGCGGGAGAACCATTAATAAAAAATAAACATGGTCCTTCTCAGTACACCATTATCCAAATGTTCAGTAGCTGCATAACATAAAGTTTTTTCTGATAATATTGTATCAGATATTCCCACATTCAGTGGGAGAGCCTACTGCTGGGCTGTGGATTGTGGTCTATGTCTATATGTGCATAAAAATATGCTCTGAACATTCAAAGGCCCTGCTTCCCAACGTTTGAGTTTATACATACACAAGTATTTAGCTCATCAACCTTAATAAAGGTACACATCAAAGGGCGAGGGAAATGTAACCTTTTTCCCCTGTGCAAATTGACCAGTAATAGGGTTTATTCTTCCATCTTGACTCCAAATTGATAAGGCAAAAATTCAACTCAGAATCCAAATAATGTTGTTTTGCTTTCAGTCAGGGACATGCGCCAGCCTCCCAAATTGATATACCTATTCATTTACACATCTCTGCTTATTACGAAATGACCTACCGACTCCACAATGCTTCCATTATGGGTGCCCAATCAGAATAGCCTAATTGGATTCATTCCGCTTGTTTACTGTTTCTGATTTGAGATACAAATTAACTGAAACAGTGGAAAAGCATTTTTCTGCTAGGCCAGAACAACAAGACAACAAAGCAGGGAAAGCAGGAATAGAATGGGGCTTTAATTCAATTTCCTGTTGTTTGGCTTCTTGCAATGATTTGTGTATGCATGTATATATGCACAGTAAAAAATAAGTGCACCCCATTACATTTATTTCACCCTCTTGATAACAGTGCCTACAGATAAATGTGAGATATTTGAAGAAAAGTATGAGGGAAAAGTAGCCTTTCACTTATTTATTTAACAAAAATATTAATAATAGTAAAATTCTTCTGTGGAAAAAATAAGTACAGTACATAAGAACTAGTATTGCTATGTTTACCAGAATTAATATCTTGTAGTTGTTATTCACTAGTGTCTGGCATCTTTTAATTTGCTTTTTTTTTAACCAATCTTCTTTAAATTTAGTCCAAGACATTTTTTGTTGCTTTCTTGCATGTACTGACCCTTTCCAGCCTCTGCTCTATGCTGAGCACAATGTGTTTGATTAGAGCTGTGTCGGGGTCTCTTTAGGTTTGTGTTAGGTGCAGTCAGAAGTTGCATCTTTGGTCTGTGCAGGTTTGTGTTAAACAAAGTGAGAAGGGTGGCTATGTGTTTGCTTAGAGCTGTGTTTGTGGTCTGTGCAGGTTTGGCACCAACCTTCACTGAGCCTCCAGCTAACATCACAGTGACGGACGGCTCTGCAGCCTCGTTCACCTGCCAGGTCTCCGGTGCCCCTAAAGCAACCATCACCTGGAAGAGAGGTAATAATCAGCAGGTCCAGCCTCTATATAGCTTACTGCTCCTGGCTTCAACCCTCAGTCAACTGCATTAACAAATCCTGTCAGGCCAGTTTAATGCCAGTATAAATGTGAAAACAAACATGGCTGTATCTCTGCCCACACTGCTTGTCAGATTTTTACCCGAGTCATATTTTGTCACATTGACTGGAAAGCCTCCTTAGCACTCGGATTCTCCAGCAGGAGCATAAATTGTCAAACACAAACACGACATCTTGAGTTTTTGTTCGCCTTACAGAATGCTATTAAAACGTCTTTGTTGCAGCTGATTGGCAACATAAAAAAAGATAATTTCATGCTAGAGCACCACAAATCTGCCTTTATATCCCAGCACTGTTTTGGCTTTATTCATGAAGTCATTTCCATAGTCTTCCCAATTATGCACAATGGAGCTCTCCTAACGAGACAGGCCGAACTGAAGCGCGCTTCAGGAGGATTTCCCTCCAGGGGAAACTTTAAGCTTGTAATAAAAAATCAGCCATAGCTGAACAACTATCCATGATGTCCCTTTAATCCTTTGTGTCGCTGCATATGTGAGTTACAGTGTGTATGTGTTTGTAGATGCGCAGATCTTGGCCAGCGGCTCAGTACAGATTCAACGATTCACACTGTTGGAGTCTGGGGGGCTGCGGGTGAAGCCTGTGGTGCTACAGGACATGGGGACATACACCTGCTACGCTGCTAACACCGAGGGGGCTATCAATGCCAGCGCCAGCCTCACTGTCTGGAGTAAGATCCTCCGTTCCTATTTTTGGCAGCCTGTCCTAAAACACCCACATCTCTGTAGTGTTTCTCAACTCAGTCCTTGAGACTCGCCACATAATCCACATATTTATTCTGTCCCAGCTCTCAGCACCACTGTAAATATTGAATTTCAGGAACAGGTTTCAGGGTTACACTGGAATTTCACACTTTTTGGGACTTTGTGTGTTTTTATGATACATTCTTTCTTTGCCAGAGTTGGATTCGTTGCTCCTATTGCTGAAACCAAGACACATCCCTTGATAATCAAACTTTGCTATTAAGAGTTAAAGGCAACATCACTGTGGATATCACAAAAATTAGGCTTAGGCTTTCCATCATGATTAGATCAATTTGGTTCTAAGTTGGCTCATGTTTTACTTTTTAAAGCCTTTTTTCATTGTGAGTGGTGCTACCAAAAACATCAGTAGCCAGGAGTCCAGAAGAGCTCAATCGACCTATTGTCTTTATGTAGGTATGATGGTCCTCCCTCTTTCTTCTTCACTCAAACCGTAATGTTAGATGTTCTGGCAGTTCATGCCGTCCTCCATGAGCATTCTGCTGTATAGTGACATTGCATAAGCTGGGGCAGTGGTTCATGTGATTCAGAGGAAGCATGAAGTAGCCCTTACCTTCTCAGCGTTGGTAGTAGGGTGGAGGAGTGTATTTGGCAGAAAATATGCTGAATGAAATTTTTTTGCTTTGAAGCATATGTTTCAGTGACAGTGAATATAAGTACTGGTTCGGTTCTGTGACAAAAGAGAAAGCTCTGGAGAAGATAAGTGATACAGGAGGTGTACTGAGTGCCAAGCAAAACGTCAGTCACTGACGTCAGCTCTGCTACATCTGTATAAAAAGCAGCTCCTCGCAATGGTGCAAGAAGAACGACTGTCACATTAAGGAGTGGGCTTGAAACAGCCACAAGCAAGTGAGAAAAGAGCCATAAAATTCTAGAGTACGAAAGGAGACTGACTCATCTGTGGGAAACCACAAATGTTTTTATATCACTGTTGCAGCAGTGACTAAACCTGTAGTCCTACCTTACTGTAGGGCCTGGATTTGGCAATAACAGCTTGATCCAGCTGGTTAAGGTCTTTAGAAGGCCTTGAATGATTGGATAAGTTGCAGTAGCTGTCATTGAGGAATGAGAGGCAGCATGTTACACATGGGTTGGGGGTAATTACTGAATAGTGTGTGGTAAAGTTGAAGCACATAACGGGTTGCGTTTCCACTCTACTTATGACACTCATTTGCAATAGAATACAGTCAGTTGCAGTATTGCACTGGGTTACACTGGAAAAAGTGATCAGATCACCAAAAGTGGATCTCTACCAAGAAGGGCTGATGGCAACTGTATTAGTGATGTTCATTCCCATCATCTGACCAAATGCTGTATCCTCTGCAAGGTCGCACCTATATTTCACACCCTCCCACGGACCGCCGCGTCATAAAGGGGACTACAGCAATTTTGGAGTGCAGTGCTGCACATGACCCCCGTGTGGCTGTGAGGTGGGTGGTAATGAATGGCCGTTACATTGCTGTGTGTGTGCGTGTGTGTATGTGGGCAGACCCCACGGCCTAAGGCCAGGGCTGGCCCATCAGTTCTGATTGTAATGTTAATTGGAAGTGCCAGCCCATGTGCCGTTAAATAGATTTGAAGCACAATCCGGTATGCTATAAAGCTAATTCAGTGCTAATATGCAGGAAATCAGCATAATTAAGCACTCCTGCTTTCTCTGCTCTTTCTCTCTCCCTCTCTCTCTCTCACGTCCCTTCCTCCTCCATCCATACTGTGTGCAGATACGTGTGGAAGAAGGATGGTGAAGCAGTTGGACAGTCTAAAGGTGGGCGGATCAGCCTGCAGGACGGTTCTCTGCACATCACTCAGACGTGGTCGGGTGACATCGGTGACTACACTTGCGATGTGCTCTCTCTGGCCGGCAACGACTCCAAGAGCGCACGCCTGGAAGTCATGTAAGCCAAGGCTGACACTTTCCTCCTCAACACCTGCCTTTATGTGCCACTTTCCAGCTGACCTGTCCTCATACGCTCCACCTGTGAATGCTTTGTTTCGTAGCTACAGTTTTATCCTCAGGAGGAGCCTCATGTTTTTAAAGGCTGGACAGTGGCTTTCTGCCTGCCATGCTCCAATGCTGTCTCAACCCTCCCTGACCCCCACCCCCCATCTTACCCCGGCCTCCCTTAGGTACTCTCCAAGCACCAGCAGTGTGGTCGACGCTCTCAGTGCACTTATTTGCTATGCTGCACTCTCTCTGTCAGCCAGGGGAGGTGAAAGGGAAGCCCATTTAAAAGCAGCTGCTTGCTTATTACGCCGCATACCATATTTCTGCTTCAGCTTCTCCTTCGTCTGGGACCAGCACTGCGTACGCAGATGCAGGGTTGCGCTCTCAGCATGAGCTCGTGGGCTGACCTTTCTTTTGCAACCTTTTTCTGCCTTAACCTTTCGATCTGGTTTCCAACTGCTTTTCCTCAGATTTCACGCTACAGAGGTCTGCTAATTGCAACTTTTCAATTGCATTTACATAATCATGGTTTGGAAAGCAGCAGGGACATGGACATGTTTCATTTTGGTTTTTTTTATTCTTTTGAGCTTTCAGGTGTTGTTTGTCACATCGTGACTGTGTTAGAGCGTGCTGTTTTTTACTCTCTGCCTGGTGAAATTGTGCATCTCTTAAAAAGCTGTTGACCTTTTGCCTTGTCTCTGAACAGGTCTTCATCCAGAGGGATGTGAAGCTTGGGTTTTGATGCATATTTGCCTGCTGAACTCTTAAACGCTGAATTAAACTGTTTTTCTCTTTCATAAACCTGTGCCTCAGTCTCAGGCCAAGAAGTAAGAAAATAAATGTACCCTCCAACTTAAATACAAAAGTAGTTTACATGAAAAGACTCTTTTGTCCATGCAGATTTCAAGCATTATGTGGGATTAAGACTCATTATTTGTTTGTGGCTCTGCTCAGCCCTTATTATACTGTTGAGATAGTTTGTCCTGGCAGACGGTCGTGTGGAATCAGGCATTCTGTCAGACAGCTCTTTCCCCAGCGGCTCGACTCATCCAGCCATTCTCTGTCAAACGCTGCTTCCCTGGCCCCTGCTGCCCAAGTCATTAGAAAGAAATGGCTTTTAGTCTGAGGTACTTACACTGGCAATAAGTTACTTAACTGTGGGAGCACAGACATTGATTGAGACTGAGGCATTGCTACTCACCTAAAGTCTGGAGGCACTACTTTTATGATTTTTTTTTCACTTAGGTTTTGTGGAAAAATCAAAAGAATAAAGTATAACTCTGACAGCTAGGTAGAGCATTCTTTTAGGGGATGATAATGTGTATAAATTGGCCAGTAATAGGGAAGAGTGTCACTTTTTTAAAAAAGTTTTGGGGGGTTTTGTTGTCTTTTTTCTTTTTTTTTTAAGAGAGAGAGAGAGAGAGAGAGAGAGAGAGAGAGAGAGAATTTTCACCTCAGAACATCAGAGAATATGCAGAAAGAGTGCTAGATGAAAGCCCACGTATCATTTCTCTCCTACCTGTGAGATTGTCAGAGGTTGCCTGTCTAGTTAGAAAGAACACAAAGAAGTGATGAAATCTGGAGCTTCACTGATTCTCTCACTGGGTTTAATTTAGAGAAGAAAACAAACTTTCTGTGAGCAAACCATCGGTGCTTGATATGTGGCCTCAGCAGGAATTCAATCCTCCTCAGAAATGATTAATAAAACAATCAATACAATAAAAAAAATGAAAAAAGAAATCAAGAAGAACACAAATAAATGTCTGCCTCCAAAGGGCAGAGGGAACGGAGCTGAATTTGGAATCAGGCTGGTTTCTTTGAATGCCAGAGCAAGGGGAAGGGCAGTGCACAGAGCGTAGAGATGTGAGGCTGGAGGATCCGGAGGGACACAGCATGCAGAGCGTTACGACGAATCTTAAACAGACCTGTTGGGCTGAGGCTGTCCTCACTGTAGGAGCATTCTCCAAACACTCTAGATGTGTTTTATGTCTGTTTATTTTGTGATGCGTGTGTGTGTGTGTGTGAGTGTGTGTGTACATTGTTCATCTTGTTATTCTCTCTCTCCAGAGAGTTGCCTCACTTCCCACGGAACCTGCAGGCCAGCCTGAATGCCACAGACAGCCGCAGCGTGGACCTGTCCTGGATGAGGCCATTCGATGGCAACAGCCCTCTTCTGCACTATGTGGTGGAGCTCTCGGAGAACAGTAAGCATGCCTGTTCCAACCAGCCTCCCTCTGGGATTAAAGGAAGAGCATGGAGTGTAGCACACTGCCTGTTTACATTAACATTGAGGCTGTAATTGAACCTAATAACAGCTCAGAGCAGCAAAGCTCACAGCTGTGCCAGTTTCTATAGAGCAGTATGTCACGGTTTTCCACTGTTAACTCTGCTCACTCTAGGCTCTTTCTCTGTGTCTTCTATAGAACTGCCTCCTGGTTAGTGCTTTACAACCAAAGCCAATATGTCTCATACATTTCAGTATGAGGCTGCAATGACTGTATTATATGATTATTTTGCCTCTTTCTAAAATGTTTCTTGTTTTAAGATATTTTAACTAGTGACTAGTTTAACTAATTTAACTGATTATTTTGCTTTGAGAAGTATTTATAGCAAGAAACAATACTTATAGCAAGTAGTATTTGCCAAAGGAATACCACAGATTCTCTGTGTCTTGTCTGGTCATGAGTTTTGCTGTGATTTTTTAGCATTCTCTATGCTCTAATACACCTGATTTTTAATTAGGGCTGCAGCAGTTAGTCAACGTGTATGAATCATCAGCAATATTGATCAATTTAAAACCAGATTTTGTGCAGATATTGTAAACATTGTAGACAGTATTAATCTTTTATATTGTTCATTATAGATATTTAATTTTACTAATTAAATAATAGTACTGAATAAGTAAAAAGCTTCCAGTAAATGAGGTTAAACAGCTCTTACTGACCTGAAGTGGATGGGAGAAGGGGATTCCAGGATTATGCTTAGAAACCACTGCTGTAATGAATACTGAGAGTTGATTTGGCTTAAACAGTGCTGTTATTCTTTTATGGTGTTAAAGGACAAAGGTGTAAGGAAGCATGGAGACACCTCCCCTTCCACACCTCCACCAGTAACACCACTAGCAACATGGAAGAATAAAGCAGATTGATCTGCTTTGGGTGCAAGTGGACAGTGAGGAATGGCCTATAGTAAAGGTGTAGATTAGTGGTGCATGGTTGGAATGGCCCTGGGAAATCCTATCAGAAACACCTATGTTACTGAGATACCTCTCTCTCTCTCTCTCTCTCTCTCTCTCTCTCTCTCTCTCTCTCTGTCTCTCTCTCTCTCTCTCTCTCTCTCTCT
>JBBIGC010000137.1:9187278-9201466 GCA_037576955.1 Lepidarchus adonis
GAGTCTTGAGGTGTTTCTTGAAGGTGGAGAGAGTCTCTGCAGTTCTGATGTGTCTGGGCAGCTCGTTCCACCAGTGGAATGAAGGAGAAGAGTCTGGAGGGGTGTTTGACTCCTCGTGGGGGTGGAATCTCCAAGCACTGTTCCCTGGCTGATCTGAGGGTTCTGGTGGGTGTGTAGGTCTGGATGAGTGTTGTCATGTAGCAGGGAGCAGATCTGTTGATGGTCTTATAGACAAGTATCAGGGATTTGAATTTGATGCGTGTAGTGAACAAAGCAGTGGTGTCACATGGGCGTGTTTCGGCTGGTTGAAGATCCTCTGGAGTGGCTTGATTGGTTGCAGTTAAACCAATCACCAGTGAGTTGCAGTTGTCCAGACAAGAGAACCAATACCTGGACTAGGAGCTGAGTGGAGTATTCTGGAAGGTACGGCCTGATCTTTTGGATGTTGTACAGGGTTAATCTGCAGGATCTTGATGTAGCTGCAATGTGATCCTTGAAGGTCAGCTGGTCATCAGTGATCACCTCAAGGCTCTTTGCAGTACTGGTGGGCATAATGACTGATGGGCTGAGCTGGATGAAGCTGTTGTGATGTATCGTTGGGTTGGCAGGAGGAGCTCAGTCTTTGACAGGTTGAGCTGAAGGTGACATTCCTACATCCAGTATGCAATGTCTGCGAGGCATGCTGTTTTACTAAAACGTGGAGGCTTACCCTGCCAGTTATAGGAATAAATAATCCAGTCAAGTTGGTCAAAAAAAGATCAAGGTATAAAAATTGGAAGAGCTTGGAAGAGGTACAAAATGTTGGTAGGATGGTCATTTTAATTAAATTGATACGTCCAGCAAGGGACATGGCCAGGGGTGATAGTATTTGCTTAGACTCGTGCAGCAAAGCTAGAAGATTTTCTTTAAATGGACCTTTGAATTTTCTTGTAATTAAAATGTCTAAGTAGATGAACTTGTCCATCTCGATTTTCAATGGTGAAGCAATGAGATCTAAAGCTTGTGCTTTATCATTAATAGGGAAAAGCTCACTTTAATTGATTTAATTTGTAACCAGAGAGTCGACTAAATTGGCTAGGCAACGAAAGAATAGAAGGCAGAGAGGTATAGAGATTGGAAACAAAGAGCTATTTCTTGGAATTTCTTTGATCATGGCTTACAGATATTAAAACCCAAAATTCACTCACATAAGATCAGTAAAGAATATTTTAAACAGAAATGTTAGGCTTTTGAAAAGTAATATGTACTCAATACTTGGTTGGGCCTCCTTTTGCAGTATTTACTGCATCAATGGAGGAGATCAGCCTTTGGCACTGCTGAGTTGTAATGGAAGCCCAGGTTGCTTTGATCTCAGCCTTCAGGTCATCTGCATTGTTGGGTCTGGTGTCTCTCATCTTCCTCTTGATAATACACCATAGATTCTCTATGGGGTTCAGGTCAGGTGAGTTTGCTGGCCAATTAAGCACAGTAACACAATGGTCGTTGAATCAACTTTTGGTACCTTTGGCAGTGTGGGCAGGTGCCATGTCCTGCTGGAAAATGAAATCAGCATCTCCATAAAGCTTGTCAGCAGAAGTAAGCATGAAGTGCTCTAAGATTTCCTGTTAGATGCTGTGTTGACTGTGGACTTCAGAAACAACAGTGACCAACACCAGCAGATGACATGGCCCCAAATCATCACTGACTGGAAACTTCACATTCGACTTTAAGCAACATGTATTCTATGCCTCTCCACTCTTCTGCCAGACTCTGTGACCTTGATTTCCAAATGATACACAAAATTTACATCTGAAAAGAGAAAAGAGACCTTGTCTCTGGTTTTCCATTTCTTGAATGAATTTTGCTTGGCAATCCTCTCAAGTCTGCGGTTGTCCCTGTTTGCTGGGGCAGCCATCTTCTTTAGCAATGATCTGTGGATCTGTGATATGTGGAGGGTGTCAGTGATTGTCTTCTGGAAATCCAGGTGTTTTGAGTTAATTAGCTGATTAGGGTGTGACACCATGACTTTCCAAGGTTGAACCTTTTCACAATATTAAAATTTTTAGAGTGAAATGTGGGTTTTATATGTGCAATAAATCTATATAATATATGAATTTCTTTCTGAAAGGAATATATGTACATATGAATATATAAATTACACTTCTTAAAAAAATATACAGAGTATACAAATATGATTGAAGGGACTTGTTATTGTAGTGTAATATAGACAATAAAAACAAAACAGATTTTCACATTTGAAAATAGCTCAGATATTTGATCTACTAATACAATTATAGTAGATTCCACAATCAATGCAGTTCAATCTCAAATGTCAGGTAATTATATTATGAAACATCAATGCTTATTAAACCCTTGTGTGTGATATCACTGTAGATTCCCCATGGAGGGTGTATTTGCCAAATGTGGACCCAACGCTGACCACTGCTGTTGTAAATGGCCTTACTCCGGCCCGCACCTACCAATTCAGGGTGTGTGCCGTAAACCAGGTGGGCAGAGGACAGTACAGCTCTGAGACCAACAGGTAAGGAACACTTTACAATGATTGGTGGCATAAGTGAAAAATCTCTTTGGCCTTTTAACAGATGACTCTCTCTATGATTTTAGACTGCAATGATATATAAAATAAATGATATCCTGTCTGGCTAAGCTGCACATATTGGCCCTTCATTTTAGACTTCTAGGATCTGAATGATGATAAAGATCTGAGCTTGAAGAGACCTTGTCCAATAATACCAGCAGGAGGTTTGTCTCTTTTCAGAATCACTAGACCACACCATGAGGCGCCAAAAGCTTAGATTTCACACACTGATATGGGCTACAGCGTCAGCTTATGAGATTGCAGCAACATATGTTTTTATTTTGTACCTTTAGATATATTCCTGTCATTTTCTGTCAGATTTGTTGCTTAGAAAGATGTAATTATGAAAATAATGACATTTTTACTCAATGAACTACAGTTAATACATTCCATATGTTGTAAAATGAGATACAAGCTTGTAAAAACAATATTTTTGCATGAATTTACAACTAAATAATTTCTTATCCTGATTAAAAATACAAATGTGGGTTCATTTGCTGGTGGCTCCTCAGGGTGAGGAGGTCAGCAGCACAGATGTAGCTCCCTTATTCATATTACATTTATGCCCGACATAATATAGCTGCACAGTACTCTCAGTGAGGTCATTGTTAAATGTGATTTCCCACTCAGCTGTGCCACATCCCTGGAGCTCTGTGGGTATGTGTTGAGCTTGGCTTTTACAGCATACATCACAGCATGGAGAGAGCTCGGGTAGTTCAGGCTCTAAAGTGGCAGGCCTGCACTCACACCTCCTGCTGTAATCAGCACCCTAAGCTTTGCTCTTGCACACTGCCTGTAGCTGTGGGTGGCAGACACCTCACTCCTGCCAGCCCCACCAGCCCTTATCAGTGCCAGACATGCTAAAACATGGCACCTCCGCTCAGGGAGGGGGAAGGGAAGTGTTATTATCTTGCGCCCCTCAAAAGCATCTTCTCACTTTGAAATTAGTCCTTTCTGTTCATCTGGATTTGAAGCCTGACGCCCAGATATAAATTGTGAGTTTAACATGTACAGTTTTGCCACCAGATGCAATTTTTTGTATCGTCTCAGGGCTAATTTGATTCATTATAATAATAAATAATGTGATCATCTTAACCTTTAGTGTTTTGCTTACATGGAAGATGAACATTAGGAAGACTAGTTCGCATCTCTAGTCTGATCAGGCTTCCAAAGCAACTATTGCCTATTGGATAAGATTTGGGAAAAACCACAAATCAATGATAGGAAGGTTTCCGATAGAATGATTTTAAGGGATCTGCCTGAACAGTGAAACAGTGCTCAAGTTTGTAATAATTGTCCATTATATAAGAAATATACATTATTATGTATGTCACATTTGAAATAGTTTTTCTTATAGTTTATAGTTTTCTTAGTTTTTATGTGTATTTTGACCAGGGGTGCACAAATTTTCACATGTAACGGTTAAAAGGTAACGTGAAGAAGCAATGATGTGTTGAACATCACTGTACACTTGTACAAACCACAGCTGTTAATTAATGCAGAGTAGACATGTCTATGACATGTTTCTGCCACTGTATGACATGTTATCTATAAAAACGAATGGAAATCTGTTCCTGTTTTTTATTAGATGAAGTCATCTAGTCAAATCACTCATCTAAACAGACAAATTACATCTGTTTGCTCAGAGACACAAGACCACAGCTTCTATCATCTTTTCCTTCCTTTTATTTTCACCTTATATAAACACTTCATTACCAAATGAACAATATTTGCCTGGCACTCCACAAAAAAAGTTTTAAATTTAGCCATTAGACTTCATTTTAATTCCTGGGCACACACCTTGAATACACTTTTTGTTAGTTTATAGTTGTGAAATATTCATGTCATGTAGGTTAATACTGGGGCACAAACTAATGAGAGGACATATTAAATATGAATGTACTGCAGTAGCTTCTTAACATTTCCATGACCTCAATTAATGCTTAACTTTTTATCAAACAATCCGTCTTTAAACATTTAATAACCTGATGTTAGTGGAATGGGTTTGGAAGACTGGACATCCATTTTCAAGCAGTCCTGCTCTAAACCGTTCATAGCTGGATCTTTGGCTCTCATTTCGCTCTAATTGCTGTGGCTAGGGTTGTGCAAGAGTTGAACGCTGCTGTTTTTTGCTCCATTAGAGAACAGGTGCATGATTAATATGTGAAGTGTTGCGTTTTGGCTCCTGTTTGTTCATCTTGTCAAATTAAACTTCCTTCAGCTGGGAACTGCCACTGCGTGTGTATTTGTATGTCTCAGGTTTGCAAAAAGAGAGAATTTGGAGCTCTGCCGGAACTTAACCGAGTTTCTAGCATGCGTGGTGGCACAGTTTTGCAGATTAAAAGGCAGAAACAAAAAAAAACGATTCATCTATCTCCCACAAGTTTGTTTTTTTAAATGTCTTGAATGATATATTTAATATCCTGAATATGCAGGTCTAAAACAGAACGAATGAACATTTAACTTGATACAATTTTTGTCCTGAAAGTGTCTAAAACAACAGAATTGTCAGGCGTTTTTCTGAAAGACAGTTCGCTGGAAAGCAGAGCAGTGTCTGAAGAAACTCATCACTCATCTTTCCGCATGCATATGTCTTTCTCCACGCTGCCACATCTGTCCTTTTCAGTCTTATTAAGCAGAGGCAACCATAAACGCCTGACAAGCCCATAAAAATG
The DNA here is from genome assembly GCA_037576955.1 of Lepidarchus adonis. Lineage (NCBI taxonomy): Eukaryota > Metazoa > Chordata > Actinopteri > Characiformes > Lepidarchidae > Lepidarchus > Lepidarchus adonis. Next base: position 9,192,532 of record JBBIGC010000137.1, read on the forward strand.
TACCAGTACAGCTCTGCCATAATGAGCCAGCACTCACGCTCCTGCTCTTGTTTACCCATCCGCCGGGTTATTGTCCTCAATGAGGGTCGGCAGGCAAAAATCAACATGCATGTTCCTGTTGATAGGGGCTTGTGCATCCATTAATAACCAGTGGGCTTTACACACTGAAGATGATTAACTGACTGTATTTTATACTCTACCACCATCTCCTATGTCTTTCCATTAGCCCCTATGTTGCTCGTACCTACATGTGGAGCACTGTTGTTCACAAAGCACCCAGTGCATCTTTGCCTCTGTGATGTGGGGAGGCAGATGTTTAATGACCAGTGGTGCACTGCGAGTATGTAAAACAAATGTGTAAATACTGCATGAAGGACAGGCTAGGGCAGGGAGATAGTGTTTTGAAAGCGAGTTGAGCAGCTCTTCCTTATGGCCATGATTAGGCAGATTTACTTAGCAAGCTTCTGAGAGAGGCGCTATGATATTAGTTATTGAGGGTATTAATTATGAAATGGACTTCTGGGGAGAAATAACAAGTGGTGGGAGTTTTAAGAAGACAGTGACTATAAATCTGAAATAACCCAGTGATCCCATTAAAATTTAATGCAGATTTAACTGTCCATTAGCATGAAATGCATAGGGCAGAATGAACCCTTGGACATTATGAAGCATCCAACTCAGATTCATTTTTAAACTCCATTAATTAAAAAGGCACATATTTGGGTGACATGAGCAGTGCAGTGGCCTGAGAACATCCTTTATTGCTGCAACTTTCAAACTGTTTTCACTGTAGCAAAGCTTGTTCTCAGTTTTGCATGACTTGCCACTACACTGGCAACATGGAACCATTCAAGGGATTCAGATCAACAACAACAACAACAAAAATAGTCTGGAAACTGCAATCAAGACCTGAAGCTTCTACTTAAGGCTATGGTTTGCTCTCAGTGAGGCCTGGGGTGTATGTCATTACAGGGCATGCTTCTACACAGAAAGGCCATAGCTTTTAACTTGCCTTGGTCTCCAACAGAGCCTATAATGTGAGGGGAAGTGAGCTCCACAGGCCCCTGAAAGCGATAAAGTAGCCCTCGCTCCAGCTTAAACAGCCCCGTCTCTGATGACGAATGGATTGAAACCCAGGCCTGATTATTATCTGTTTGCAAATACTAACTGTGTAGCTGCAACAAAGGAGAAATGAAGAACAGAAAGCTGATCTACAGAGATAACTCCCTAAAATAGTCCGCAGATCCAGGCCAAGCTCCACAAAAACAAAAAATCCTTTGCATAAACAGTGACCCCATGGGTCGGGAGGCCCCAGGGTGCTTCCAGCGGAGGGAGCTCTTCCAGGAAGCAGAGAGGGCTTTGAGTGCCTTTGATGAAGTGGGCGGATGTGTCGCGGCAAGCCAGATTGGGAAATGGGCTTCTGACCAGAGGGTTACACTTTCTCAACTCGCCAGGAATATTGCTGTTATGCCCTAGAGCGAATGAGCTAACTCGGATTCAAACAGAAAGTACTGAGCAACGAATCAATTATATAAGACCGCTCTCATGTTTGTGTGTGTGTGTGTGTGTGTGTGTGTGTGTGTTTGTGTTTGTGTGTGTGTGAGCGTGTTTAGCAGTTTACTCTGAAGCTGGTACTGTTACTTATGTTCTTCTGTGTTATTTTGTCATCTCCGTAGGCTGATGCTTCGTGAAGAGCCGCCCAGCGCTCCACCCAAGAACATAGTGGCCAGCGGTCGCACCAATCAGTCCATAATGGTACAGTGGCAGCCCCCTCCTGAGCCTCAGCTCAATGGTGTACTCAGAGGTTATGTCCTCAGGTATGAACTGCACACACCACCATCACTACTGGTGTTGTGAAATATAATAAAACTTTATCTCTAAAAAAGATAACTTTACAAGACAGTCTTGTTTTCTTGCTATAGCATCAGTATATATTAAACTACTGCCTAATATTGATTCGTTTCCCCTCGTGAAAAAAAAGTACACAGACTGTGGTTCACTGTATGTTCTGACACTTTTCAACCATTGCTAGCAATAACATTGTGTACTACTGTAGCTCTCCTATAGGATCAGACCTGAAAGGTTAGCATACCATTATCCTATTGGGGGTTAACCATTCCGTATGAGGAGCAGCCATCAAGAAATGCCATTTGGGAGATGCCGTTGTCTAGACATCACAGTTTGGCTCTCGCCAAAGTCACTCAGATCCTTGCACAAGAAAATCAATGTTGTGTATTTACATTTATTAATTGTTGAATGCGACTTTGAATGTATAGGAACAAGTCTTTTATTTATTTTATTTTGCATACCTGAGTAGTTTACCTAAGTCAACTGTTATTTGTACACTCTGAAATTCTCTATGGTTCTGTGACCTTACAAAAATAACTGGTGGCCTCATGTTACGTTTTACTTTTGTCACGGTTTGGTCCTGTTCTGTGTTCCCAGCCATGTGGTTTTGTTTGGTTTCTCTCTGTCTTGCCTGTCACGTGTCCTGATGTTCACCTGTTCCCTGTCTGATGTCCCCACCCTTGTTCAGGTGTTTGTAGTCATGTCTATGTATATATCGATGTTTGCCATATTGTAGCATTCCTTCTGTCAGTGTTTGTGAGAGTTTGGTTCTTACGTTTTTCATTGTCAGGGTAATTAAAATTAATACTATTATTAATTAATAAAGGCATATAACTAATATAACTATTATTCCTGCATATCTTTCCTACTAACACCCTGGGATTCGTTACAACTTTACTATTTTCCCCCTGATGTATTAAATTAAGTGAATAAATGGAATAGTACTTTCAAATTTGTAGAAATGTGTCATTTGACTTAATCATCTATTAGTATTGTGAGTGGAACCGAACACAGAAGGAAAGAAGGGGGAGAAAGAAAATCAAGGTGGGCGAAAGAGAGAGAGAGAAAGAGAGAGAGAGCGTGAATTGGCCTGGGTCTCTGTTACAGTGGCTTTCAATCATCATCGACGGCATCTGGGGCGGGGGCCCGCTCGAGCTGGTTGTCCCGGGGGTAGTAGTGGCTGCGCAGGGGTTCTGGTTCGAGCTCCTTCTCAGAGTCTGTGGGAAAGGGTTTCAGCAAATGTCACCCCCAGGATGAGCGAGAGTTTGTCCAGGTGGAGGGTGAATAGCATCCGCATGCATGTCGGGCAGGTCGTGAGCCGATATCGGCCATTGCCACCGGGAAGCATGAGCAGAGGCAGAACCAGGAAAAAAGGAGAGAGAAAAAAACATTTGTGTCCTGCCGGCGCAAAACATCCGCTGACCGCGGTGCTGAACAGCCAGTGCAGGCGCATCAGCACGCCGGCAACAGTAGAGGCGGAGGCAGCCGAGTCGAGACAGTATTTTAATATAAAATGAGCTGATGGAAGCTAGCATTAAAATTAAGTTATACCCATGCTAACTGAGAACTGACATTCCAGGTCCAGTCAAAATTGTGGATCTATCACTATACACAAATATTAGTGGTTTTGTACAGGTTACAGAGAGTGTAACTACACCTCTGCATTTTACCACTCCAGTAGCACTGCTGTCTGCTCTAATATGAGGAAAGTGTCAGCTCATGCTCAGTTAATGCTGCTGGGATTCATTGTATTTGTCTTTTTCCTGCCTTTTGTGTCTAGTAGTAGTTTCTCCAGGCACCTCAGTTAGCTTCAAAGGTCTCTGTTCACCCTTCTGTAATTCTGCAAAGTGTTTATGTTGGAGGGGCAATTAGATATAGACATCAGACCTGACAGAGCCCTGTTCTGTGCTGTACTTTCTGAGTTGCTGTTTTTACCCTTATAAACAAATCTCAAAACACTATGTTTACTGAGTCTGGGGATGGGACGGTAGACATTCCTGCTGACTGTAAACCTTTGTATTTAATGCTTTGTTTAAGTTTGAGTGCTGTGGCTCCTGGAGGTGGGATGTACATTCACCCTGTAGCTGAGGCGAGACTGAGTACAGCTAAGCTGTCGCGCGCAGCTGAGCAGAGTCTGGGGGACGGTAGAGCCGAACCACAGCTGCTGCGAGTCCAAGGACTGGGACGCTCACTACAGCAGTGGGAGCGTGCCAGACAGGAGGAGCGCTGTGCTCTCTACCCCAGCGGGCTTCACCAAGCCCAGGAAAGAGGCAGAGAGCCCATCTGCTCAGACTGCCAACACATACACACACATTCAAACTAATACACACATCTCACCTCCCCATTCTGCCAGAGTATATACAGGAAACATGCTCCAGTGCAGTGAAAGGTTTTGTAGTAGTGTTTATTAATGGTTCTGTCTGTAATGTATTATAATAGAGCATGTGCAATTTGTCCGACTGCCTCATTATAGACAGTGCATTACCTTGTTTATGATATGGACTGAAGTGAGGACATGTAATATGTACAGCATTTGCAATGTGTGCAATAATTGTCACTTGCAGTGCTGCAGGAGAAGCCTCTTTTCATACTGAAATAAGCTGCATTAGGAGTATGATCAGGGCAGTGGTGTCGAGTGCTTAGGACCTAGTTCTTGGGATCGGAAGGTTGCAAGTTCAAGTCCTAGCCCAGGCACCACTGAGGTAGGTACCCTTGAGAAAGGGACCATCCCACTACACTGCTCCCAGGGTGCTGTTGATAGCTGCTCGCTGCTCCATGTGTCCACATGTAATGGGTTAAATGCAGAGGTTACATTTTGTTGCAGTGCACTTTATGATTGAGTGTGTTCACAATGACAAATGGCCACCTCACTTAAAAATAGCCCGGGTCATTCTAACACTTGTATATGGAATGACATAAAGTTAGGTTAAAGCAATTCAGTGCCCGAACAGCTAATGTGACTGAAAATAATTGAAAGGTTATGGGTGTCCATTAATAGGATGTCATTTACATAATGAAAATTAGTGCCTGTTCGTTTTCTTTTATTATTAGCATCATTTATAACGTTCTTTGATAGATAAACCCTATGACCCTTCTAGAAAACGTCACACCCCCTTCTGCACTCACGCTTTTCTATATTTCCTAATATTTGACCTGCCATTTTCCCTTTCGTCGACAGCGCGATGTAAATATCATCACCCTTTAATGACAGGGTGCCAAGTGTGGTGTAATGCGCTGAATAGGATCCCTCAAGTGGAAAATAGCCGAGCAAGAGCGAGAGAGAGGGCTGCCTAATTACGGTCGGCAGAATGGCTTCTAATGAAGCAGTGACCTGGAAGGAAATCATTGTGGCTAACAGTCCAACTATTGATTCTTCCTGTGGCTGCAGGTATCGGCTGGCGGGGCTACCCGGCGACTACCAGCAGCAGAACATCACCAGCCATGAGATCAACTACTGCCTGATCACGGAGCTCATCATCTGGACTCAGTATGAAATCCAGGTGGCGGCGTACACAGGAGCTGGCCTGGGCGTCTTCAGCCAGCCCGTCGTTGAGTACACGCTGCAGGGAGGTGAGACCTTTCAGCCTTCATCACTCACTACTCTTCCTCACCTCAATTTTCTCCCTTTCTTCAAGTAAAAGCGGGCAGATGGAGAAACGGGAAAGGGAAATGCAGGTCACATGGAGATGTGCCAGCCAAAGCAGACTAAAATGCTCCATGATTACATGAGGCTCTCCCGTTGGGTCCAGGTTGGCCCAGAGCAGACGCTGCATTTATGTGGACCCCTCCTCCCTGAGTTCAGCGTGCTACAGGCCGGCTCTGAAATTAATCCTCTTTAGAACAATGACATCATTTCTAGAGTTTTTTGCCTGTTGCTATAAATTACACTTAGAGACTATAGTGGGTTACAGGGTTATGGCTTTGCCCTCTTGAAATCCTAAGACACATTAAGCAAAAAATGTCCCTTTTTAAATAATTGTATATGGTTGTTAACAAATTAGAATGAGCAGATTAATTAATTATTAATTAAATTGGGATGGGCAATGTTGTGATACAGTTGTCATGATAAACTTTGTTACAGTATGTTTTAGGCTTTTCTCTGCATATTGTGAATTTTATTATGCACTTAAAATCATAAATATTCATTTATTTTGCTCAAATTGTTGAAAAGAAGTGATTGAATTGTTAAAAAAAAACTTGCCATCATGGGAAAATGTGCTTTAATGATCCTAGATAATCATACATAGTAGCTCTTAATTGATCCACATTTGAACTGAAGACATTTGTTTAATTTAAGCCAAAGCTTGACTGACAGGATGAGGAACTATTCTTTGAAGTATTCTACTCCACCCTGAGCATTCGTGCATACACTTTCTGTATTACTGATTTCTAGTAAATCTAGGGATACAGTATCTGGGCAAAGCAAACATCAAGTACCCCAGGGGTCCCACAGATTGAAATTTAATCAGATGTGTATGAGGAATGGTCATATGTACTATACAGAAAATGTCTTCTCTGATTTAAAATTCTGACTACACAACAGGTGCTGAAAGAACAGTCGGGCACGTCTGAAAATAAGGCTTATAAAGTGTCCCTGAAGGTTTTTTGTATACATAAGGAACCCCTTTTCTTTCAGCTGCGGCGCGTCTGTCCATCTGTCTAGCTTTTGCAAGGTCACTGGCTATCAGACTCACAGGATTTCATTCAAGTTTTTGCTTTAGCTTATTGTGCCTTTTGCTTGAGCTTTCAGCTTTAAAAAAGGTCTAACCATCCTATACAATAGTGTGCAATTGCAGTCATTTATATACTAAATAAGCAGTGAAAACAGGTCCACACTTCCCCATCGTATCAAATGAGAAATCAACAGTGCATTTCCATAAGCAGCATGAGTACGGCCACCTTTTTTTTAGTGCCTTTTAAATGGATGGGATTATGCCAATGCTGATAGGTAACAAGAGAGGGACTATTGCTGCAAGCAAGACATAATGTGCATTAAGCTCAGATGCCACAATGTATTACAGAGCAGGTTCCCTCAAGTCTAGCTCTTTCGACGGCCAGGCTGTTTGCCCTGAGAGCTTCCAGTGACGTCAGAAATAGGTAGTCATTAGACAAGGGCTAGTGTATCTAGGACATTAGCTTTTACTCTCTTTTTTTCACTGACGGTGGGACGACATTGGACTTTACAGACGTTTTGAAGTGCTTTTTGCAACCATATTTTCACCAAACCAATTATTAGACTGCTACAGGAATACAGACATGAAAAGAGAACGAGTCATTCAGATCCATTATCGTTTCAGTGCAGAAAAGTCTCAGACAGCAAAGGTTATGGTTTTGATTGGGAAAAAATGATGCTGTAGGCCACAGTGAAATGGGTAGCTAGGCATTATGTGCTCTTTCATCAGTGTAGGATATGAGTGGTGTAAACACATGGGTCCAGTGGCAGGGGAAAATCATTGACACTCACAGGCATTTTCCTTGCCTTTCCTTGGTTTGTAAAACATAAGTATGAATTGATGCATATTTCACCCTGAAAGCTGCATATTCCCTCAGCATTTATAACTTTTGTGAACATATTGTCAAGTACCAGTGTTCAAGTGAGTGGAGGCCATTGCAGTTAGCTTCGCTCTCCCTCCCCCTCCCCCTTCCCCTATGGCTAAGTGCAGTGCCACACACTCAAGCTTTTACATGTGGCAAAGCTGAACATTGAGAATTCACCGGCAAGTTTGTACTAAGACTTGCTAATCTTCAGCAATATAGGAAACACTTACTGGACATGGGCTATGACCAAACTGGGAGACAAAAAAGGAGCTCAGGACAAATTTGTCTTTGTTTCATCTAGTTCCCACAGCGCCCCCTCAGGGTGTGGAGGCTGTAGCTGTCAACTCGACCACTATCAAATTCACGTGGAATCCACCACCTCAGCAGTTTATCAACGGCATCAATCAAGGTTACAAGGTAATGCACCTGCATGAGGGAACAGTTCATTACAAATTACTTGGTATCTCTCTTAAATTATAGTGGCATTATCATTATTATTATTATTTTACTGATTACTTCCTGGAAAAAAACATTTCACTATTAATTACTTGTTTCTACATTTCTCTTGAGGAAACCCACACACATCTGTGCACCGTTCAGTAGTTTTTTCAGTGTCATATTTTAAAAGAATTACACAATCACAGTAAACATCATTTCAAAGACATATAACACACAGCCAGTTGTGCTGATTAAAGTGATGAAAGGCTAATGGTATTTTTTAAAAAAAACAAATTAGCCAGAAGAAACAGCTGCCTTGAAGTAAAAATATAATGAATACGATGTAGATCTAGTTCACAGAGCTGTTTTTAAATGAAATTTGAGGCTTGGCTGTTTAGGTGAGCTTGGGGTCTTTCTTCTTTAGTGTAGGGGTCTCTATCAGTCAAAACTGTTAACAGATGAATAATTTTGGTCAAGTATACAGAGCTTTCTGCACCATCATTGCTCTGTTCATATTCACAATCACAATTAAGCTGTCAGTTGTGGCACATTGCAAAATACTAAGTCAATAATTGTGATGTCTTACAAGAAAAGTAACTGTAAGGTTATACCACATTTGTGGGCAGCCTTGGCCTAATTGTTAGAGAAGTGGGTTTGTGACCGTGGATTTGATTCCTGAAAGTGCCCTTGAGCAAGATGCCTAACCCCTACTGCTCCTCGGGCACCGCTACAGGCAGGGTGTGTGTTCTTACTGCCTCAGATGGGTCAAAAGGGGATTTATACAGTTATTATTTTTATTATTCTTATTATTTTATTATATTTATTAATTATTGGGACATGAAAAAGTCATCGCATTACTTACTTACTTACTTACTTTTACCCCAACACTGTCCCACATAATGTCATGTGTGTTGCAGAACCCATACTATATAAACAAGTCTATTAAACGAAGGCTGGTATGAGGCTTGCATGTTGCTCAATAAGCTTCTATTACTTCTATTAGTAACTGCATTACCCTCACATTATTTACATAATTGGTTTAAGTCTCTCTCTCTCTCTCTCTCTCTCTCTCTCTCTCTCTCTCTCTCTCTCTCTCTCTCTCTCGCTCGCT
>JBBIGC010000137.1:9237749-9251236 GCA_037576955.1 Lepidarchus adonis
TATATATATAAATGGCGCCATTTTATGATGTCTTGAACACACTGGATTGTATTTAAGTCAGTCTTCGATAAGGACTTGCTAAATTTGAGTGAACATAACTCAAGTAAACAAAACTTGGTATGGGTAAGTGGGTTCAGAGTGGAAATAGATTTCAGGTCTCTCTCTCTATATCACTCTATCTCTCGCTTCCTCTCTCTCTCTCTACCTGTGCCTACCCAGAGAGCCAGCTGAAATCCTAGCTCAGCTGATTCCATTGCCCTAAACTTCATAACTGTTTCTTTCATGTCTCTATCTTAGCTTTCAGACTCTCACAGGCTGAGTGCATACAGTAAGAGTTATATGATGGGAGTGTTATTAAAAGCTTAGCAGGCTTTTCACCCTGTAACGATTTACAATGCTTGCGCACACACGCACACCCATCCACCACCCACACACCCAATCTTTTACAAAGCAGGGATGGGTATGTGCGACCAGCCCGCCTCAAATTTGAATTACGCTTGATCCACTGCTGTGATTACATGGCCAGTCAAGTGGTATTTTATATGCATTCAGTGGCCCATCTCATCTTGATTATGATGACTCCCCTCCCTCTGTTTAGGACTTTCTATCCCGTCAGCTCTTTATCGCCTTTTAAACAGTCCAACTGGCATCAAATAGATTATTTAAGCCTGATTTGTGTCTTTGGTAACTGCAGACCCAGAAGAGCAGCACATTGTGAGGCTTTTTGAGTAACAATTCTCATTCACTAAGACAGAGGCTTGAAACTCATTTGCCACTCAATATTTCTATGGGGTAATCTGTCCCTAACCTTTTAAAAGCTAAATGATATATTCAGAAACTGTTAATTACACGTCTGACTCACTGACAGTACCTTTACTTTGAGCTGATTGAATGAAGTTCAGGTAGTTAAATGTTGTGCCTAACAAGCTGATGTACTTAATGTTTGAACTAATTTGAATTAAATAGTTGGAGCATTTCTCTATTTTTGTTTGTTTTTCCCCCTTTATTATATAATTTTTAAAAATCTCAGCTGTTGTTTACTGTTTAAACATTCCATGGAGACTAGGCCAGTAGAAAGAAAATCATGGTGCATTAACTGTGTTTTAAGATGTTTTCCTTCCACTGTAAAGGTAGTTTTTGGAGACACATTGCTTTGTTTGGCATTTGTCTGTGTCTGGGTATGATTACACATAGTTTCAGGGCTTTGTGCCTTATGACAGTTCAGTTGTACTGCAATTGCCAGCAGTGTCCTTAATATTTTCAAAGCATTGTGTGGGTGACATTTATAGATAGTAGCACATGTGTGCCACCTGTTCAAGGCAAGATAACTCATGAGATGTGCGATCCCTCAGGCTGAAGCCCTACACTTCATATAAGCTGAGAATGATGGCCACTAATGACATCGGAGACAGCAAGTACAGCCAAGAGACCGATGCAATTACAACTTTACAAGATGGTGAGTAAAGAGGTGTTGCACACGTGCCCTCTGGTGCTCGCTGATCCAGTATTGATTCAAATTAAAGCACTTCTGACAAGCTTGACAGCCTATCACCATGATTCTGCAGTGTTTTGGTCTGCAAACATGGATAATATCAATATTTAAATGTTGTGTGTGCTATATTCTTCCATTTTCTTCCAGTTCCTGATGATGCTCCTGTTATCCAGTCTGTGAAGCCCTCAACGACTACCTCCGTACTGGTACAATGGCAGGTACAGTGGTATTGCTTTGTTTCTAATGATCAGCTGCCCAGATTAGTTTCAAGTACAACTAAATATGAACAGACCTAAGGCTGATCCATAAGGCCAGAAGTCACTGTATATTTTTTCATATCATTCAGAATTGATAATTATCAATGCTGTTTGGTGTTGCCACATTTGGTAGCCACAATGGATCTGCAATTTTTGCAAAGCTTGTTCCTTTGCTTTACATACAGTTTAAGATAATGGATCCATTTTCATAATGTCAGGCCTGTGTGGCTTTTTTTGAACCACAGGCAATTTTTTTTAACATTGTACAAACCCCATTTCCAAGAAAGTTCGAATTTTTCATAATATGCAATACAATTTTTTTGTTAATTCACTTGAATTTTTATTTAACATATACAATTAAAAGAAAATAGTTCCAGTTTTGAAGAACAGAGGCTAGTCTTACCTCTACAGAGGGATTTAATAAGTCCTCCTGTTTGAGCAGGATTTAATGGGCCACCTTGAACTCCAATGCAATCCCTAAAATATAGACAGGAAAGAAATGTGAGAGCAAAGCATAAAGAATAAAAATATATAAATAAGTAAATAAATAAAGTACAATAATTACATATGTAAAAATATATCAAAGCAATGAAAACATTTTTGAGCATCTGATTAACTAAAGACTGTGTAAAATAAGGCCGTTTTTAACTTCTGTTTTTAAGAGTTTAAGCATATCTGATTTGGATCTGGTTCCAGCAGTGGGTGGCATAATGACTAAATGCCATTTCACTCTGCTTACCGTAGTTACAGCCCTGGACACCACTAGCTGACCCACTCCTGATGATCTAAGAGACCTTCTATGCTGGTATACTTTAAACAATGTAGAGAGATATTTATTGCCCAAACCATTGAGTGACTTTTAGACAATGAGTAATACTTCAAACTCGATTCTGCGGTGGATTGGAAGCCAGTAAAGAAACACGAGGACTGGAGAAATAGGCTCCCTTTTCTTTTAGTTAGAATTCTAGCAGCAGCATTGTGGATAAGCTGCAGCTGTCTAATGGTCTTTTTAGGGAGGTCTGTGAATACGGAATTGCAATAGTCGACACTGCTGGGTATGAAGGCATGAATACGTTTCTCTAAATCCTGCATCGACAGACAATCAAGACTTCAAGTGCTCAGCAGTCCATGTTCTCCTCCTAATGAAGCTCCATATATTTTCAGATTTGGACTGCAAGCACCTTATTGCCATTGTAGCATGTACAGAATGAGGCCTGGCATTACCTTACTGGCAAAACAGTGACTAAATGGCAGAAAATGTCTCTAGGAACTCCCTCAGAATATTCCTCAGTGTCAAAGTGACCTTCACATGAGAATTAAAACACGTGTTTTAAACATTTTAGAAAAATCCAAACTTCTCTCTAAATGGGCTTTGTACTTAAACATGTGACCTTTTTGACTCCATAATTTGAACACTGATTTTTTAGTAACTGGGTTATGGTTTATGACTGTCCAGTCAGTTTTGTGTACTGAAGTAGCAACTGTTGAAAGTTACTATATAGCTTAAAGCTGCTGAGAAATGGAACTACTAAAATCATACTCAAACCTTGAATTGTTTATGCACAATATTAGTATAGAAAAAAAATCAATTTCAACAATCACTTTTGTTGTTTTTAACTCCCAGACCTACACAGATTCATCTTTAGTTACTGTACTTCAAGCTGACTAAGGGGGTGGAGCAGTCAAGATAATTGCCTGTTAAATGCATGCGTTACAGCTATTATCTGTTTAATTATCTGGCTCTCATTGATGAACAGGCCTCTTTAGCAGGACGTGGTGAGCGGCTCGTCACAGCTCGCTTGGTATTCGTCCCGTGATTTTGCATATCTCAGCGACATGGTGTACTGATAACACATTTTACAGAGTTCACCAAAGACTCTGACAGGGCCGGCATAATTAATACCCGGGCATGCCTGCAGTCATCACACCCCAAAGGGATGTTAATTAGCAGCAAAACCTTCCTTCCCTGACCTACAAGGGCTAGATCATTTCTCTAGCTGGCTGCTTTATCAACGGGTGTGGAGGCCTTGTCCAGTTGATTACTTTCAGTTCAGTGCTTTGTTAACGATCCCTCGACCGTGTGGCCCTGAAATGAAATCCTCATCTTTCATTTCTGCCGTCTGCTTGTCGTAGAATCTGATGCATGGAAAACCCCTCCCTCCTTCCTGTCAGTCTTCTGTTTTCTTTTTTCTTTTTTTCCCTTCGGCCTGGCTTTAATAGGGAGCACAAGGCCAGCCGGGGGAATGTGACCTTTAATTTAATCTGCGCTGTTGCAGCCGCCCAAGGAGGAGAGTGTGAACGGGGTGCTAGTGGGCTACCGGCTGTATTACCGTGAGCTACAGTATGACAGCGCTCCACAGGAGTCCAAGAAGGCCATCAACAGCTCTTCAGCGCGCATAGATCTAACAGGTAGGGGGGTACAAATAAGTGGCAATGCACACACACACACCTTTCGAGCAGAAAAATCTAGACCCACCTTGAGTGTTTTTTTTTCTTGCGAAAATACTTTTGCATTTACATTTTCAAGAACATATACTGTATTCATTTTCAAGCGCACTCAGACTAAAGTTAAACTTTAATAAACAAAATAAGAGCCCAGTTCATTCATCATGGTGCCTTACCTTACATAAAAGGTAGCTGGGATAATTTCAAATTATGTAAAAAGCAAATAAACAAATAAAACAAAAAGGAAAGTGTTTTTAAAGGTGTTTTCTTGCGACTGTGACTAATTGAGATCCCTCAGCTGAAGGGATCTTTTTTTTTCACAAGGACTAAAGGGTAATTTAAAAAAATATTAATTAAAAAACTGAAAAAAAGCAGGACAGCCTTCTTAAGCATTATCTGAACGGGTGGCCATCATCCATACCTATGCAACTGGCGGCAGGAGAGAATAATTTTCTGGCGGATGGCTGAGCTAGCTGAATTCATTAGGTCCCCGAGCTACAGAATCAGAATTTGAGCTGGAGTCTTTGGCACTGAGCTTGCCATTGCACTCCTCACTGTAGGCCCCATCCAGCCAATAAATCTCCTTTGCCAAATTGGACTCAGCACTGTTGACAGCATTTAAATGCACAGGCCTGGAGCACCCAAGCGCGAAAGCGTGTTTAATATTTTTCCTCTTCTTTTCACCAGCCAGAAAAGAAGTAAATCACCTTATGCTCCTCTCTCTCTCTCTCTCCCCTGTTGTTTTCTTCTCCCTATTCTCTGCTTTCTTCTCCTCTGTTCTCTTGACCTCTGCCCTCTTCCGTTCTCCTCCTCTACCTCCAGGTTAAAACCTTTCACCTGCTTTGTGCCACTGGCTGCTTGGGTACTTGTGCAAATCCATAAGCAAAATCCTGCAGCTTTGCCCTATTTGATCAATCTTAACAGCTTGTGTTCAAAAGTCAGCAGGTGTTCCAAAAACACGATCAGGCCCTCTGTCACTTTTAGGAACGCGCCACTGAAGTGCAGCACTAGCTCGTGCTACTTTTGAAGTGCTAATGCGCTTTCCATTCCTACCTAATATTGTTGTATTGCCAAACATGGCAGAGACACAAGACAAGAATAAAAAAGTACAAAATCTTCAGGAGATGTCATGCTTTACATGAAATGCAGCATTTTGCTTCAGCATTCTAAATTGAAATTGGTTCTCTGAAATCGGTAGATGCAGTGTGGTGTGGTCTTATTAGCTCTCGAGTACCCAAGCTTGTTATATAGTGCTCTATATTGACTGCTGAATCATTAATCACTCAGGCTCTTTGGTGTTGCTCTTGGGGTTTCGTTCCAGTCCGTGTGGATGGAGAGACGAGCATTGTGAGATTTCATCAATCCTGTGAAGAAATATGTGATGATGAGCAACTTCTGAAAACCAAAAATTTACAGCCATGATGAAATAGCTCTTTGATTTGTGTATTTCCATCTTGCCTCATCCTTTAGTAATGCACTCCTCATCTATCTCTCTCTTTTTCTCTCTCCACCTCCTCTCCCCCCATACCCCTCCACCAGCCAAAAGCACTGTGAAGACAGTGAGCAACCCTTCACTTACAGAATTCGAACTCACGCGTAAGTTTTATTCAATCGTGTGTCTGAATTAGGCAGCATGCCTTTGAAGTCCAAATAAAAAATTCACACTCCCTGTGGCTAAGAGTGTAATGCCCAATGCTGTCCATATTCAGAGGACAAGGTGCTTCCTCTAATCTGTCTGTTCTGACAAGGAACAGTCTACATTTCGGTTATGCAGAGACAGAATCTGTTTCCATGCACCAAACAAACCTAAACTAGACTCACTGTGCTGCAGGGGCTTGCCTCATCAATACAACACGCAGCACATTGATTCTTGGTATTTCAGTAACAATCCTAGAACATGCAGCCTCCTCCAGAATAACATCAGTTCACCATTTCACAGAGATAATCCTCATCTGAGCAGCACTTTTTTACAGTATGTTACTGGAGAAATGTCTTTTATCTCTTATCTGCAAGCTTATGTCCATTTGTTAAGTGTTGTTGTACATTTTTGTCTTCTCACAATTGTGTGTTCACAGAGCTTCAGAAGTACAAGCGCTATGAAATTGTGATGACAGCTTACAACATTATCGGTGAGAGCCCTGCCAGCACACCAGTAGAGGTGTTCGTAGGAGAAGCAGGTAACATTTGCATCAAATAAACCAATTTATGTGTAATTATGAATATGACCAGGAGCCTTGATAATGAACAGTTCTTCTGCTATCTACTTAAACTACAGACTTCCTTTCATTTGAGTGTCCATAAAACATAAAGACTTAAATTTGCCACTTTAATTTTGCACTGTACCAACAAGGAAAGTTTGTACCTCACCCATTAACACAGATTTCAGCACACTACTGCTGTGTTTCCGCATGCACAGTATTTGATCCTTTATTTTAGCTTACTGTCTGTTAGAACCACTTAAGTGTGTTTGTGATTGTTACAGTTTCTCTGAGATCTGAAATTTCCATTATTTGTTAGCTGCATTAGCTTAGCAGCGCCAAGGCTAAAGACTTCAAGCATGTCTAATTAACTACACATGCTGTAAGTGGAAATTATGATTTTGGTCATGACAGCCATTTTATCAGATTTTTGGATAAACTGCTCTACAACTCTATAAACCCTGTTTGCTCAAATGTTGGACCATTTTAAAATTAATTTGATGCATGCAACACAAAAAGTAGTGAAAGTATTAATTTGTATTTGAAAGTATGGTATTCTGCAATTCTTAAGTTAGACCATTTGAAACATTCTCTAATTAGCAGAGGAACTAGTAAAAGGGAGGAGTATCATGTCTAAGTATAAAATGAGCATCCATCAAAGTAAATACCGGTATGTGTTGTCATGAGAATTGTCAGTCAGTTGAAAACATTTCTTTTTTGAACATCTGTAGTACATAATATTGTATCTTGGTCAAACAAATGCAGCTTTAAACTGTTATGCAAAGAGAAAACCATATATCAGTTGAATGCCACTGAGTTCTCTGGGCCAGAGCTTGTCTCAGAAGGAGAGTGGAAAAGAAAATAAAAACTCAGATGTTTTCCATGTTTTAGCTTGATTTTAAGTAAAATTGACATTGAGGTCTCCATGTCAAAGACGAAATTGACTATTCAGACTATTATGAGTGGAAGGCACAAAAGTTGCCATAGTATGGGGAGGCATCAGTTACCACATCATGGGCAACTTACTGATGTGTAAAGGTGTCTTTGATATATTTTGGGATTTTAGTGAGACATATACTGCCAACAAGATGACATTTTTTAAGGGGAAAGCTCATGGTTATTTCATCAAGTCAGTGCTAAGTTTCATTACAAAGATCATGCTTTTGAGCCACTGAAGTCTTGCATGCAAAATCTCTACTTGCAAATAATTAGTATTCTCAGTTTCTAAATGATTAACAAGTGTAAATTAAAGGTGATGTAACACAATGGGAAACATGTCTGTCCCATCCTTTTGTTGAGTTGCAGACATGAAATGTCAGATTTGACCATATGTACAAAATGCATTTACAATACAATATAATCAGTGAAAACATAAAAAATATTTTATTTGTACAAAAAGTTCAAGAGAATGAATAAATATTGTGTTGTAAATGTTCTTTTTATTGCATTTTACAAAATGTCCCAACTTTTCCAGAAATCAGGTTTTTTTAAATTGTTCTTCTCTTTAACTATATTAAACAAATGTTGAAATCCAACAGAAATATTTCAGTGTGTTTTGTCAGTTCAGGTCCATTCAAATCTATTTTTTTCCACAATGTAGCAACATTAACTAACACATATGTTTGTTCACCCATGGCACGATCACGTCATGTTATATTTCACTGAGAAGCTTTTCTCCTGCAGACTCTTAAAATATGTCTATATTCTTAAACGAATAACAGCGATCACATAAATGATGCATGTATCTAAGATTGACTGGGTAATGCAGTTCTAAGACCAATTCTTAAAAACATTTTGATAAAACAATAAATTAATGTTCATTTAGAAATCTGTTCTGTACAATCGTTTCTCAAGCCGATGATAATGAAAAAGTATTTTAACTCATAACATCTTCCAAAGAGTTTTGGTTTTAACAATATGCAAATATACATCTACTCATATACAGCACCATTTCAATTGCATTTACAAAATATGTTTTAAAACAAGCAATAGCATAAGAAATATTTCTAAGAATATCAGTAATTATGCTCACCGTTCATTGTGATATAATTGTTACTAATTAAAATACTTTAACTGAAGCTTCCTACCTTGAAATTAAAAAAAAATATGTTTATATACAATATGTGTAATAAAATTTATGTAAATAACATCCTTCTTCAATGCAGTTCTTTTCAATTTTGCATCAACCTGGGTCAGATTTATATACTTGTGAAAACCAGCCATGACTAGTCCCGCTGAATGGTGGGTTTGATATGGAGCATTGTGCTGGAACTCTCTGGTTTGGTAGGTTCACTGCAACTAAAGCAACCTGACAGATAAGAATTGTGTCCAAGCAGTGATGAGGCATGAGTACAGGAGACAGGCTCAGGGTGAAATGAGGGTATGGATCATACTTGTTTGACAGGCATTCCACCCAGGCTCAGTCTGCATAGGATCCCAGAGAGCACTGGGGAGGGACGGGTGATCACTCATTCTTCTGACTGACAAGTGTCAGTGGTCATTTTAGTCATTACGGTCACCATAAGGCCTTTGAACTCTCCCAGCAGTGCATGCTCCTCTATAGAAACACTGGAGTTCTGTAGGAAACTGAATGGACCCTAGGTTCTGAGGAACATGTAAAGAAATGGCGAACAGGCAGAAATTCACAGCTCATTGGGTTTGCTGGTGATATAGGCTTGTGTAGTCAGTTGGCAAGAGGCAATTTGTACAGTTTTTGCTTTTTTCTGATATTACATCACGTTTTTGCAGGCTTGACCCTGCTGAAATAGAGATCTTGCCATGCAGGAAAAAGGCTCGCTGGCTGTGCGGTTGACAGTTCCTGAGTATTGTATCTAAACTCACTTGAACATGGACACACACACACACACATAGACAGACCCAGACAGAGTCTACCCTTTATTTTCAAAAGATTCCACCTCATACAGGCTAATGACCTCTACACTGACCGCTTTTGCATCTAAGTATAGAATTTTAGCCCAGCCTATTGCCTCTGCTTTTCAGCTGAAAGTAATGAAGTGCTGGATTTTAGAGTGCTCTTCAAATTCAACACAAGTCGCCTGGTTGCTAAAAACAGTCAACGTTCAGCACAATTACTGGCTGAGTAATATCCCATTGCCCTGGCAAACAGCCGAACCTGAGCGGGCTTCAACATCTAATGAGCTGCCAAACGGCAAGACAGGATGATGACGTCTGAGTTACACCATTGGAGACTGGGCTCTAATTGCTGCACTGACTTGTGTGATGCCATACACCAATTGTGCTGTTCAACACAGACTCAGGCTGACATAGTAGACCAATTGCATTTTCTATATGATCAATTGAATGCCTCCAATATGAGTCTTTAGTGGAAGAGGAAAAAAACAATTCCCTACAGATACTTAAACATCATAGTTCTCAGATTCCCTCACAAATATCGAACAGCTCAACAATGTTACAAATGCGAGATGTCGTTTCACTGCTCGATTTCATCCCGGCCTGGAGACAAATATGGATAAAAGTAGAAACAACAACTGCAGACCATGTGAGTGCTACTACTACATCTTACTACATAATTAACTGTAGTCTTTCCTCAGTTTTTGTGGGAAACAATGTATGATGCAGAGTCTAAATAAATAAAGTTAATCTTTTAAAAAATACTAAACAGCTTTACATGGTTTGTGGTAAGCATGTGATGTTGGTTGTTTTCCTCATGATAAGCTTCCACTACTTTTAATTGGCTTCAGAGTTCCGGAGCAAATCTAAAGAGTCTTGGTAAATCTACCATTGAGGGAAATGGTGTAATTTCTTTATTTCTTTGTTTGTTTGTTTGTTTGTTTTTAAACCAACTATTCTTGTAAGAGTCATGGTTGTGAATGGTGGGGCCATCTCTCCTCTCCACATCTCTTTGGGGTGCTTTTGGCCGTTTCTCGTAAGAGGCTTAATGAAGCAGTAAATATGAATCTGTCATAAAGAACTCAAGCAGCTGGCGGAGCTGCACAGGGTTATCAGCATCAGGTTATTAACAGCATCATTAGAGGGGGGCCAGGCGGAGAGATTACTAGCAGCAGCAGGAGGGGGAGCGCCAAACAAACAAATGAATTTCCCGCTGATTAACGTCAGGTTTGGTGCCATTTGAGAATGAGCAGGGAGGCAGTAAGGAGTTGGGCGTGCAGGGAAGAGGGACCTGAGGCTTGGGGGGGGGGGGGGGGGGGTTCTGAAGGGTGCAATGCCTTTTAAAACAGTAGGTCATAAAACAATCAAACATAGAATTAAGTCAATCAGCCAAGACGTATGGAATGAAAAATTAACTTCTTAACCTTTTTACACTGGCAAGTAGTGTAAGCTTATTCCCCATATGACTGCAGACCTTAACCTACATGACTAAATCTCTCTCACACACACACACCTCGTCTAGAGTTCAAGGCACCTCAAAAAAACTCATCCACAGTTGCCCACTTTTGAGATTTTTGACAACTGGTACGGTGGGTGGAGTTGGGGGGTTTCTTGAGAGTTAAAGTGTCAAAAAAAACATGCCCAAGAGTTGTCTACATCACTTTTAAAGAGGACTGAAATAAAATCACTAGTAGTAGTCGTGTACTTTTGTGTGACAAGCACTTCTATATGATGTTACTTAACAACTCGACATTCAGTTTGCAAAGTGCTAATTGATGGGATACAGGTTCATAAATAATGGGATATAAACCATTACTGTACTTACAATGGTTGGCTGCAGTGGAAAACCTAAGAAATAACCTTAAAAAGAAACAATAAACATGTTTTGGTGATAAACTGCAAGGGGAAATGTGTACAAACTGATTTTTCACCAAATTATTCCTTTAATCTTGGGCCTGTCGTGCCGTTCTGGAGCTCTCGATGACATCGGCCTATTAGCACTGTATGATGCACCTGATGAAGCATCATAGAGTCGGCTCCCTCCTTAACTTCAGTGCCATTGCTCTTCGTTCCTGCTCATAAATTATTCCACCAGTGAGGCCACACATAAGCAGCGTATGTTTTGTACACATAATTGAACCAAACCTGCTGACATGCTTCATGAGTCGTCTCTGGCTTTAAGAGGTTTTTAGATTTTTGTGGTAAAATTTGGCACAGAGTACGACTCTCAGCTCTGTCTACTGCTGTGATCTGTGTTTGTGAGCTCTTTAGTCTCACACCCCTCAGCCCTTGATAAGAAGAAACAGAGACATTAATCATACTGGGGTGCAGTTGAGTTTGCATGGTTTTCTGGTAAAGTGAAAGTGTCAGTATCTTTAGGCATGGGGGGGCTGAGTTGAAGCTGTTTTTTGGCAACAGTATTTGCTGGCAATGTTATTTTAGTGTCTTTATAATATCTTATATAGTACTGTGTCCCTTGTAGTTTACTGTGCTTTGTAAATAATATTTTTAAAATGCAGTTTTTCTTATAGTATAGCACTGATTAAAGTTCTCTGTCATTTATTGTACAAATGCATTTCCAAAAAAGTTGTAATGCTATATAAAACATAGATATACACTGATTTAAACCTGTATTTAACACATCAAATGTGGTAAATGAGAACTGTTATAGTTTTTGGAAAATGCATGCTTGTTTTGAATTTGATGCCAGCGACATGCAAAAAGGTAGCGACAGGGACATGCTTACCACCGTACTGCATCACCTCTCCTTTAACAACCATAAGCATCTTGGAACCGAGAAGACCAATTGCTGGAGTTCTGAAAAGCAGCTGTTGGCCCATTTTTACATGATAATAGGATTTTAGCTGCTCAAAACTTTGGGATGTCCTTCGTCATATTTCTTTTATTTCAAAATGTGCAAAATGTTGTAATACATGCATAATGTTGTTTGGCATTGTCTAGCTGAAATAAGCATGGCCTTCTCTGAAAAGATGTTGTGTAGTTGGTCATCCCATAGATCATCCCACAATAACTAGGGCCTTCCCATGTGTGGAAACTACCCATGCCATGTGCCCCCATACTATCATGGATGCTTGAAATATGTACTCATAACTGTATGGTCCCTATCCTCTTTAGCCTAGATGATCTTTTTTGAGAAATTCCAAAAATAATCTAAAATAAACAAACAATGTGGCATCATTTCTGGATCATGTTTAAACAGTAATTTTTTTATTCTTTGCATGATACACTTTTAATTAGCATTTGTAGATGTAGCAATAAGTATGTTCACCGACTGAGGGCTCACAGTTCGCAGCCATCCAGTTTTGGTTTCAGATTAAACCCATGGTAATCTTTCTGGATTCTCTGAATCTATTAATGATGTTATTTACTGTAGATGATGAAATCCCCAAATTCTTTGCAATGTTCTGTTAAGGAACGTTTGCCTGTGCAGTCTTTCTCAATCTGAATAAACTTACTTTTTACCTCTGCCCTACTGGGATGCTCTTTTTGTTACTGACCTGTTGCCAGTGTTTAGCATTGCATTACTTTTCCAGTTATTCGTTGTCCCTGTCCTAAGTTTTTAGAAATGTGCTAGCAGCAAATTCTAAATGACCATATATTGTCCATAAAAAGCTATAACATTTTTCATTTTGGTACGATGTTTGCATTATGTTTTTACTTGGAAAAGGGGTTGTGTAATGATTCTTTCAGTACTGCTTCTTTTATAGCAATACAATGTTTTAGTCTCTTCTTTGCTACGAGTCCTCTGTTACCTCCAAACAGTCCACAATTTTTCTCCATCCCTATGTTGTCAAGGTTAGAGCAAATGTGTGAACCGTCTTTAGCTCCCTGGGGGCCAGTTGAAAAGCAGTGTATAAGACACCATGTCCGATATAGTTCTGTAGGGCCACCCACATAGTCTGAGTTTTTTCCTTTTATAGTACTCTGTTCAATGTAACATATTTCTTATATCACTCTATTCTCTCAGCCCCCTCAGTGGCACCACAGAATATCCAAGTCAACACCATGTCATCCACCCAGCTGGAGGTGCAGTGGGAGCCACCCCCCGTGGAGACTCAGAACGGCATCATCCAAGGCTACAAGGTCTCAACCTCTCCTCCTTCTTTTCCTCTAAAGCTCTCCTTCGCTTTTTCTCTCTCTCTCTCTCTCTCTCTCTCTCTCTCTCTCTCTCTCTCTCTCTCTCTCTCTCTCTCTCTCTCTCTC
>JBBIGC010000137.1:9272397-9301654 GCA_037576955.1 Lepidarchus adonis
CTGACTGGTACCTACCCTCCGGTTTCTTTAATGTAATTGTGTTTCTGCTTTTGTGTTTGTGTTTCTCAATTTGTTGTTGTGTTTCTACTTTTGTGTTTGTGTTTCTCAATTTGTTGTTGCGATTCTGCGTTTGTGTTTGTAATTCTCAATTTGTTGTTGTGGTTTGCACTTCAGGGCCACCGTAGGGGGTTGGGGATGTATTTACAATATATATTTGGTGATTGACTTCTAAAATTAGTTAGCAATATCAGTTCCAGGGCCAAGCTAAAAATTCTTTGTCTGATCGAGTAAATTTTGAGAAAGTAGAAAAGTATGAACAGCTGAAGCTGTAGCAAAATGGTATCTTATCTTCATGTACAGCATTTCTGTAATGAATCAATGTTGACTCACCCTGCTCGTGAAAGAAATCTGCATTACTTCAACAAACCCACAGGGGTTGCTATACCCTCAAAAAATAAAGATTCCTTTATTCATATACCAATATTAACACTAGCAATATGAGATTTTTTATGGTTGTTATCAATAAAGATATAAGAACATCAGATTTCTTATTAATTTATTAATTAGTTATTCATTATATTTGTCGAAACCCTTGACTAAGAAGATCAGTGATGAAGATCTGTTCACATTTTATTACAAATTAATGCACAAAACCATGAAATTCCAAAAGGTTTGCATGCTTTTTCTTGCTATTGCCATTTGGTGCACTGCTTTACATATTTAATATTTTCATTAGCAGCAATTTCTCGGATAAGCTCCAGGCACATTTTCTAGTGTGGTGTGACTTGTGTGATTAACTGCTTGTGTGATTTGAACATTCTGAAGAGGGACAGGTGTGCACACCGCTTGAGAAACAGTTCCATACAGTGTGTATCATCATGTGCTAATGGGGATGAATATATCGGTTTGGGACTGGTGTCATTGAACTGTGAAAATCTAGGGCAAACCAGGAAGAAGATAATCAGATAACTGTGACCATAGACAGTCAAGTTTTGTATCAAGCAAGTATTGGCAAAAATTCCTCAGTTCTGAAATAATTAAAAAGTGCAATTTAATGTAAAGGTGATGTAACTAACTGGTAAACACTGTAAAAGTAGCTTTTCAGTCTTATATTCAACAAATATATCAATAGATGTAATAAAATAAGAACACTCTTGGTCGCAGAAGCTCATATTGCCCCATTCAGCAGAAATAATTTGTATATGTATTTGCATAATAGTCTCTGGCTTGTTGAAATTTTGTGCTAAATTTTTCAAGCAAAATTCCATCAAGTCGAAATGTTTTTCTGTTTCCTTGGATGTACTGCTCTTTCAAAATCCCACACATTTCAATAGGGTTCCAAAAATATTTGTTCTGTTTGTGTTTAGGGAGCAATGGCTACACGTTATCTTAAAGGAATCCATGCTATGCTGCAAAAATCATCTCAGAATAATTGTATTTGATGTAACTTTATTATACTTAGTGTAATTTACTTAGACTTATATTTAAATTTCCATATGTTGTATATTTTACATATTTTATATATATTATATATATAGGAGGCTGTGTGAAACACTTTTTCTCCTGAAAAGTCATATATTATTCACTTAACATTTAATGTTATTGATGACACGTAGCAGCCAGTCAGCTTCAGCGCTGCAAGATTCACCACACAGCCAAGTCTCTGCATATTTAACATCTCAATAACCTGGTTTTAAATGCAGCACTTTATACAAAGCATATAAGCGCTGCAAAATCCCCTTGCTGATTATATTTTCTGACCCTTTGCTGTTGGAATTGAGAAATAAATGCATATGTTTGAATATTTTTACTGAAGCAGTATTTTGTGCTAATACCATTGGATTTCCTCGTCCACTCTCTTTCTGCTAACAGGCATGATAAAGTTTAGGCTTAATAATGACTGAAGAAAATATGTATGCTGTTAATTTTTTTTATTCTTTCTTGTAATTAAACTAAGGATTTGTTTTAGTTACATATGAAGCTAAATTTAAGCCACTAACAAAGAAAAAACATTGATAGCCAGTCAGACTTGTTACTTAGCTTATTTAGCTATGTTGCATATGTGTTTGGTATGTTATTTCTCTAGTTTAATGTATAATGTGATACGACCAATTGTGTCTTCATATTAGTACATGGGTCAAATTTCACTTTCTACTGCAAACTCTTGAGATATGGGTTATCTGATTCACATGCAAAGCTGAAACATGCCGTAAGTTTGGACAGTTTGCCCACATTTGAGTTGTGGGTTGCTCAGATAGTCTCTGTGTTAGAGGTGGGTGGAGGAGCTGACCATTCCATATTTCACTCAGCAAGACTTTGGTAAAATAACACAATTTGCAATCAAATTCCTCATAGGTGAAAATAATTTGGCATCTTTCTCAATGCCTGCTCTAGGGATTTGTCTAGTTAACCTATGATGGGGATTCTGGCTACTGAATCTTCTCATTTGTGAATTCAACTACTCATTGCTGATACACTTTTTCAGTTGCTTGTTTAAAAAAACACACGCCTGGTATAATCTCCCAAGAAAAACACTGTTGATTGAATGGGACGCCTTAAAGTAGCTACACATGAGCCTAAGGTCACTGTGCCCAATGTCAGGCATCCCTAAGAGGGATATAAAACTTTTCAGCATTGGCATCTAGAGCCTTCCCAGAAGAGTAGAAGTTGATACTGAAATTCTCTAGTAATACTCCTTATTTGAGAAGAAACTTTGGATGAGCAGGATCCTACCTTCTAACATGGTTTCGTATGCATAAAATGTTACTTTTTTGCAAGAAGTTACTTGTATTCTAACAAATTCAGACAAAATCATACCAAATATCTCTCGACTTCTGTTTGTTTGGATTCTTTTGGCAGCTCTATCCTGTCTCTCAAGGCCAGTCCAGCACTGTGTTGGAAAAGGAGTGCACTTCAGTGTATGCAGCTGTGGAAAAAACAATATGAATAACTTAAACCTTAAAGCAGACTGAGGAAATAATGCACAAATGTTTCACACACACACATTTTTATACTAAATATTTAAATTTTCACCGGAACGTTCTTGTTCAAAGCTGTTTAAAGATGTTGTCTTTCAAATTAAGAATCCTGACAGTAATTTGGGCGGCTACAATGTGTTTAGTAGATTTGTGATAATCTTTAACCATAAATGCCTTAAACCACATTATACAGAGCCAATGAAATCATGTTAACAAACTTGACTGGCTGTGAAAGTTATGCTAAGGTGAGGAGATCCTACCCACGTCCCGTTCTTCCATTTATATTAAAAACACAATGATTAAACATGGTACAAAGTTTTACCAAGTGAAATTATTTATTTTAATTATTCGTATTAAATTATTTTTAAAACATGCTATGTTTTCCTATAAAATTACTTCTACCCATGTAGTGTGAGTTGCTATAAAATTAGTAATTAGTTGCGGTTACTATTTACTATTTTTCTTTTATAAGTAAGGCAATTACTTTACTGATTACTGCAAATAAGAAAGTAATCGCTTACTAGGAAGACTCAGTTTTGGGTTACATCTAAATGTTATTTTTCATTGACAACAGTATTTAAGCCTGAAAAAAGCAGCACTGATGAGCAACAGAAGTCACACATCAATTTCACTACCAAGCTGAAACAAATATTTCTACAACAACTGTATGGCAATGACAGAGATTTCACAACCCAGCTCGGCCCCAGAGAGAGGGACTTGCACTCAGATTGATCTAATAAGCCCCATTTACAAATACTTTGGTCAGAAGATGTTGAAACCTTGAGATTAAGTTGTAAAGCAGCTCTGTAAGTCAGTCTACCACTCTTCTTATGGACAAACTGCACGAAAATAGATACTTACATGGTCTGAACCTGTGTGTCCCTTTAGAAATCACAAAAATGTAACATGTTATTAATTACCAAACTATTTCCAATACTGCTTTCTAAAAAGCACTATGAGTGTAAGATTATTATATTGTATTCTGCAATCTTTGTAAGTTTATTAAACACTATATTGATGATCATGTAAAACATATAAACAAAAACATCTGTCTGTGGGGAAGGGCAAAATATATTCACTTCCATTTATTAAAATAAGCAAAAATCTGACCTTAAACATCAGCAAGTAAAGATTTTCATGCACACTAATAAAGATCAAGGTCTGTATCTATCTAACCTTCCTTAAACTAGACATCTATAGTGTCGTGTTCTTTTTATAAATGTTTTTTAAAAGATTTTAAAACATGTAAATTATCTGCATTCTAATGTATGAAAAATCATCTGCGAATGTCATACATTTTCAATGACTGTACAGGTCTGGGTGTCCCAGGAAAGTCAGTCAGTGTTTTATATGAAAGGGGGTCTCCAAAACCCACTGATCTGCAGGTAACTCTTGCGATTGTGCGAAAGTGCATGTTTATGTTCAGAAAGAGATGGACTTGGACTTTCTTGGGAGGCATTCCAGAAGAAAACATTTGACCTCCAAAACAACCGTTAGAAGAAGACTACACTTTATACTTCTGATAAACAAAGTTATTTGGCTACAGTAACAGTGCATGTGTTGTATAGACCAAAGACAAAGACAAGAAAACAAAGACAATGGCTGCTTTGCTGCCTTAGGGATTGGGCAGCTTGCAGGTATTGATTCCAATATGAATTTCATACAGTGGAAGATAATGTGAGACCATCTGTCAAAGTTAACCCTTTAACGGGATATGATCTTTAATACAGTAGTAAATCCACTAAGAAAAGCTAAAAAAGATGAAATGGCCTTACAAAACGGCAGATCTGAATCTTATTGAAATGCTCTGGGATGTGAAAAGGGCAGTATATTCAAGAAAACACATAAAAAAGCTGGTCAGAGACTAATATCTGTTTTTTGTTATATAACTGATTGAATAAGTTACTTTCTTTATGGTATTGTTTAGGTATATTACTTATCTGTATTAAAGAAGAATTTCCACGGGTGTGCTTATTTTGTCATTATGACTACACTAGTACATTTCTCTCTTTATTCTTAACAGGAATTTAAAAGTTATCTTTTTGGGGGCAAATAATGATGTAGTCTGTTTATAAAAGAGACAAATATCTGCATGTTTTTTGTTTATCTACTGGGAAACGCTGTAGAAGATAATACGCTTGTTTGGTTTAACAGATTGCTTGTTGGTGTCACAGTTTACTCTCCACAGGTTCTGTGAACTGAGAGATGGCTTAAGACCGTGTTCAGTCTTCACTGCCTAGAAGCTTTAGCTTAAAAATATATTGTGGAGTCTAACGTAGGGAGACCACTGAAAATGTGAGATTATATTTTACTCCACTATATATACTTATTTAAAAAATTATTTAGCTATGACTAATAATACTTTCAAAAGTGCTAACAAAGAAAAGCAATATAAAAATGAATATGTAGAACATTTAAGATTCTTCACCATTTCTAAGTCAATAATATAAGTAAATATATGACACTGATCATGTTAAAGAATTGAATCACAAATTCTCCTAAGACATGCACTGTAATAAAAAGTTATCCATGTAATATTTTAGAAAGAACGCTTTCCTCTCTCTACTTTTCTCCAGTTTTCTGTGCTCATTTAAAATACTGATACATCCTTAAAGATGGTAGCATTCAAATGTGTTGGTGAATCACAGACTGGTGGGTGTAGGACTAATGAATGAATCTATGAGTTATGAGATTCACCCTTGGACTAGCCAGTCAGAACAGAACCTCAAACTAGCCAATACAAATGCAGCATTTGACTAATCAATCAGATTCAAAAACAGCCCCAAAACATCACACATCCTCCACCATACTTAACAGCAGAGATTATTTGATTATTTTATGCATAACCATTCTTCTTGTTTCACCAAAACCACAGAGTGATTAATACCAAAACTGTTATGCAAAAAAGTATTTTGTCCAACCACAAGCACTAAATATTTGCTAGTATGGGAATAGTGTCTAATTTGGTGACCTGACCATCTTCTATCATTTTTTTTGCAATCGCCCAATTTTATTCTTTAGAAAAAAAATTCTCTGACAGCATCACTGTTCAACGTGTCTTCTTCCAGACAGGTTTATTATAATTATTGTCTGATGTATAAAGGTCAACATACATTTATCTCCTTTCATTTGTGTATTGTTTGGCCTTCTATTAATCTACAGTTTTTGACACTATTTAGTGTGATAAATTGGAATTTAAACTCTGCTCTCTGCTTGATCCAGTAATTGTTTATGGAAATACAAAGTACAGTATAGTATATCATAAAATAATATATATGATCGTAGTTTATGTTCCAATATACACTTTTCTGAAACATTTTACAAAATATAAGAACAAAGATTTTATCATTTGTAAATTCCCTTGAACTTTAACAAAGTACAAGGCTCCATTGACATGTAAGTTTATATTAAAATGGAAAGTAATGTGTTTTCCTGGGTTATTGGTTCATGGTTATTTCAGCAAGACAGGCAACATTCTGCATGCACTCTAATAGCGTGGCTTCATAAAAAAGTGTGTGCTTGACTGGCCTGGGAATGTGTGCTCCATCATGAAGAAGAGATACAGGCAATAACAACAATGACAAGGATGAGCAAAAAAATCCCTCTGAAAACTAAAAATTTGTATTTTCAGTTCCTATACAATAACAATGTGTGCTTAAAGTGCAAGGTGACATAACACCTGTACATTTAAGTTCAGTTAAAAATAAACATTAGAAATATTTTGTTTGTACATTTGTCAACTTTCCTATCAGCTTTTAGTTAACTACACAGAACATTGACTTTTTTGTATGTTGTCTTTTAGAAACAAATTGTAAAAGGAAGACAAACATTTTACACTATTGTACTAAAACTATGTTACACCACATACTACACTTCCAATATATTATACAATACTAATAGATGCATTTGACACAGTGACATACTATTTCTTATTTAGCATGCATTCTAAGGGAATTTTGTGCTAATGGTATTCTGCCATTGAATATTGATTTACAAAGTATAATTTTGCTCAAAATCTGTTTTGGAAGTGCCTTGCATTGACTAAGCTGGATTCTTGCCCAAATAAAAATGATTTCGGCGAGAGTTGCCAAATATATTAAATTAAGGGCAATTCATTGAACATGCAACCTTAAATAAAAAGCCTTGTGTTTCATATCCTATAACTTAAGATGCACTGCAGACTAATGCAAATGCTAATCTTACGTTTGACTTCTGGCCACACGTTTATTCACTGATACTGTTAAATATATTTGAAAACTGCTTATTAAGCATGCTAGAACCATGACCCTGCCAACACTAACTCCCTAAATAGCTGAATCAGAGTCATTCCTTAATCATTCTCTACTGCCAATGACTACAGCTTATCTCTGGCATGATTTAAATTCAATATCAGGTTTCACAGAGCTGAAATATGTCTTCTGGTCTTAAGCAAGAAATGGAACAATACAGATTGGTAACTTGAGACTGTCCCAATTCGTTTGTGTGTGTGTGTGGTCATTTCCCTCCCCAAACAAACGCATATTCCGTAGTAAAACTCCACCCTCCGTGTTTTGGGTCTTTCTTGTTCTTTCTATGTTTATAAACAGAGAAAGCAGGGAATGGTCAGAGCGGCGTGACGTCACGGACGAAGTAAATGAGAGTAATAAAAAAACTTTGATTTTTGGGCGAAAAGTACCGAATGCCACGGGTGCTACGCACAAACATGCAAATGCAGACACCGTGTACAAATCTGACATATATTCGTTGTCTTTTCGCTGCCACATGTAACGCACGTGTCGTCCGGTTCCAGGAACTACGACACCGTTAACCGTTTGTTTACCACACCAGTCAAAGTCTGACACAAACCGCGCTCAGATAACGACAACAGCCGGATTCGGACTTAAATATGTGAAGAAGTCTTCATGTAATGCCGTGTTGTCAGTTATTCCTTCCCCTGCAGATGTAGGTGGTGAGTTTTTAATCCTCCACGAACTCCAGGCCGAATCCAGGCCGCGTGTTGTCGCTCACCATCTCCATGTTGTGACTAGCACCAACAGCAACAGAGCGAAGCCTGCCGACGCTCTGCCACCGCGCTAAAAAAACTCATCCCGTTGAAGTTTGCGAGAAAGATGGCCGATTTCGGGGACGACACCGGGGCCAGAGCCCTTTTAGCCCTTAAATCTGCACCTTGTAGTCCGGTCAGGGTCACGGTTCCACCGATCTACACGCTGCCGTCGATCTCACCCGGGGTCTCTCTGAGTTCCCCGCCGCAGGCCCTCGCCCGCCTGGAAGGCAGGGACTTCGAGTTCGTCATGCGCCAGAGGACCGTGACCGTGGGCCGCAATTCCTCGCACGGCTCGGTGGACGTCAATATGGGCCACTCCAGCTTCATCTCGAGACGGCACTTGCAGATAACCTTCGAAGAGCCCAACTTCTATCTGCGCTGTCTCGGGAAGAACGGCGTGTTTGTGGATGGTGTTTTCCAGAGGAGAGGCGCTCCTCCGATTCAGTTACCCAGAGAGTAAGTTACCTCACTCGGCGTGTTGGCTGCAGCATTAGCCAGCTAGCTAGTTAGCAAGCTAACTAGCTAGCTAACTAGCTGCCCTACTATCGTCCTCAGATGTGACTTGACATGTCCCTGAGCTGAAAGTGCTTCACTTTTGTATTCGTGGGACACAGCCTTGTTAATCTTGAGGTGTTCTCCCCCTTATCGACGACTTTGTCAGCCTCAAGAACAGAGCCTCTCTGCTCGACGCGGGTCGTTGTTTATGTAGCCGTGGGTTACAATACACCCATCAAACCCTTAATCCCTTTAGTACTTCCACTCACATTTCCCACAGGCTGTTAGTGCACATAAAACACGAGCTTAACATTTGGGTGAGTTTAAGTTTCGTTGAATTTAAGGCAGGGTAGACCCAAAAGGTCAGGCCTACTGGTTGCCTTTCTTTCTAGTGTTTTGTCGAAGGAGGCTCAGGGATAGGACCTTGGCTAGTTGCGTTAAGCCTCTGAAGGGGCGGATTAGGAGACGATTGTTTACTATTTTTTAAACGACATTAACGTATAGTAAAAAAGATAAACGGTTAACGTGCATGTAGACCAACGTCCACCAGAGGCCCATAACAAAAACATGATTAGTAAGCGTAAACACGGGATACTCTGTCAACACGGCTGTGGGGGTGTGTGGTGCTCTGATTGGAGCCTGTAGCAGATCCACACAAGCGTGGTGTGGTTAGACACATTTCTGTAGTGACCTAACCACCTTATAGGCTTCAGGAAACAGCCTAGAAAAAAGACAGTAACATCCACGTGCATACCTGTGTGTTTTGGCTTTAAGCATTAGCAGTCCTACACAAACACCACTTGACCCAATGAAAGAAGCTCTGTTTGGAGGAAGCTGTCACCGTTTTCTGCAGTTTTGTTTAGAGCTCAGTACCACAGACAGTAGTTGTTGAACACCATGACTTAAAGCTCAATGTTGAGTCTCCAAATAAAGGGAAGGCCCAAACATTAGTAAGGAAACGGCTGGGCTTGAAATAGACCTTTTGCTGCAAAACTGCAAGGGCAATTAGGCCTAGTCTTTGCAAAACCATTATTCTCACACTTTATAAACTGCACTAATAAATATTTAATGAATACTAAGCATGTTCTCACACTAGAGCCCCTGGGATATCTTAGGATTTAAATGATAAGAAGAGACTTCGACACATTGACATAATTGAGAGTTTAAGAAAGATTATCACAGTGTGATGTGACATTTGTTTCTCCTGTAATCACATTTTTATTTCTCCGAACTATAATGTCTGCATTTTATTCCATGTAGTGTATTTGTAATCATCAACACACATTTTGCTGTAATGCTAGTCCAGGATGATTAGGATGTGCATACCTATTCAACATAGCACCAAAAGGGTGATGAAAGCCTTTTGCTACTACATAGGTTTACTATATAATGCACCAGTATAGATAGTTTTGCTGTCACAGTTCTGTCTTGTCTTTAACAATATTTTTTTAAAAACACAATTTTGATGGTGTAGCAGAAATGTATGCTTGTGGAGTAAACCTGCTAATTCATCTCATGAAAACAGGCATGATTGAAGTCTGTATTTCACAGTAAGAAGGCATATCTGATGGGAGACAAGTAACAGTCAAAATACTGGGTGAGTTGACATGGTCTAGTCTTGCACTGTGATCAGTTGAGGATCACAGCAATTTTTCAGAATACCAATGATATTCTTCTCATGAATTTGTGACCCTTAAATCGCCACATTGAGTATGAGGGATTGCTGAGATGCTATAAAATGTCAAAAGTTATGTAAAATATAAAAATGAAAATGTACATTTGTGGGACGTTAATATACGCACTTCTAGGAGGATCAGAAAATGTGCTATTAATACTTTGTTATAAAGTTTTCTACACAAAAACAGCTTAATGTATTGATATGACTCTTGATAATGATATAAAAAACATAACTTTAAATAGAATCACCAGTGGACACTCTTTAACCAATGCATTTATTAGGTTTTGTTTTTTTCCATGCTTTATCAGCAGACAGATCCATGGAGCTTGTTGTCATGGAGGATGTGATGGCTGTTCCAACAGACGGCTATGAAAACATGGTCAGACAAACTAGACCGTGTTGGGTGCATGCCAGACTTACCATTCAAAACAACTGCACTGGGCATGCCGTAGCGTTAAATGTGGCTTCCCTGTCCAGTAGATTTCTGAAGCTTTTTGGCAGTGGTGGATTAATTTATTGCTGTTTGATTCCACAGTATCTTGTGGGAGTTCCTCTAAGTCTATTCCTGAGATGTGCTGTATATTCCTATGCTGTGCTCCAGTTCAGCTGGGAAATACCAGTTTTCCCACTTATACACGTGTACAATGTGATGTTCCAATATACGATATAAATGCTGCACTTAAATCTGATCATAGTCATTTTTAGTAGGTGTGTAGCATTTATCAAAAATTAATGGCAGTGCAATGCAAAATATGTGGAGTATTTGTATTCTGGCAGTTATGATAATTGATGTGATTTTATTGTAATAGTGTTCAGTAGCAATGTAACAATCCATAGAAAAATTGTGAGATCACTGCAAAAACATTATGGAGATGTGAGCGATTTGTGGAGGATCTACTATTTTTTACAATCTAATGCAAATGTATTGTTTGGAAACCAAAGTGAGCAAACAACCAGTGCTATCATCCACACACTCCTCACTCCTCCACGCCACGCTCAGTTCTTCAATGAAATTTTGTTCAAAATATTAGGAGAATATTGAATTGCAAGCCCATTATTGTGAATTAAATTGAATCTTTAATGTAAGAAAGATTTTTGTTTTCTTTATTCTCATTGATGTGCATATCTTTGAGCAAGCACCCTTATAGTTAACCATCTCATGCAAAAATCCTTCTGAGGAACACTTGAACACAACATTAGCAGTTCCTTTTACTTGTAATAAAATGATAATTTGATATGTCGTTACTTGCTTCATTGCCTTGCACTGTACCAAAAGAATATAACACAAGCAAATTCCTTTAAGAGCAGTGGAGGGACAATCTCTTGACATCATTATCCTTTTACACTAAATGACATGTAACCAATAATCCCTCCTGATTTCTGAACATTTGAACATTTGAGTTCTGCTACCTTCTGAATTGAAAACACACAAACGTGGTTTGAAAACATTGATGGACCACTTGGGAAAGTTCATTTATAAAGCTAGAGAATCATGTGTACAGTCTTTTTATGTGTTGCTCTGTGTATGTCAGCAACCACAAACCTGTGATGCATGGAAGTCTGAAGCATACATGTTTGAAGCTGAATTCATAGCTATTGTGGTGCAGGATTGTATTGCAGAATCAGCACAGTTTTCTGCAGCGCAGAAGGTATTTAGCATAGTTGCAGCCTTTCTCTGAGGTTTAGGAAACGTGCTCACTCGTGTCCAGTGACAGATCAATGATGCATATTGATTTTCTTTTCATAGAGACTTCAGAGTTAGGCCTCTCGTGATCTGTGCTTTGGACATATGCTGTTAATGCGATATGTGAAGTTTACATTTAAATTTCTAGCAAAGCTGTAAGTAAAGTAATTCTAAGTCGTTTATTGTAAAATGTGCTAATCTGAAGAAGTCAGCATAATGGTTATAGTAAGCAGATTTCCAAAGCAATTCATTTTTGTTAAAACCATCATGCAAACTACTATTGCTGTTTACCTCAACCTTTGTTTAATCATAGATTCTGCCATAAAATGTATTATAAAATACAGTTCATACATTGAAAATGCACGGCAATATAATACACAATGAAAGCATGTTTTCTTTTCCGTTTACCCTGATTAGCTTTGCAAAAAATATCTGAGATGTGTATGTTCACTGGTCATTTTGAATGGCAAGTAATATGTATAGCTAGTAGACATCAAAACCTTTACGTCCACCATTGTAAATAAATTGTAGAAATCAAGTTTTTCCTGAATCATTGATTTTTACTTCACTCTGAATCAGATCTCAGCCATTGAATTATGGAGGAACATTGAAAAATCAGAGGAATGTCCCTATACAGCAGTGCTATGTCAGAAAATTCTTCCCTTTTTTCTGAGCACAGTATCACTTTAATGGAACACATGCATGTTGTGCTCGTTTATTTCTGTCAGTTTAAGGTAGAATCATGGTATTTTAAATATAAATATTACTTCATGCTGCAGTAATATGCGATGTTTTGTTGAATGCTGAGGTTGGTAGGAAGCTGTCAGTGTTGATCACAGAAATTCTGTTCAATATTAGCCGTTTGTTTCACCACTAAATATGTTGGGGTTTTTTTAGCTCATCTGGAACTGCTTTGCTGCAAGCTTAGTCATTTTCATTAACAACGTAGGATTAGAGGATTAGTTTTTCTGATTGGAGAATAGGCAGTGTAAGAAATTCTTTTACTTTTTTGGGACCTTGGGTATGTGAGAAGTGCCATGTAAATTTAATGTTGCAAGCATTAACTTTTGAAAGTATATTTTTGTCTTCTTTAACAAGGGAGTAAATTTTTTTTAAAATATTTAAATATTTTGTTAAAAGTATTGCCTAAATGATGAACACACGTGCACACAAACACAGAGTCCCGATAGATAACGGTAGCTACATACATACAAAAACATCTCTCCAATGCAGCGTGTTCCTGCCACTACTATCCAGTGGTTCTAAATGCCATATTTAGTCAGTTTCGCCTATATGGGTTAAGTCAGGGCTTGCATTACACCCAATGCATTACCAGTTGTGATTCACAATAAAAATAAAAATAAAACATTGTAGTCTAAGCTGAAATCTAAACTTGCTGTGGGAAAGTGACCCATTATTTTACACATCGCACAAGGGTAAACAACAAATAAGGGGGTAAAGCAGACGTGATATTTTAGTTAGGTCTGCTTAATGAGATCAAGTTCGATTTTCATTTTTTCCAAAAGATTGTCATTTATCAATTGGAATTTAATTCAAGTTTGTTGTCTTTGCTGGCAGGTGCACATTTCGTTTTCCCAGTACGGTGATAAAGATACAGTTTACTGCACTGTATCACAAGGAGACACTGAAGGAGGAAGCCCCCATTTCCCCTGTGAGACCCCTCTACCCGCAGATTTCACCACTGAAAATCAACATTCCTGAAAACGACTTCAGAAGTATGATGAGCCCCCTCCCATCACCAACAGGAACCATCAGGTATGAGTGTGTTTTGGCATTAACCAGCATGCAATTAGCCATGTATTTGTTTCTGTGAAAGCCAGTCTAATGTGAAGGCCAGTCCCCACAACATGGTGGCCAGTTGCCTGTGCAATATCACATACTCTATGGTTTAGGTTACATTCAATAAGTCAGATATTGCATCACCCAGTAGGCACTTAAATAGCTTCCCTGTAACGTAGCATTGAAAAAAAAATTTCATGATAATGTGTTTGTGATTAGCTTCATATTTATTGGATGATCAGCTAATCTGCATTGTCATTGAACAGTACTGTTCAGATGTGGGAGCTGTGATTATTGACAAACAGACTAGAAGGTAAAATTTGTGTGACCATATTAAGGAAATATGCAGTCAGTCTGTAAAACAATGGTCACTTTTGCAGCAAACATGTGGGACATCAATTTATATACATAAAACAAAGAACAGTTGGATTTGCAAAATAAAACATTTGTATTTACAGTATATTGTCTTTATAGGATCTGTGGGAAAATTCTGTTCCTTTCTGATGTGGTTAAATTAAAGACTGTGGCTTTCTCAATCCAAAATGAACTGATTAAGATGTAAATTTCAGAGTGGTTTGATGTGAAACACCCTATTCTATGAAAATTCATGGAGAAATATATGTGGCGGCCATGATAAGAAGCAAACATTGGAAGAGTTTAATGCTAATGAAGAGCTACCACCCAAAGAAAGTTATCACATGAAATATTTACCAGGACACTGCCTGAGCTATTTTTTTTATCATTGTTTTGAGAAGGTTTCGGTCACTGTGTATATTTGTGACTTCTGGTTCCTCTTACCACAAATGTAGGTAGGTAGTAGGTTTCTCTAGTTCACTTTTTAAACATCAAACCACACTAATAGACATTGTCTCAACAATTGAATTACACTGAGATTGTGAAAACAATCCATGGAATTTAAAATTTGCAGCTTTTTTGTTAGGCTGTAGATGGTGAAGGAAGTGGCCCTGCACTAAATGTACAGTTTCTCCACGTGTCTGCTGTGTTTAGTTCACTCGGGTGTATGTGCAGAAGGGACGTCTGCCCCTGGAGGTCCCTCTTGGGCCCTGCACCGCGTGTGGCTGTGAATGTGAGCAGCCCATGTGTGCGCGTGTGCCATATATGGCATGTGCTGAGCTCGGAGCACTCTGATTGGTTGAATGGAAAGTGTTGTGGTTTGGTGTTTTGAGCTGTGGATAGTTTCCTTTTTTTGAGGGCTCCTAGTAGCCTGCCCCCACCCTCCCCTTTCTTGGCCAACTCCTACACTCAAAACAAACAGCATGCATGCTCACTATGCTTCCTGAGTCCTCTTCCATCCCCCCTCCGGCTGGAGCAAAACTTTCCCCTTTATTCAGCCTGTCTAACTAGTTTTCCACTGCCGAGCATGTGCATTTCAGGGTGTTTTTTTTTAATTTTTTAGGCATGGGTTAGTTTTTTTCACACACAGTGAGAAGAAGAGGGACACTTCCTGCATCTTTTGCCTGTTGGGCAAACAGCAAATGTGCTAAAAGCACAGAATTCCACATTTGTGGACACATGCAAGTCATCTCATGAGCAGTGTAGGCTAGCTTTGAACCTCTGCTGTTGATTTATAATCCCTCCTTTTGTACATATTTGCTTTCTCTCTCTGACTGAAGCTCTCCCTTGCAGTAGATGTTGTTTCTGAGCAGTTGTGCTTCATACATGATATTTGCCAAGTCATGATATTCATACTTGGAACCAACTGCTTGGAGTAATTGACCATTATGCTTAAAAGAGTTTTGTTCTATTCAAAGAGTTAATAATTAAACCATTAAACAGGTCTCCGCTGTAAATCAGTAGTTGAAATGACCTTTGGCGTTGTTGAACCTAACCTCGTGTTAGCTAATGTAGTAGCCTGCATGCTGCATCATTCATTTAGCTTAGCATGACTCTACTGTAAGAAGGTCCAAAGCCTCATTGAGTACAGTAGCTTGAATGTACTATCAGTGGCTGCATGCAGTGTGTGTGACTCTCACACACCGAGGTCGATTAGAGGACTTCCTCAAATGAATTGCATTCAGAGATGCTTTGTGTGTGTGTGTGTGTGTGTATGTGTGTGTGTGGAGACTGGGCATTGAATATCAATCTCTGTCAATTAGATGTTACCCCTTTTGGCAGTTTTCATTACCAATCGAAATTCTGGACATGCCTAAACAAATGTATACATTTTATAACCTTAAAATTCTGTTTTTAAGGTTAGAGTTACCAAAACGTAGGTTTTACAGATGCCATAGAATGCATTTGTTATTCATTGTTACCTAATGTCTAAATACAAGGTATGGGACTTTGGTTTGGTAGAAAAATGTCCATATTACAGACACATTTACAACTATGATTTGTCCCTTGAATGAAACTGTCTGTTTTTACCTTATCTACAGTTCTGTTCATGAGCTCTGCTCTGATTGGCTGATGTACAAAGTACATAAGACAAAGATGAACTGATCTTTTTGATTTTTTAACAGTCTCTGAATGGAACACAGAACGAAAATTCAAATGAACCTCCATAGAATTCAGCTAGGTCATAAACTACTGAGTTAGCTATGCGGTTTACTTGGAGCCACTCCGAAGATAAGTAAGTAAAAAGTGAAAGTGAAAAGTGCAGACGTTTCCTGGAAAGCCTGGGACAATACATTTATGTCCTTTATCTGCCTATTCTGTTATAGATGTTCGTTATCTTGACGATTATGTAATGCTGTTGGTTTGTTGGGCTTTTTGTCTTTTAAGGATGGTGTTTTGCATTTGCAGCATTATCATTTAAAGAAGAATGCAATGGTGTTTGATCCTCACGACATGTCTGTTTAGTGTGCCAGATTATTCCTAAGTAAACAGTTTAATGCATATTTAACTTATAAAATATATTTAACATTTTTATTTAAACCTTTTTGTTTGCTTTGAAAAAAACATGCATGGAAAACCCCATTGTTTATATCTGTATTTGCATTTAATCAATATACCAATGAAAAACCAATTCAGTCCCTGTAACTGCTTGTGCAGACATTGGCTGTGCAGCACACAGTCGAGTGTCAACCTACTGTAGCATAATTTTGTGAGTAGGTGTGGGTAAATGGTGTTTATTTTAGCTTGAAGTCTTTGTAAGGTGTTATTACAATCAGGGCCAGTTGTTATGAAAGTGCTGCCTCAGGCCTGGACTTCAAACCCCCATGCTGGCTGTGCCCTCCTCCAGACAATGGCCTTCCCCGTAGAGCTCTGCTCTCCACCCTCAACAATGCAGCCAACAGCACAACAACACAACTGTGACCCTAAGCTCCATTACAGGCTGCTGCTCGTACTGCACCAGCCATTAAAATAATGTGAGGAGGGGGAATTTTTTTAATGCTGCAAGCTGTTCTATTTTTAAATCCAAGGGAAGTGCATTAAGAGCACACATTAAAATCATGAAGTATTACAGAATTAGTTAAATATATTGCACATGGTCTAAACTGGCTCCTCTACATTTCTTGCTGTCTGGTTACGGAGAAATTGTTAAACTGTTCGGAGCAAATGACAGCTTGAAGATGGTATCTGGCAGGATGCATCCAGATTCCTCTGTTCTCCTGAGCCTAGAAGAAAACGATCACCTCAAGCACTTGCAGAATGCTCCTCCAAGGGGCCCTGTTACTTGTTGGTTTATAAGATTCTCTGTTTTTCATTGTTGCAGAGCCATCTGCTGGCCACTTGAGCACTTCTTATCAAATGCCACCACAAAAAAGGGCAGCAGATACTGGTCCTGTTGAATATTTTCCTGTTATAATGCTTTTGCTTTTTTTTTTTTACAGATAATTGTTTAAATGGAAATTTGCATTGAACTAGTCATGACTGCTTTCCATCATTATGGTTTTGTTAGGTTGTTTTTAACCTTTGGCCAGTACTTAGTACCAGTTGGATGATGCATTAGCTAAGATGAGCATGCAGGCTTGGTATTAATCTGGAGGAGTATCGCATACAGAATTTACTTTCACAGTTTGGATGGTGGAATCTATCTGTCTGTCTCTGTTTGAAAAACAAACTCCCTTTTTGACTACATAAACATTTTTATGACATAAAACTACTTGGATTAGTATATTTCACCTATAAAAGGTTTTATATTTTATTACTTATGCACTGTTTTATTTTGGGAGCACCCATATGTAGAAAACATCCATTACTGACATTGGTCTACAGATTTTTTCTCCATACATCACCACTTCATACCTTTTTCTGCCTCCCTTCTTTTCCCGTCCCAGTGTGCCCAACTCCTGTCCAGCAAGTCCGCGGGGTGCAGGCTCCTCAGGATACCGCTACGGGCGCAACATCACCTCAGACCTCCAACTGGCTGCTGAATACGCAGCCAAAGCTGTGTCGGAGCAGCGCACAGAGGCATCAGGGGGAGAAAGCCCCAAGGTGCGGGTTTTAAAAGGATTTGGTAGTCTGTAATGATCCTCTCACCTGTATGCTTATGATAAGAGTATGTCTTGATGTACAGATGCTTCAGTTTGATTTAGTGGTCCTGTCTGCTTGTCTTGTAGGATGAGTCCAAGCCTCCATATTCGTACGCACAGTTGATTGTCCAGGCCATATCATCTGCTCCAGACCGACAGCTGACACTAAGTGGCATCTATGCTCACATCACTAAGCATTATCCCTACTACAGGACAGCAGATAAGGGTTGGCAGGTCAGTTTCACCTGTAAACACATGGAGGAACTCCCTCTCTGCCTATTTTTCTAGTTTTATCTATATTTGTATGTATGCTGTTTAAGCTTGTGATAATTCTTAGTTCCTATGTCCATTTACTCTTTAGGTTAGGTACACCACTGTTGCTTTTGATGTTCTCTGTAATATTCTACTGTGACAAACCTGTACAGTTTTACAGGTTTTAAATAATTATGAGGAAAGTGAAGACCTTTGTTTAAGAGACATCTACAGGCTAAAGTTGAAAGCTCAATGGCGCAAAGAAGTTCAATCTAGAATACATGATATTTGAAATTAGAGTTCAGATGTTTAAGCAAATAGCTTCTTAGAAAATCTAGTGAATAGGTACTTAAAAGTACATTATCAGTACATTATCACATTCTTAATACAAGGGGTCCTTCACAGGAAGG
This sequence comes from Lepidarchus adonis, assembly GCA_037576955.1. Lineage (NCBI taxonomy): Eukaryota > Metazoa > Chordata > Actinopteri > Characiformes > Lepidarchidae > Lepidarchus > Lepidarchus adonis. The sequence continues at coordinate 9,291,175 of JBBIGC010000137.1, forward strand.
CAACAAGGGAAGAGTCAATCATTACACTTGTCACTTCTAAATGTGAATGAAGAGTATATGGACAATTATTGAACTGTTGGTAAAGGGGCGAAGGACATAATTGGAACATCTCCATGTTGTTTGTTTGGTGAAAAAAGTACATTATCAGTATATTATCAGATTTTAAAAGTATTAAATTGATTGTATGATACTACTTATTTAGAGTTCTTACTCACTAAACTGCAGAATATGCATCCAGGGAATGCTGATGATACCAACTCAATGGAGGTTCAAATAAACTGACTAGAGGGAGACAGATGAGCTATGTGTACCACATTAGATACTTTGTAGTGTATAGTTTATAATGTTTTAATGAAATTGTATGTTATATAAAATAAAACCACCACAAATAGTTTCATAATTTGAACAGTAGTACGTATTGCTTACAGTATATATTGCATTGCTAAACCAAGTACACTGGCTACTTTATTAGCTCACTGATCAATTTGCTCTGTTACTTGATTTGTTATTGCAGAACTCTATTAGACATAATCTGTCCCTAAACCGCTACTTCATCAAAGTGCCACGCTCACAGGAAGAGCCAGGTAAAGGTTCCTTTTGGAGAGTGGATCCATCATCGGAGGGCAAGCTAGTGGAGCAGGCCTTTCGTAAGCGTCGCCAGCGGGGTGTGTCCTGCTTCCGTACACCCTTTGGCCCACTCTCTTCCAGGTAAGGCACCTTGCCTTTACATGAAAACAGACATCTCTCAACCCTGCTCTCTTTACACACTTACACACACTGTCTTTCACTGCTGCTCAGTTTATTTTATTTTCCCTTTTCTTTTTCCTTCTCTTCCTGCTGGTCTTTTTTGCTTGGCAGAACAAAGTAAGTCCCATCTGTGTAAGCTAGTCATTCCCAAGTGACCTCTTGTAGGCTTTTTGAGGTGCTTTTTTTCAAATGCTGTACAGCAGTGGCTTATCTGCTGTTCTTGGCTGTTTGTGCGTGTGTGTATGCGTGTGTGTGTGTGTCAGACAGACTTGAAGAAGCAGGCTACGGTGTGATTGTTGCACTCCCAGTAAAAGCTGTGTGTGTGTAAAGGCTGTCTGTCAGAGCAGCTACTACATGTCTCTAAAGGGGTCTTTTGTGCTGCTTTCAGGAGCGCTCCGGCCTCACCCACTCACTCGGGCTTGCTATCACCTCACTCGAGCGGCCTGCAGACCCCAGAGTGCCTGTCTCGAGAGGGCTCACCTGTTTCCCATGAGCATGAGTTCAGCTCCAAGCTGGCTTCTGTGCCTGAGTACAGATACTCTCAGAGTGCCCCTGGTAAGTATCTCAGTCTTTTCACTGCTGAGTAGCGATACACCTGTTCTGGTAACAACTACAGTGGTGTGAAAAGCTGTTTGCCCCCTTCCTGAGATTTTATTTAAATGTTTCAGATCACCAAACAAATATAAATATTAGTCAAAGACAACACAATAAACACAAAATGCAGTTTTTAAGTGAAGGATTTTATTATTAAGGGAGAAAAAAATCCAAACTTGCCTGGCTCTGTGTGACAAAGTGATTGCCCCTCCTGTTAAAACATAGCGTAACAGTGTTTCATTACACTGGAGTTCAATATCTCTACCAACACCCAGTCCTGATCACTGCCACACCTGTTCTCAATCAAGAAATCACTTAAATAAGATCTGTCTGACAAAGTGAAGTATGAGTGAAGTATAAGTGAAGATCCTCAAAAGCTAGACATTGTCCTGAGATCCAAAGACATTCAGGAACAAATGAGAGAGAAAGTATTTGAGATCTATCAGTTTGGAAAAGGTTATAAAACCATTTCTAAAGCTTTGGAATCCAGTGATTCACAGTGAGAGCCATTATCCACAAATGGCGAAATCATGAAACTGGTGAACCTTCCCAAGAGTGCAGCGACGTCTCATCTGAGAGGTCACATAAGATCCCTCAACAACATCCAAAGAACTTCAAGCCTCACTTGCCTTAGTTAAGTTCAGTGTTCATGACTCCACCATAAGAAAGAGACTGGGCAAAAATGTCCTGCATGGCAGAGTGCCATGATGAAAATCACTGCTAAAGAAAAAGAACATCAAGCCTTGTGTCAATTTTGCCAGAAAACATTTTTACTGATCCTCAAGACTTTTGGGAAAAATACTCTGTGGATTGATGAGACAAAAGTTGAACTTTTTGTAAGATGTGTTTCCCATTACATCTGGCATAGAAGTAACAAAGCATTTCAGGATCATCATACCAACAGTGAAACATGGTGGTGGTAGTGTTATGGTCTGGGGCTGTTTTGCTGCTTCAGGACCTGAAAGATTTGCTGTGATGGATGGAACATGAATTCTGCTGTCTACCAAAAACTCCTGAAGGAGAATGTCCGGCCGTCTGTTCATGACCTCAAGCTGAAACAAACTTGAGTTCTGCAGCAGGACAATGATCTAAAACACACCAGTAAGTCCACCTGTGATTGGTTGAAGAAAAACAAATTGAGGACTTTGGATTGGCCTAGTCAAAGTCCTGCCCTGAATCCTATTGAGATGCTCTGCCTGTGACCTTAAAAAGCCGGATTCATGCTTGAAAACCCTCCAATGTGGCTGAACTACAACAATTCTGCAAAGATGAGTGGGCAAAAATTCCTCCACAGCTGTAAAAGACTTGCTGATTGGTGCTAAGGGTGGTCCAAGCTGTTATTAATTTTAGGGGCAATTGCTTTGTCACACAGGGCCGTGTAGTTTTGGATTTTTTTCTACCTTAATAATAAAAGTCTTCTCTTAAACACATTTTGTGGTAACTTGTGTCTTTGACTAATAAATGTTTCAGATCAAACTAATTTAATTAAGTGTGACAAAGATGGAATAAAATAAGAAATCAGGAACGGGATAAACACTTTCACACCACTTTATGTAAAAAGATGAATGGTCCTGATGAAGCTTCAACACTTTCTTCCACTGTCATTTTTTAATATCCAGTCAATCTGTATTAGTTTCACATTTTCTGCACACAGTAAATTATTTTTCTTTAAAAAAATTCAGGTGCTATCCTAAGAAAAATGTGGAATATCAAAAGTTTTAAAATGGTTAAAATGTGCATGCCTATTCTTAATGTATGTAGCAAATCATTGGTCAAGACCGTTTATCTTTATATACATTTACATTTACATTTATTCATTTGGCTGACGCTTTTGTCCAAAGCGACTTCCAGGTTCAGGAAACAATCAAGCATAAATTCAGACATGACAATACTGATGTGCGAGTTACAGGGAGTTCAATACATTCTTTGTCTTGTATCTTGTCTGGATCCCAGGCTCCCCAGTGAGTGCCCAGCCTGTGATCATGGCTGTGCCTTCTCAGCATTCCGCTGGATTAGCCAAGCCTGTGGCCTACATGCCAGCCTCCATCATCACCTCCCAGCAGCCCACGGCTCAGGCCGTCCATGTGGTGCAGTCGGCCCCGGCAGTCACCATGGTGCGTGTGGTAACCACCTCCTCTAGCTCCCCCAATGGCTACGTCCTGGCCAGCACTGCCTCTGCAATGGCTGGAGAAGGCTCTGGAGACCACAGAGGTATCTAAATAATTTTTTTTATAAGTAGACACTTGATGACTGCATAACACTTAAAATGTATTTCAACTTTCAACCCCTCTCTGTTCTATGAAGGTGCTCTTGAAGAATTGGGGGCTCTTGCATCTATCCCTGCTGGCAGCCGGGTTATCCAGGCTGTGGGAACCCACTTGAGCTCAACCACTAGAGGGCAGCAGAATTACACTGTTTTGCAACAGGGCCTCTTACCAATGGGCCAACACCAACTCCCAGTGCAGGCTGTCACTCAGAATGGCAAACATGTTCTTCCCATGGCCAGCATCTCACCCAGTGCTTATGGTATATACTTTTCAGGAATAGCTTGGCCAAAAAACGAATCAACACCGTTTCTCCCCAAACCCCATGTGTAGCTGAGCAGACAGTACATTTGGTGTCTCAGATTTGCTTGTTTAGTTTTATATTGAAGTTAATGGAAACCTATACCTCTGCCATTAATGCCAGACAGATTACATTCTTAAATCAACACATACTTGTTGATTAACACAAACCTCATTAATCTTATGACCATCATAATCTCAGTTAGATAACTGTTCTCTACAAAAATGGACAAAGTACGTATCATAGCTGAAACAGTAGTAACAGCCATCTTTAAGTCTGGAACGTATGCAATTGTAAATAACAGTAAATCATACAGTATATATACAGTGTATGTGTGTGTCTGTGTATATATATATATATATATATATATATATATGTGTGTGTGTGTAAATTATTATATCATAAAATCTTTTTTATCTGCAGTACTGCCCAACGATATATTTGAATTAATTCTGCTAAAATAATATTTGTTTTTTCTAAAATATATTTAGAAATGGTAGCCTAATGTGATTAAATTCTAGGTGACTACAGCTATATATATACTCATACATCAGACCTTTGCCAAATGTGTAATCTGAGCTGAAGTGCATTCTTATCTTGGTCTACCACATAAAAACAGACAGAAGCTATTTTGCCAGTTACATCCTAACATCCTCTTATTCAAATGGTGTAGCATGTGCGTTTGTTCAGGTGGGCTGCCCAGCGTATTTAATAATAGGGGAGCAGTGCATTACTGAGGTGAGGGGATAATAGTAAAGTCATTTATCACTTTAAACTAATTATGGCTGATGACATCATAATGCAGTAGTATATAAAGCAAGTCTGGGGAAATTCTTATTTCAGTCTTAGGTTTGGGCCTAGATGGCATGCTCTTTATAATTCTCTTCTTTTCTCTGCACTGTCGTCAGCTCTCACAAACCCTCTTCAGATCCTGGCTGCCCAGGCCTCTACCTCTCCTCCGGTTTTGGTAACCAGGCCCTCCAGCGTGGAGATGGAGGAACCTGGCTCTCGGGAGCCAGAGGCCAAGCGGCCCAAGATAGAGGAGGACAGCATGGCTTCAGTCCCCCAACCTGTCATTGTTGCGATGAACCAGGAGGCCAGCGACTGAGTGAGTGGAGAAGCAAACGAAAGAGAGGAACCTTAAAAGTGAACCCCCTACAATAGTGTTTGCCCAAAGTGCCAAGGTTATTGAGGGGACAAGGTTATTGTTTGTCTTTTTTTTTTTTCTTTCTTTCTTTTACAAAGAACTTTTTTGGTGAGAGAACAAGTCCATCACGGGTAACGTAATTGTATCTCTTGCAAGAGGAGGATCAACAGTGTGTTCTAAGGGCAGATATGAGCTAAAATGCATTATCCAATAAGCCTTTAAAGCAAATGCTGACACGGTTTTCATTTTGTGGGTTTCTTTAAAGAGGATTGGAATGGTCCCTCAGAGGCATAGGAGAGCATGCATGTGCATGTGTTGCCATGTAGTTCCTCACAAAGTACAGTTGAACTGGTACTTACTTTGAGTCAGGGTGGGACCAATAACAAAGCAGCTATTTCTATTTGGGAGCACTGCTCTCTCCGAATTGAAGCATTAAATATTAAGCTCATTAGAATCTGGGAATTACCCCAAGTTTCTGTGTCACTTAGTGAGAATTTATTTATCATTCTCTAGCAGTTTAACTCCATCAGATTATGACTAAACCACATTTAAAATCAATAAAAATTTAGTGAATATGTTAAAAGACCCAATCTGTTTCTAGCTGGAGTTCTTTAACATGGTAGTATATTTTTCTATGGAAGGCTTACTTAGGTGTTATTAAGAGGAATGTCTAGCACATGTCAGTTTCTGAATTGGTCTGTGTATAGCTCAAAATTAAACTCTATGAATGTATGTACCTTTTGTTCATTTGTTATAATTTGTGGCTCCCTTTTTGGCCTAAACACTTGTTAAAAAAATTAGAATTTGATGTTCTCTTGCAATGTTTTGTTTATAAAAGGAACGAACATAATTTTGAAGTGAAATTCTGTATTTAATCTAGCACCGACTGACACCAATTTGTTCTGTGCGTGTAGCTAGAATTTCCTGTATGGCTAGGGTCTGCAGACCCTAATAAGATTTGCATTATTCATTGATAATTAAACCACATGCAGATTGTATATGCTGGAGTATTTATCTATTGAGAGGGGCTACTGACAACCAAATATGTTTTATTTCTGTTTTTATGACCCAGGAATGTAATCTTTTAATATTCATTGTCAGAGAGGCTAGTTTTCCACTGTCTGCCTCCCTATGACCCTTGACGGTGGAGCAAACAAAATGAATGTTTTTCTAAAAGTTCTCAAGACTTTGAAATAGTTTTTTTTTTTTTTTCACAAAACTTATTTTGGTAGCATTCACAAAGTGTTAATCAAACTTTATATTTTTACTAACACAACAGAGTAAACTTATAGGGTTTGATATCTTTGAGGTTAGTTTTCAAGACAATCACTAACAGGGTGGTATTGGTTGCCACTTTATTGATATGAAGAATCACCTCAGATTGCTAGCAATATTAACAAAGATAGAACATAAAAGACCAAATGCATATCCTGTTCGTTAGTGCCTTGGAGTCTTGTAGTAAAGCTTCAGACTACTACTTGCTACTTGGAAGTTGGAACACTGAAGTTTATTCCCCTCTATAGGCTTAGAAAGACATTACACTGTACTTTCAATCAGGTTAAGCTAGAAATAGGGCTTTCCTTCAGTCATCTCTAAATTGTTGCTTTGTGATAAAGATGAATATATAATAAATAACGCCTCACCCTGCCATCTATCATGTCCTTCAGTCTGAAAAGAAAGAAACTTTGAAGAAACAGACTTGCCTTCGTTAGTGCACCTACAACACGGGGTTGCGAAGGAGGAGTGAAAGGAAATTGGTCAAAAGAACAGAGTCAAATATACTTTTTTTCTGATCTTTTTTGCTAATGATATATTCTGTAAGGTTAAATGCTGTAGGTAACAACACCATTATAGATCAGTCACACACTTGAACCATTGAAACTCCATTTTAAGGTCGAGTTACGTACCTTAAAAGTCCAATTCAGCTATTTGATTGTAATGGCTAAACTGAAAAAGCATTAACATCTGTAATTTAAGTATTTGGGATGGCAGAAGGAGGATTTTAGATTTTTAAGCTCCTCAGAAGTCATTAAACAAATAAAACAAGCACTTGGTTGTAGAATAAACCCATTGAATGAATTTTCACTGCCTAAAATATTTTTCAAATATTTTTAACAAAGTCTCTATCAGCAGTCTTTAAGATTTAAAGTATTTTTGTCAACTAATCCAATGTATTAAATTTGTGTGCTTTTGGTGTTTTTGCATATTAGCTTATGCAAGTGTTTATACACTAAACATTTATAATTTAAAATCAAGTCTAATAAACTGATGCACGTTTTCTTTCAATTCTGTTATTAGCTGTTGTTCTGGGCCTGATCTCTGCCCATTGTGTACAACGCAGCTTCTGTTAGTCTTTACTCAGAAGCATTGTCTTTATAAGCCTTGTCTTTATAAAGATTGCCATGTATTCATTAATAAGTGTCTGACATGTTCACACAATCCAATTATAAAGTGGTGGAAGAGCACAGGGAGTTTTCTTCTGTCCGAAAAGACCCAAACAGGAGAAACTGAAACAAGGCCATGGTCATGTCACCATCAGCTGTACGTTCACTAACCGAAAGCCTAATAAATTTTGTTGTATCATTTAACCAATGCTGTCATAAAGGGCCTTTGTTTTATTGCTATTCTACATCTGCTGCTGCTACACCAAACACGAGCCTGTAAGTTGCAGCGATTTCCTCATGTGGTCTGGATTGGCTGAAACTGAAAAGATCTGTAGATTGGCTGATTGCTGAAAAACAATGTTGAAAAGGGCATCTTCTCACTTTTATTTCTGTACTAGTGTTTTGTTTTTTTCCCTCATTCATGTAATTTTATTTGAAACATTGAACTCCTTGAAATCCTACATGTCTGTATTGTATGCCTGGTATTTTGTCTCATTCTGTAGCTCTTTAGTTCGGATTTGCCTCTCATCTTGATTACATTAAAACTGTTTTAATGTAACCTGTTTCTCTGTGCACGTGTGCAGCTCCGTCTGTCCTCACACTGCCTTCTGGAAAGCTCTAAAAAAGGCTGACAAATGTGACAACAGCCTATTAAAAGGTTTGAGCGGTCACCCTGCAACCTGTTCATTCATCATTTCTGCTGGTCAAACCATATGGAGTAGTTATTTGAAGATCAAACTTTTTTCCTTTAAAATAATAAATACAGATTTATGGATAAATCGATTTATGTAGTTTAACTTCAAATACTTCAAGTGCCAGTTAGGGTGAGTATCTAAACTAAAAGTGTGAACTTGAGTCTGTTGCATGGATGGTTTAAGATCAAGCTTCAGTTCCATCACATTTCACATTTGCAGGTTTCTGTTTCTTTTTTATTTTTCATTTCATTTAAACCATTTTGGACTTACTTCCAAATGAGTAAGTCACACCCAGACCTTTATTTGTGTAAATTTACTGTCAGTGCATTCGTTTAGACATATCTGTATGATCAAATACCACATCCAGTAGAAGTACATGTCAGTTTAAATGTACTACCTGACTGAGAAAAGTTTGATTTACCTTTAACTAACTTGAACTTTGTCAAAATAAAAATAATAAAAAAAAAAAATAAAAAAAAAATATATATATATATATTGGACATGTGATCATTACTGTTCACTCCTGAATTCTTGTAGTAGCACCATATCTAACTGGGTGAATATTCTCAGCCACAATTTGACAGTTTTACAAATAATTTTCCTCCAGTGGGTAATAAATAAACCTGAAAAGCTGTGGTAAACACATACATACCATTTCCAGAAAAGCTGTGATTTTAAAACAATACAGGCAACAATGTTTAATTTAACTCAAACCTTTTTTAACTGTTAAAATTCAGAAAAAAAGATTTCATATGTTTTTATTCATCAACTTACATTTATTTTGTGAACATAAACAAATGTTCAAATATAAGCAAAATGTATTTACAGTGTTGATCAGTAAAAACATTGGACATTTTTTCTTTGAAATGATATTATTATAACTTTAAGAGTAAACAAATCACATTTTTTTAAATTGCATTTTATTTAACAAAAAATCCCAACTTTCCTAGAATTGGGGTATGTACATAGTGTTGCAGTGTTTATCTGTAATTCCGTGCTAGTGTAGCAGGGAAATCCCTGAACTGCTGAACTCCCTTTAGTAGGTTATCTTATTTTTGTCTAAACTTTATAACATTAAAAGTCAGAGCATCACCAACATTAATCTCTCGGTTATAGAAGCGGCACTGTTTCTAGTGGAATTTAACAAAGGTTTTAGCTGCTTCATTGGTCACAGTTTTATGTGGAAGTGCTGCCTATGTGATGCTTTGGAACAGTTTTTATTGAAATAGTGTATTTAGTTGAGTAAAAACTGTAGTGTTATAAATACAGGCTGTTATTAAAGAGCCGCTGAGAGACAAACAACAGGGCTGATATTCTCTTAATGTTTACCAAGTCACAGAATTAAAATAAAACACAATACAAACAAATACAGTCAACATGTGTGATGATTTTGCATTTTATACTGTATGGTTGTGGTCTGATCAAGGTTAGGTTCCTGCAGTGGAAACCTAAATTCAGTGTGAGGGCAGCACAGCACAGTAAGTCTAAAGTATTCTGACTAAATGTGTCTGTAGAAAGTAAATTCATTAATTTGTGATATTTAATATGCATATATAATGTATCACAGTCTGCAGTGTGCATGAGGTATGTAGTATGCTTGTGGACTCTCACTTTGTAGTGTATGAGAAGTGGGAGGGCGGCCTTTAGTCAAATAGATTAAAAAATACATTCAAATGGGTTAAAAATGAAACCACTCATTTAAAATCAACGTCCTATTAGTAATGGAATCGAAACGTTTAGGTGAACTTAAATATTTGTATGGTGTTGGGTCAGCACCCAATAATCAGAGGTAGAGGGGAGAGCTATTGAAATAAGCAGTTCGTATACTACAGATATTTAGCAGCCAATCAGCGACGCTGCACAAGCCCACGTGATGGGAAGACGCGCTGTCATGTGGTTCAGGGCTTAGCAAACAAGGAAGTAGAAGCTAGTTCTGTCTAGCAAAAACAAAAAAAACAATAATGTGAACTGACATTTTGAGATATTGATTTTAAACATCTCTTATGTGTAATGGTAGCTAGTTCGCTTCAGTATGTACGCTCCTGGAACAGAAAGTTTGATAAAACAGGCGAGGTATGAAGTTCTCTCTGACTAGCATACTTGTTTTGAATTTTCAGTCCCATTTACATTCTCCCGACAGATGTGTGTCTAATTTGTGGCAAAACTAAAATAGCTGGTAATTTTAAGGGGCTTGACCATTATTTAGTCATTAATTAATCTATTGTGTGTACGTTCAAGTTAATGTAGTTTCCGTGAGAAAAAAAAGAATAACGTTCTCTCTCTCTCTCTCTCTCTCTCTCTCTCTCTCTCTCTCTCTCTCTCTCTCTCTCTCTCTCTCTCTCTCACTC
>JBBIGC010000137.1:9308877-9320971 GCA_037576955.1 Lepidarchus adonis
TGCTATAGCAACTGTAAACAGGCGAATCGGATATGGGTCACAATTTAAAACACGTGTAAACAGAAGGTCAAAAAATCAGATATAGGCAGCAAATTGGAACTGAACGTCAAGACCTGAAGTGTAAATGAGGCCTAATTGTGAAGTTTCTTTATTTTCCTTAACCTCACCTTTTTCACGGTCGCCCACCCAAACACACATTTTATTTAGAAAACAAAGCAATGTTCAAATATATTTGTAAACCAGTAAATCAAATAAAAAATATTTTGTTGCTTCTTAGTATTTTGTTGTTAAGGGCACTTTGTAAGCAACTTTAGTCTTCCGCTCTCAGGCCACAGGAGGAGCCCACTACTTGGACAGGATACTTTGGGAAAGTACTGATGGCCTCCACCACATATCTGCCTGCACAGGTGTCTGAAATGTTCACACAAGGAAGAGCCTTTGCCACAGTCAGACTGCCATTTTCAGGACACAAGAATATCTGCGCTCTTGCAATGTGAGATTTATTTTTTAATGTTTTTCCCTAATTAGTACCACAACAAAGCCTATTAGAATGTGTCACATTGCCATAAATATTTAATACATTAAATATTGGTCTTTCTTCAGAATCCAGAAGATTCCAAGACTTTTGGTGGCAGCAGCAGATGGCTATCTTTACCTGTACAACCTGGATCCACAGGAAGGGGGAGAGTGCACACTAATGAAGCAGCACAAGTAATAATTCCATTTCTATTCAGCTTAGTGCAGAGTCTTAAACACTCACTAGTCTAGGGCACTGTATAATCATCTTATTACACCTGAGAGTTCACCTCCATGGGTCTTTATTACCTGGATCAGGTGTGTTAGATAAGGGGTGGTGCTAAACTGCATAGATGGATCTATAGGACCATCTTGCACACACCTGTTGTTAGACCGGTTAGTATCTGGACAGATAATTACAATTGTGATAGTGACTGAGAAAAGATGCAGAAAACAAGCTGATGTTCTGATTTTTCAAATAAATTGTGAAGAATGAACTAAGAAATGTCAGTAGATCTAATTTGTCATTTGTTTAACTGTTTACAGGTTAGATGGAAGTGCAGAGCCTGCAAATGAAATTCTTGAGCAGACGACCCATGAACGCCCACTTGTGGCACAGACCTATAGTGCTGCTGTTGCCAAAGGTAAGAAGCTATTTTATAGTTGAACTGAAGGAACTGCATTCAGCAAAGTGTTTTAAGACCCAGTGAAGCGGGTATACGGGTACATCTAAAAAACCCCCAAAACATTTAAATATTGTGAATATTTCTTGACATTCCTTTCAGAAAGTGAAATACATATATTATATAGATTCATTACATACACCGCCTCTATGTGCCCTCGTTCAACCATACATAGCTTGTGCATGCAGCCATAGCCCAGTTAGAGAAGTGGGTTTGTGACCGAAGGGTCCCAGGTTCGATTCTCGGAACAGGGCAGCAGCTGAAGTGCCCTGGAGTAAGGCACCTAACCCCCAACCGCTCACCATGTACGTCGCTCTGGATAAGAGCGTCTGCCAAATGCTGTAAATGTAATGTAAATGCAAATGCATGCACACGCTGTAAATGTAATGTAAATGCAAATGCATGCACACGCGTAAGGAACTTTATAGCAACTGTCTCGGGTGCTCAGGGGTTTTGAAAAGGGGGCGAGAAGCCCTTGAGTGGAAATTGCTGCTTTTGATACAATACAATTAAAACAATTAAGTCCTTCTTGTATTTCCTAAATATGCTTTAGAGTAAATGAACAATTTTATTGTTTATTATAACACATGCGTGTCTGCTTGCCGCTGGGAACAGCCAGTTGCAAAGAACCCCAGGGTGATCAGTAACTATTTGCACGGGGATTGTGCAATTCTGTCAGACTGGTCTCTCTAACATTGGACCCAGTTCAGCACATCACTGCAGCACATGGATTAGCAGTGTAGATTATGTTAATTTGATTTGGATTGTATATTTTACTGATATATTTATTAATTATTATAAACGTGACCAAGTGAAATTAAATGTATGCTGTATGACTCGATGGCACAAGGAATTATCACATTTTTGCCCACTAAAGCATTTTTTGCTTCACAATGTTCACACATGGATAAGAGTTTGTGTACATTTCCTAACATTTTACCGTTGTTTGTTTCTATAGATCGTAATGTTTGGTTAGGAAGAGGCATACACATCTTTTAGGTCCCGTTTTGTGTGTATGCAACAGTTATAAGTGAGACCCCTGGTCTGTACCCATGAGTTTGAGGCATTTCCTAACCTTTAAACATTACGGTACTCTGCTGATAGGTTACTCTGAAGATCAGGGTGCTGTGGGTGGGGCTGGAGTGGAGGATGATATGAATGCCCTGCATCTGGATGAGGAAAACGAGCAGCCCCCCCTGATCCTGGAGACAGACTGAGCTGCCTCTCGTGTCATGGGGCAGGAACTGAATGACGGAGTGACATTTCAGAGGGGGCGCTTTTCCTCCTCCTCTGGTGCTGCTATGAACATGTGACCTGGTGGAGAAGGGATTAAAAGAGAGGGCATTTTTAAAGCAAGCCTAGCTGTAGCCTCATTCTGTCTGTTGTTACATATAGATGTTTCTCCTTCTTTCCCCTTTTGTGGCTTTTTAAATCTGGTGAATTTTGAAGTCCAGATCTACCTTTTAACATAATACTAAGTAAGAAACCAAGCTACAGCGGTCACGTCTTGTAGCTTTGCATGTACATGTGCCAAGTATAGGAGTGCTAGAAAACATTTGCTCTCATGTCGATGGTTCTGATGTGTTCAGTGGACATTCTCCTCTTTGAGCTTTGACAAATGCTTAATGTGTGTGTGTGCGCGCGTGTGTTTCTTTCTTAAAAATTGGATAAATGGCTTAATACGCCTGCCATGCCACTGCATACTGTGCAATGTTAAGTTGTGTCAGAAACGTGGGGTATTTCCTGTCCCATCTGCATCTGTTGCTGTTTCAGTGCCGAGATGTGAATGTTGTTCTCCATTAGCAGTGCTTATAATGCCTCCATATTGCTTTGCCAGCCTGGTTGCAAAAACATTAAGATGACCATAGCAGTCTAAACGAACAGTATTCACAGGCTGTGCTTTTCTAAGGGTCAGGCTTAAGAATTGAACACAGAAGCAGTTGATTTTAGACCAATATCCACACTACCTAATGGACCATTTGGTTATCCGGTTTGGCACAAAGAGATTGCGAGTCATGGCATCACCCCAGTGTCTTCCCTTATCCTAAAATAATTGGAGGAATTTAATGAGTCACTAAGGGTTTATGAAACATTATCCATGTTGTTTGAACCTGAAATAATGGTGATTTGGTGCATTAAGTTGGGCAGAATTTATGCAAATGCTGCCGCCCTCTAATATTATGTAATAAATGAGGCTCAAAGAGCCAGCCATTGTTATTTTTTAGTTTATTAAATTGTATTTATTTCATGCTCCCCTTCCCAGAGCTAGCCTCAGTACAATCAGTGTAAAACATTGATATAACCAGCTTCACCTACTTGTTTGAGGTGAGTTCCTATTTTGACCACATAGCTGATGAAAAATTATCTTTAGCTCATGATTTCCAGGCAGATGTGGAAAAATTGAATACAAGATGGTAGGAGTCTTTTTGGGGCATGTTCCTATGGACGTCTTGCTAGAATGCCATCTATTTAACCAATATGGCTTGAGTTTAGGTCACATGGTCTGGCAGCTGAGACAGATCAGGTCAAATGTGCAGTGTAGTCTCAAAGGGCCTGAAGTTCTCATGAGGAGATGAGGGCTCATGAATGTGATGATGTTTTGGGTATATCATGACCTACAGTATGTCTATCAAGCACAAAGTGAAGACAAATGAAATGATGTGCTGGTCCAATCGATTAGCAGATGTTCCCATCATCCAGATAATTTTGAGTCCATAATGAATTGTCAAATCTGAAGGCTCCCAAATGAATGATTTCTATGCATGATTGTCAATTGAGCATGAGCTGGTGGTGTACACCAGAATAAACAACATGGTTAACGGCTTGACTTCAAGCTCTTGACAACCCTAGGCCACTATCATTTTTTTAAATGATTTTTTTTGTATAAAATGTGAATTGTTCCATATAAAAATAAAACCTCCAATTGATTATATCATCAAAAAGCTTGTCACAGATCATGTTCACAATGATGAATGTCTTTATCCCAAATTAATACAGTTTTCTTTTCAGGCATGTACTTTTTAATACCGTTTATTGAAACTTGGACCACAAAACATTAATAGAAAGCACTCTATGACCAGCATATTAACTCTGACAATGCTCTACCATATTAAATAACTGTATGCTTCATTGAAATTCTGTTACCACATTTTTATGAACTTAAATGCTTGCCATTTTTAAATGATGAACACGTTCCATGCAATGAATTGAAATGCTTTGCTGTATCTTTGCATAGAAGCAGCAAGAACCCGGCATCATGATCTTCTATAGACCACATTGGAGTCCCAAGTCAGACAATCTTCAGGTCCTTCATAGCAGATTCGAGAGTCTGTGGAAAAAAAAGCTTTAATGTCTTAAAAATGTCATTACTGTCATGTGTCCAACAGTAATATCCAAGAAAACAACACCAATCAGGACAGATGTGATGCTCACCTTCACATCCCAAATGGCCATGCCACCATCCATTCCAGTTGTGCAGAACTTGGTGCACTTCGCTTTGCCACCATGAAGAATTGAGATTTGGCTACAAGAAACAGAGGGGTATATCTCAGGGGTTTTATCAGGGTGTTTAGTGTGATAAAGGCCAAGGCATGAGGACAGGTGAACTCTACCTGATGCTGTTTTTGTGCAGGGACTCCAGCACAGCCTCTTTACTGTCACTGGTGGCTTTCTTGTCCAGGTTCTGGAAACGTTCCCTGGCTGTCATGCCCTTTTGAGCACTCTGCTTGGGAACGTCAAGTTTCCCTCCAAAAGTGACTGCACCTTTCCCAGCATCATAGACAAACAGCACAGGGTAGCAGTCATGGCCCTGAAACACATTTGACAATTAGCTAGATGAAGTGGATTTTACACTCCAGATTAATGGCGTGGTTATGAATACTTACTGCTGCCACTAAGCTGTTCTCAGTGATGAAGGTCACACAAAGCAGAGGAAGGGTCTCTGACGTCACACTGGTTATTCTGACACAGTAAGAAATGAGAAAACATTTCTGACAAAACTATAACATTAAATGGAACTGCCATGTATGATAACTAATCTTGTTCAACTACTTCAATTATAATATTTACATAATAGCAGTTGATGTTTACTGTCAATATTAAAAATGTAGGAATAAGCCAAATAACACAAATGAACACAAAAATATATTAAAATATATATTAAAAATGGCCATTTTGACACTTTTTGATATTGCTCCCTCCTGAACCACAACATTTTGGAACATATATATATATACATATATATGTATATATAAAAAATAACTGTCAGCCTTCTGGTGTCAATACAGTACAGAAGCGTTAACTTAAACATAGCAGTATTCAGATATTCAGAGATTTTCTTGATTTGCTTTTACCACGGCTCAACAAAAAATATTAGAAATGCTGTAATGTTTCTCAGGATCTCAGATAAAGAGTTTTTGATGAACATCATATACTTTTGCCATTCATAAAGAACAAAAAATAAATATTAAATAAATGGCCAAGAATAATATATGTTTGTTTCATTGGTTCTGTTAATCTACTTTTAGTATTTGTGGTGTTTTGGGTCATGTTAGCAGAGAAATACATACAAAAAATTCTGAAAACTGAAAAAACATTTCAGGCACCACTCTAGACAATATTTCCACACATCAAAAATAAACAGAGAAAGATGTGGCAAAGCAACTTACACAGCAGCCTTGCCTCCCTCAGCCACAGCTACAGTGCTGTCATGGCTGGCCCACGCCACACGGTTCCCACTTTCAGAGAAGCACACACCATGCACCCAGCCTGCAGTGCCACTGGACTCAAACATCACCTCCCCAAAGGGCATCTTGGAGCCCCATGGAGTAGGAGCAGGCTTCTCCTCTACCTCTTTGATATAGGCAGAGAAAATCCTGGAAGGAAACCCATTTTAAATTCTATGAATTACTCTGTGACAAACTGTGGCGAGCAATTGCTTAGTGTGATGTAGTCTCTAATGTTAAATTGCCTCTTTTAAGTTTTTAAGTGATCATTGATCTATGTTTCTATAATCAAATGGGAAAATTGAATATATTGGAATATGCTGCAAAATATACAATAAAAACCACAATGGTCAAAAACTGACAAAAGGAATAAAACATTTTACTGAGAATTAACAATTGAAAATCAGACATTGCTTTTGAATTGTGGTCCAACAGAATTATTCTAAACATTACACAAATGAAACTGGCCTGGACAAAAATGATGAAACCCCTAACTTAATATTTTGTTGCACAACCTTTTGAGGCAATCACTGCAACCAAGCGATTCCTGTAACTATATGTGTGACTTCTGCACCTGTCGACAGGTATTTTGTCTCACTCTTCATGAGCAAACTGCTCAATCAATCTCAGGTTTGAAGGGTGTTTTCTCCAGACTGGATGTTTCAGCTTCTACCACAGATGTTTCTGATGACTTGATAGTCGCTGGATTTCGTTGTACCTGCATAGATCCAAGACTCCATGTGTCAGATGCAGCAAAGCCCCAGAACATAACTGAACCTCCCCCATGTTTCACAGTAGGTACAGTGTTCTTTTCTTGGTCTGCTTCATTTTTGTGTCTGTGAACATAGAGCTGATGTGACTTTGCCAAAAAACTCCAGTTTTGTCTGATTAGTCCAAAAGACATTCTCCCAGAAACTTTGCGATTTGTCAATATGCATTTTGGAAAAATAGTTTTTTTATGATTTGCCTTCACCAGCGATGTCCCTCTCTGTCACCTTCCTTGAAGACCACTTTAGCTTAAACAGCGACAGATGGTGCAATCTGGCAGATGAATCTTCTCCTTGGAATTGACCTCTAATCTCTTTGGAAGTTGTTCTGGGCTGTTTGGTTTCTCTGTCTCTTCAATTTGTCATCAATTTTCCTCTTGCAGTTTTGTCCAGGGAGGTTGGCTACACTTCAATGGACCTTAAACTTCTGAATATGTGCAACTGTTGTCGCAGGAACATCAAGTTACTTGAAGACGGTCTTATAACCTTTACCTTTAACTTTCTAATCTTTTTACTGTCTGTGGTCCATGTTCAGTGTGTTTCACACCATAATACCAAACAGCAACTTTTCACCCTTTAAATAGACACTGACTGACTGCAAGTTTGAAGACACATGTGATGCTTATTACCAGAGACGCCTTAGTTTAACTTGTCTCTCTATTCAAATTATTTTCAGTCTTTTCTAGGGGTACTATTATTTTTGTCCAGGCCAAAAAAAAAACAAAAAACAATTGATCTGATTTTCATTTGTGTATCCTCAGTAAATTGGGCTCAGATGATTGTTTACTCAAATATATTGAAGTAATCAACATTTTCCTTGGGATGTACTTTTTTCTCAGACACAATGGTCATTCCTACCTGCATTTGAAGTCGCATGAACCAGCAGCCAGCAGAATATTGTTGGGATGCCAGTCCAGGCAGAGAATGGTGGAGCGGATGGGCTTCTTAATGTGCTTACAGACCCACCTGCAAAAGTGAAAGATTAGCTCAGTTACAAGTACACAGGACCTAGCATAGCGAACATGAGTTCTTCCTAGGGTAGAGATTATACTATAGCAGCTACCTAAAAGTGTCCTGTAGGTGCCTCATATATAAAACATGCAGCAACAGGCAGTTATCAACAGCATCAGAGTGAGCAGTGTTGTGGAATAGTACCTCTTAGAATAGCTTGTCCTGCCACAGTACAATGAGCAATTTCAAAATGGCAGCAAGCCTCTCAAGCAGATTAACTATTTAAACCCAGAGTCCACTGAATGATGATGCAGGACAACCAGAGCAGCTCACCAGTCATTCTCCTGCTCGAAGTAGCAGACGGAGATGAGGCGGGAGCCACTGCCAACTGCAAACTTGTTTTCTTTGGGTGACCACTTCACACAGCGGGCAGCACGATTGATCCTGAGAATGACCAGAGTGGGCTTCCAGACATCCCCCTTCAGTGTCCACACATAGGCATTGCGGTCAGTGCCACAGGTGACGATGCGGTTGCTCTCTGGAGCCCAGTCGATACCTGCCAGACGGACGATGAGTGAAGATAAACAGTGTTACTCTCCTTTGTAGGGTCATGGTTTGAGACAATGACAACACAACTCACCAGTCACTTGCCCATTGTGCTCCTTTAGCACATGAGTCTTGGTCCAACTATTCCCCTCTTTTTTGTAGATATGGACATCATGGTTATTGGGACACAGTGCAATTTCTAAAGACAGCAGAAATGAAAGGTAATTAGACACGTTTGCCCCTAATATGCTTAAAGGTTTAGGTCGGTAGTATAATGTTTTTATTACCATCATCTACTATTTATATATAGTTACATAAGGACATCTTTAATCTAATAAATATTGGAATTTATTGCATGTAAAAAAGTAGACTTCTTCAGTAATATAGAAAATACTTGATTATGTTTTTTCTGACAATATGGGCCATTCTCGTGTCTAGAAAAAACATGAACGCTTATACAGAAGGAATTTTCTAGTCTGATTAAGTTCAATTTTAGCAAACAATGGACACCCACCACACCTTCACTGGCTTAAGTGAGTTAAAGAGAGCATCTAGATCTAGAAATCTAAAAAATCTATTAATCTATTTTTCTAAGGCACAAGGCAGAATCTTTAGCCTACAAGTTGTTGCTATCAGTAATAACAGAGTAATGAGGAAGTTCTGGCAGAGACATTTCTAAAAGAGTAAAGGGAAGGAGGTTAGAGGGATGTTGGGCTATTTAGATTATTACACAACTCTGACTCTAAGGGCCAGCTGTTATTGGCATGAAGCTCTAAATGGTATATAATGTATACATCTGCAATATTTAGTACTGTGCTCAGTTTGGTTCACATTGTGTACAGGATTTAACTGGTTTCTCATGTTTGGGACACTGGCTTACAAACAAACCGTATCCTTCAATATGGCTTCAAATCATGTCCATGCACTTAGCTTCTGTACTGCTCCTGATCCCATCCAGTGTAGAATACAGCAAGATAATTCATTTATAAGAAATCTAATTGGGAATCCTTGGATTTCTAATACTCTATATTGCAATTCATGAAAGACACTGTGCCATGCTTCAGGTAGTATTATTGATTTGGTCAGTAAACGTGTATGACTGTATATTATCTTCTAGAAAGGATGTAAGATTACTGTAGTTGTGGTAATGGTAGTGCTCGAATTTTGTTCCGTTATTGTATTATTAATATACACAGCGATATGCAACATTATCTATTGTAGTGTGTACACTACCAAGTCAAGTTCATCAATATATATATATATTTTTTTTTAAAAGGTTCAAATATTGAATCAGAGCTTCTATTTTAGCATTAGCAGATGTGCTCCATCATTTACATTCAGCATATGTAAGCTCTGCTTCTTGCTGTTTCCACAGTGCTGCTGCAGAATGAGCAGTGAACTCATTTGCTGCTCACGCCCTGCGGTCTGTTTAAGACATCCCACATCAGCAACAGGGCACCATTCATGGTAAAACAGGAAGTGGGGGTATTTGTCATTACTGCTTCTCTCATCAGCGCAGGAGGGGAAAAAAACAAACAGGGTGGTGAGAAAAAGACACCGTTCTGCCCTTTTCTCCATTTATCCTCAAATTCTGCTTCTAAAACAAAGGAGCAACTGTTCTTGACCTGATTTTTCTCCTTTTGATGTTTTTTTCCCTCGACGGCCCATGCAGTTGAATTCTTGCTGTGCTGAGATGAATGTGAAAGCACAGGCAGGGGACTAGAAACCTGACTGAAGTCTGAAAGTGCAGATCAAGCACTGTGGTTCTTGAAGAATGGTGAACTCAGCAGAACGGTGTATTAAAACAACATCCAGCTCTCAGGGCTTGGAAGGTGGTTGGTTCACTAGCGAGCACACAACACATGCTCAAAATGGTGACGTCTCATTGATGTTTTTATTGGGGAACTGAAACAGGGCCTAAATATTTGACTGTATTTTGGATGCAAGTGTTTTCTTATGAAATCTATACCCAACTATTATTTATTTTTTTGGGAACTTCATTATGATTAAATGACACATGGTCCAAACATAATGAAGAACCAAAATAAAATCACCAGAAATGTTCATCGTGATAAATTTTGGGGGTTTTTTTTATTATTTTTTTTAAAAAGTGGTTTGTTTCACATTGTGCCAAACTCAGGGACACCCTGACTTTTCTTTGTTTGAAGTTTCTGCATGACAAATGGTTTTCCAGTGACTGTGAAGGTTCAAGAGTGTTCATAAATCAGAAGCAAATTTAAAAAAACGCAGCAGCCTTCTCCTGCTGAGTCCAGAGGAAGCACCCAGTGTTACCTGGCCTGGGACCAGATGTTCAGCAAACGGCAACATTACATTTAATGTAACAACCAAATGCTGTTCTCTGTTTGCACTGTAAGAACCAACATTTCTACGGTGGTTTAACACTTTTTGAGCCGTTTTATTCCCACACTGCAACGGAATTCTCAAGAATTCTGAGAGATGCTCTGCAGTAGAAGAGCTGAACTTACGGGTTCGATCCTTGTTCCATGAATGGCAGCTGATGGGTTCTAGCAGAAAGCTGTGGTAAGCCATGGTTAAGGTCTCTGCAAATCAGACGCATTAGGAGATTAGGAGTCACAGTGACCCCATACAAGTTGAAGCCCCTAAAATCCTGCACCATTACAACCAGCTGCATCAAGGTCACTACTGCTCCTTCACTTCCGCATGAATAGAAGCACAGACTCTGAAAAGAGAAGTCTTAGAACTTCCTCATCCAGATGACTCCATTGTGTCCAATATGCATATAAACACATTCCTTCAGGTCTAGTTTTACTGTAGTTTCTGGCCTCCGGAGCAGTAAACTTCCCCTTTCTCACTTTTTGTAGGAAATTAGAACCAGACCAGAAAGGAATGTGACATGAGGTCAGACACAGTGGTGACAACTGCACAAGAAAAACACATAAAACCACCCATCATCATAAGACTTTCCATTCAGAGATCTCCCCCAGTTCTAACACTTTTCATCAGTGGAACTAGAAGCATCTGTGAGACCCCTTTAAGGCAGAAAATGTGCTGTTACAAAAGCTTAAATATTCTATTTATAGTGGGAAACACTCAGGACATTCTTAGGCAAATATGTAACATGTTGCCACATGTCCGCACAGCTTCACAACACCAGAAATCATACACCAGAACCCGCCCCGCAGGCCAAAGCCTGTACGGCTCAGATAAACAAGAAATGTTATCGTACTCAC
The DNA here is from genome assembly GCA_037576955.1 of Lepidarchus adonis. Taxonomy (NCBI): domain Eukaryota; kingdom Metazoa; phylum Chordata; class Actinopteri; order Characiformes; family Lepidarchidae; genus Lepidarchus; species Lepidarchus adonis. The sequence goes on from JBBIGC010000137.1 coordinate 9,320,277, forward strand.
CCTGGAATGGTTGAACTAAAAGTCCCTGAGGTGTAGCGGGTAGTAGGCTGTGGAACAGAAGCCCAAGTTCGTGGACTCTGAGCAGTCAACACAAACGCTGGCTTGGCTCTCAATGAACTGAACTATTTCCTTAGACCTTATATACATAAAAAAGTTGCTCTTCCCCCTTCCTGTTTGAGACACATAACCACTTCCTTGTGTGGGCGGCTGTCTGCTAGAGAGGCCAGCCTTCTGTTCAACTCCCTTCAGCATCCTGCTCTGAGACATGAACACCATAAGCTCCTCTCATGCCCCTTCATCCGCGTCTGCTGCCTGTAAACATTTTGAACTTGACAAATGTGAATGTCATTACTTGTATCCATCGATTACTCAAAACTAGATATAAATGCTGCACATTTTAAGCCATGAGGAAGTATTCTGGTGTGTATTGAATGACACAGAATGAGACATGTGACTACATTCCACAATGTTGTGTAGTATACTTCATTTATTTCTAGCAGACCATTTACATAAAATTCTCCTTTAATTTAACGCCTCTCTGAAACCCCTGGAGGACCAGAACACCAAGATCAAATGTCAGACTGCTGGAGCACCAGCTTTGGCATAGAATTTAAAAAAAAAAAAGAAAGAAAGAAAACAATAAACAAAATAAAAAAGACCCTAACCCCTTTCTCCCTTAGTGTGTTTTTTTTCCC
>JBBIGC010000137.1:9343260-9355392 GCA_037576955.1 Lepidarchus adonis
GTGTGTGTGTGTGTGTTTGTGTGTGTGTGTGTGTGTGTGTGTGTGTGTGTGTGTGTGTGTGTGTGTGTGTGTGTGTTTAGGTGTGAAGACTAATTATAACGCTGCAGTACATGTTTCTAAGGTCAGTGGGCTGGCTCTTGGATTTCTTCTCTTCAGAAAAGTTTGAGACAAAAATGTATGTTTCTTTTTGATTGAGCCAATCACTGAACTATAGATTTATGTTTTGTTATCCACTTTTAACAACTAGCCATTTGGGGGGAAATATTGTGTTAACAACATCAACATACTAAGTGTAGATGCAATCTGTTCTTTGCTCAATGCTGCAGAATGGAATGTGTAAAAATGGTTTACTCTGGTTTAATGATTAAATATGGAACAATTAATGCTGACTAACAAACTAAATCTTAGGTTTTGTATTCTTCAAATATTTAACAAATTGTTGAATTATTCTTAATGGATGTAAAAATAAAAGAAACAAACAAATAAACAACTGATTAATTAGTCTATTCAAATACAACAGAAATTAACCATAAATAGCTGCATTCTGGCATAATTGACAAGTGATCACTGGATTAATAATATAATATAATATAATATAATCTAATATAATATAATACAAAAAAAGGAAAATGATCATTTATTGTGGCCTGGTGTCTTTTAATCCAGGTATCTCAGTGTGCTCTCCAAAGCCATCATCCATCAGCTCTGCAGACACGCGCTTCTTGTGGGCGAGCACGTACTCGTCGTACTCACATGACGTCAGGACGCCGTCGAGCTCGAAAATGTTAGCCTATGTAGTTAAATCTGGAGGCGACGGGGGGATTTGCTAGACGGAAATAATATACATTTCCCGTTAAGAAACGCCCGCATTAATGTCACATTTCTGAAGGGTGCTTCTTAAACATTAACCGCTGCGTTGGGTTAACGCCTTGGGGACTCTCCTGAGAGAAAGTTGGTATTTTTGAGGAGTGATGTCGAATCCCGGGACTCGGAGGAATGGGTCAAGCATTAAAATCAGACTGACAGGTAAAAACTCGGCTCTAGCCCGCTCTGAAATATAACCAGTGACCGTGTTTGTACGAAATCCCTTTATAGTATTGTCGATATTTCTTATTTTGCTGAATGTATTGTTGGGTAAGGTTTCTCGGCTCTTAGTATGTGCAGGACTAACCGAAGCCCTAACATGCTAAGCTAGCGGCTAATGCAGGCTAGCGACTGAGACTGCTAGTGTTAGCTTAGCTACCGAAGTGTATCCTTTTAGCTTAGCTACCGAAGTGTATCCAGTTAGGTTAGCTACCGAAGAGTATCCAGTAGATTCACATTCGGTTACAAAAGTGTTTTTATTCGCCAGTTATGTGATTTGCAGAGCGTGAACATGCCAGGAAATCAGTTACTATAGCGGCATAATAAACACTGGAGTAGTTTGTGAAATTGCTTTGGTCTTTTGAAATGTTTTCGGGGTGGCTGGTTTGTTAACGTTAGCGAAGATGGCTATCTGTTGGGTGAGCCCCCTAGCTCAATAGGAACACCTTTTAAAATGCTAAAGGTGATCCTCACATTATGGTGCCAGGATTATTACGGTGGCTGCATAATAACTTGTCTCTGAGCTCCTCACAGAATGCTGCACAGGCGAATAGTGGTCGCGTTGTACTGATAACACGGTAAAATTGAACGGAAATTATATTATTATGACCTTTCGGTTCAAGTTGCTAACGTTTCGCTCAGCCAACCAATGTACTTTTAAAGCTAGCCAGACTGTCAGTCTTTAACTGACTGGGCCAGTGGTAAATGACCAAATTTTCTCTCTTCTTTCGCTTTAACAACGTTTTCATTTAGGCAGCCTTGGTTATGTTTCCAGGTTAAGAACAGCAAAAGCTGTGGCCTATGTTCTGCTCATTTAAGATTATAAACATGTTATTGTGCTCTGTACCATATATACTCAATTGTTTGGTCGTTTATTTAAACGTTTTGAAGTGCAACATATAAATAACTTATTCAACTGTTGATTCTTAACCGAATACGTTAACTTTGTCTGAATTTTAAGCCAAAAGCCATTTTTGGGAATACTATTAACCGTATCATTCTCTTTTTCTCTCATTTTTAAATAAATGTACAATGTTTTTTTCCCTTAACTGTGAAAAAGAAAAAATCTGTGTTTTTGAATTTTAATTAATTTGTGACCTTTTTTGTAGTAGAATTACTTTGTTGTCCTGGATGAAAACCATTGTTTTGTAAAGCGCACACATTGTTTGCAGAGTACAAAAGTGCTTTGTTTGATCACTAATTGTTGTGCCTTGCATACAGGTCTTAAGGGGGTTAAGGTGATATCTTGGCTTGGTTGTTTTACAGGTGGGCTCTGTTGGAATCTGACCTCAGGTGATCATATATTGTGAATGAATGGTTCAATAAAAATCACACAATTTTTATGACACTGTGATACCAACAGATGGTGAAAGTCAGTTGTTTCAGAGGATGTAGATTTCTACTTTGTCGGCATTGTACTTCTGTTAATCTTGGCTTGTCCAGTCTTGGCTATATTGTAGTTAAAATATTTGTCAAGCAATCTTGTTTTAAACCCTTCCCATTTAGTGAAAGTTCTTGTTTGTTAGTGTTGTTAATACTTATTTTGCCTCAATTTAAGGGCAACTATGTAGTCAGTTTATTTTAACAGCCCAATACATGGTCCTTGTTTGTCCATGTTATGGCTTTACTCTGTTCTGCAGTGTTGACATTTAACACCTTCAGCACTTTTGTCTTCTGCCTATCCCCACCAAACTTTATCCTGTGCTTTTCACCATCGATGAGGGCTCATAGAAGAGGGAAAAGACCACTGAAGAGTATGGAGCATTCCTACACAAAAGGGGAGATGGTTGGAAGATTGAATTAGAGTGTTTTCGGAATACCAATCCCTGAAAGGCATAAAAACTGTCTGTATGGGATTTCAATTTTATAGTTGCTAAAAGCTGTGTTTTTGGATAGGTGTTGCATGAAGAAAAAATACATTTCCCCTGCTTTGGAATTGGCTGAATTGCCTGAATTCCTTGGACTGTTGAGTGGTTTTTATAGTTGTTTCCCCTGCTGTCTTCAGGTAGACTAGGTTTTCCCCCACAACAGGAAGATCTGAATTTTGTATTTTATTTTTACTGCCATTCACAAGGTGAATATGACCCCTCGGTGAGCGATTTAGCGAAATTAGGAGAAAACCTGTCACAGTCACCAAACCTGATTCAAAGAACACCACCTGAGTTGATTTTAATAGGATTTGCGGCTATAGTCTTTTCTATGAAAACGTGGCCCTGAGCCTGAGGCACTGCTGAGTAATTTCATTAAAACTAAAAAGGAAATCCTGTAAAAAATCACTTCATTCTATTCCGTTTCCCTCTTTCTGCAAAACTTTGTGAAGTAAACACCCTGACTTCTCTTTAGTGACTGGACAGGGCAATATACTGAGCATTTTGACATGCGTTAATGTGTTTTCCCCCAACACATGTAGTGATATATTCTTGTGAAGGCATTTGGTTTTCTGTTTTCTCCTGTGCCCCGGAGTGGATTTCAGCCCTGGGGACTGGGGATTAATGGGGCGGTTTCACAGTTATTGTTGTGTTAATGTACAAGAAGACCTGGATACAGCTATGCGAGAATGTAAAGCCATGGTTACCAAAATATTCTCTCTCTCTTGTTGTTGCTCTTTCTTTTTCTCTGTCTCTCTCTCTGTCTCTCTCTCTCTCTCTCTCTGACACACACGTACAGAGAACAAGGAAGTACAGAAAGCTCTTAATCACTCAAACTTGGGAAGGATAAAGCAGTGTGTCTTGCTTGTCACTGCTAAACAGCTGTGTTTACCTTCATGTGCTAGCCAGATGCTGGCATCTGTGACCTAGACCTATAAAGCCACCACAACAGTTAGACGCTGTTTTTCAGCTCTCTGATAAATGGCACATTACTGTCACAATCAGCATGTTTTCATCCCAAATCATTTCTAATACTTGTACTTTTCAGGGTATCAGTCACATTACATCTTTATTTGTGAACAGTGATATTACATTTAAATAAATAATGTTTCTGTCTGACTGTGGTAAGAGCATTTCTAATGAAAGACTTTCTAATAGAACTTTTCATATTTGAGAATGTGGCCTATTGAATACAGTTTTAGAAAAGAAAGGCTGACTGTCTGCAACATCAACATGTTTTCTGTGTATGTATGTGTTAATAATTATCACACTTAGGCGATGTAGGCACTCTGAATGGGAAAACATGTTTAATCTGACCTGCGTCTGCAGTTTTTGTCCAGTTTTGCAATAGTTGCAAAAGAGCTCAGCTGCCTTGACCTCAACCACCTTTTTCAGTTGAACAAAGCCATAATTAATGAATTAATGATCTGTATTTGACTGTAGTGTTCAGTTATTCATTTATTTTACTCATCTCTAGTAAGTCCACCCAAATAGTATTTTAAGACCTCACCTTTAATGCTGTGACGGTTGGAACTGTGAACCATTTTTCATGATTAACTTCTCAGGTTGACCTGTAAATTGGTCTGGTTGATGCAGAGTTAGTACTGGACAATAGAAATTGAGAAAAAAGGCTAAAATTTAATTGATTTCCTGTCCTAGATTTTTTTTTCTATGTCAGTGTGATGTCTTTATAGGTTTTTGTGATTGTTGTTTGTTGCATGTGCTTAATGGACTTGTTTTTAGTGCTCTTTTGTTTTTTTAGATACTGATCTTACATTTAAGCTCGTGCCAGGTTCCAGCAATAGCATAGCAACTGGGTAAATGGTGCTAAGAAATAGGCTTACTGTGTCTGGCAGGTTGTTTTAGCCCGAAAGGGTTGAGAGCTGGGGAATCCTGCTTATTCAGTAAGGAGCCAAGCACAAGTCTACACTTAAACCCATCAGTGCTCCAGCGTCACATGCAGCCTGGTTGCCTTAATTTCCTGCCTTGGCTCATGCTTGTTCTCTTGCGCACTCCGTCAGTCAGCCCATCCCACAAAGCGATCAGGTTAGATCTTAGAGAGTGTGTTCATGTTCATGGCTGTGTAGGCATTCAGAGCATGCAGCCCCTCTGACATTCCTCTGTGTGATGTTTAGTCCAGCTGGGGGTGGGTCGGGGGATTGCTGTTAATTATGCAGTTCTCAGTGACTGTTCACTGCACCATGCTTTGTAAACTGACACTATTGATCAGACAGTCTCTTACCCAGTGTGTGTAAATAAGATCTGCTTAGGATTTGGACAATTGAACGAAGAGGTAGAAGAGGAGAAGGAAATGCAATATTGATCAAATTGTATGAAGAATGTTTGAATCGTCCATGTCATAGTTTTGCCATTCACACAATATAAAATAGTCAAACAATTATATAAATGTAAATGTATACAATGGTTACATTACCAGTGATTGTAAATAAGAATTAATTTTTAATGGCCTGCTTGGTCAAATAAGGGTTTAATACCAACGGGCCGAGGTGAACTGGAGTAAACCACGTGTAGCCCTATTACAATTCTAAAATTAAAAAAGACAAAGTTTTTACTTTCCAAAAACACACTAAACACACTCGAAGGAGAATGCTACACACCCATCCTGGCTACCATCAAACTGAGAGTTAAAGTTCCACTTATGCCCTTTTAGGCTTCTGGTCAGAGATAACTTGTGTTCTTCCAGTGTCTGGGATGATGTTTGGAGAGTAGGGCTGCAACTAACGATTATTTTAATAATCGATTAATCAGTCAATTTTTTTATTAATCGATGAATCGGATTTTTTAAGAAACAGGAAAAGCATAATTTCTAACACTTTATTCAAAAACCGAACTAAAATCTTTGGAAAGTGCACAAACATGTTGCTTTTATAATAATACAGAACCTTAAAATTAAATTTAAAAAGTGCAACACACACATATTTGTCAATAATAACCTATATGGGACAAAGCACAGAATATACACTGCAAAAAAATACTATATGTAACATATATGTAAATAATATACATATGTAACATAGTAGTTTTGTCCTGTTTTCAGTCCAAATATTAAAAAAAAAACTTAAATCAAGATACATTTACTAGACATGTGAAATAGCATAAGAAATTGTCTTGTTTTCTGAAGAAAAAAAAAAGTAAAAAATTGTCTTGTTTTCTGAAGAAAAAAAAAGTAAAAAATTGTCTTGTTTTCTGAAGAAAAAAAAAGTAAAAAATTGTCTTGTTTTCATGGTTTAAAACGAGCAAAATTATCTGCCAATGGGGTAAGAATTTTTTTTTTTTTGAGATATAATCTCAATCAGAAGATTTAAGCATCACTTAATTTTCTCATACCATTTTTCTTGTCTAGTAATCTAGATTTAAGTTGTTTTAGATATTTGTAAATGAGACAAAATTACTGAGTAAGAGAGACTTTTTCTTAATTAGCTAGACATGACGACAGGTTGGAAAATGAACGGAAAAAAGGCGAGTGGATAAAAACGGGTCTTTAGTCTTGCAATGCAAAGTAACTATAGCAACCCTGCTTTTCTACTTACAGCAGTTATTAATGAGCTTTAACTTGTCATGACGAGTAAACACCAGCACCAACCTTACGTTCCTCACTTCAAAATGGAACATAAGTAGGTTCTGTAGTGACTTTCCCTGCTGTTCCCTGGCGGGCACTAGGACCCAGGCGGAAGATACATGCCGCTGCTTGTTAGCGAGTAGTCTCTGTGAGGCGCTAACATCAGTGCTCGCGCGCGCGAGAGAGTGTGTGTGTTCACTCTGCTCTGCACTCAGCTAAAGTTTTTAATTTTTGTAATAATCAAATGTTTCCGGGTTGCGAGACACAACGAATCGATTATGAAATTCGTTGCCAACTCCTTTATTAATCGATTGTAATTGATTTAATCGATTCGTTGTTGCGGCCCTATCGGAAAGTGGTGCACCTTGTGGAATCTTTTTTTAATAATTAAAATAAATAACTTGGAAAAATGAAATTTAATTATAAAGTTTAAAAAAACTATGCACTGTGGAAAATGGTAATTTGTCATTTTATGCAAGGTTCTTGGCAAAACATTTTTATGGAATAATGTAATATAGCTCTTGTACTGTTGCGTGTAAGGAGGTAGTGTTATTGTCAGGGTGTTTGAGTGCCACTTTACACTAGATTAATGTCTCTGCAGAGCACTGTCAAGAGCAGGGCTGAGCACACAAGCTGCCCAAATATCAGTCTCACTGTCTGCACTACAGTTCTCCGCCGCAATCCGAGTCTGAGTGTTGGTACTCACTTGCCCTGTGTGAGCTGTAATTGCCTCACTTTGGAATCATAAACTTCTTTATCACAGGGCAATTCTGCAGTCATTTCAAATAAACTGCTCCAGTTGCATTTCTGTAGAAGTGTCCGGTTCAGTCCTTTGCAGCTTTATGTGAAACATTCTGTTTGTGTTGTAGACGACCACTAAATACTAAAGCTTGTTTTTGCCACTTCAGTGTTGTCGTTGGGTACGTGTTCTGAAAGATGCCCTCCTAGCTGCATGGTAAGGTGCAGACACTACTTTGTTGTTTTCAAGCTCTGCTGACTACAGCTCTGTGGAGGCCTCCAAACAGGATGAATTGCTCGTGTTGAGATTTCTGCGTCTCCCAGCAGCCCGACCGACTCCCATCCCGCACACTTCATTTGGATTTAGGTTACTGCCCTGTGCACAGGGGTCAGCCGCCCTCCTCCCCTGGACCACCACCTCCCTCATTAGGACACATGGCGCATTAGGCCGCATTCTTCCCCTGCTGCTGTAAACAAGAAAAGCTGTGTGCTGGGGTTTTGCACTCACTCGGATTTCCCTACTTACTTATTTTTTTTTCTGTTCAGCATTTCATATTCACAAACGGGACAGAAAACTAGGCCAGTTTGAGGAAACCCCCCCCCCCCCCCCAGCTCTATCCATCAGTACTATCTTAGCCACTCATTTTTGCACAGATTGTCATGTGTCCTTTGCTTTGAATAGTAATAAGCAACAACTCTGTCAAGAATACAAACAGCTGATTTTTCAGTAGAACAACACGAGGCAGATTATCATTTCCCCTTTCAGCTTGTGTTAATTCCTGCATGTCGTCCTCACGTAGGTTGTTGGCATTCAGGAACTAATTAGCTGACTGAGTGCCCAGTCTGAGACCGCTTTACCAAAGGCCAATTTAGGGAATGTTGTCTGGACACGTGATAATGATCAATTACCGGGGTCTCATATCTGAATATCAATGCTAGTCGGCTAGACAGTTACAACAACATACAGCAAGGCATGTGTTCAGACTCTAGCTGGATGTAAGCAGTGTGGTTGGAGTGATTAATGTGCAGTGCACTGGAGTCCATGTCCTTCTCCACCGACACCGTCTGACTAAACGCATTGCAATGGCATGTGCTCAGAGGATGCTGCTGTAGTTGTTCTTGTATTGTGTTGTCCCCCACCCTTTCTGTGCACCCTCAAGGTGTGTCTCAGGTTTCCTTTCTCTTTTCTGGCCTATTACTAGAGCCCAGGCTGGGTGACTCAGTGATGGGGAAGTCTGCCTGGCTGTGGTTCTTCCGGTGGAAGTTTGCAGTTCGCTCACAGTGGGCCAATTGACCCACTGTTTCTCAGCCCGAGGAAATGTCATGTCCAGTCATGCACGCATGGACATGCAGCACTCTTAAATAGCCTCTTGCCTGACAACGCTCATTTGCGCGCTGCTGGATGAGAATGTATTTTTAAAAAGCCTGCCGCGCCGGTGCTGTTGGCGACCTTTCAAAATGGCTCCCTTTAGTGTAATCTGCATGGCTCTGCTCGAGGATTTTCACGAGAGATTGTGGAAGGAATAAGGGAGAAGGGCACAGGATAACCCTGCAAAAAGCTCATGGATATTTCATTGGCGCTGGGGGGCCTAGCGGCTTGTGTTTCAGCCATTGCATTTGTCGTGGCTTAAGACAACTGCTGCCTCCGGTACGTCTCATTTCCGCAGAGCCCACTATTGCTGTAACTCAAACCTGGAGTGAATCTGAGGGACCGGGGTGTATGTGAGCGAGAGCGCATCTCTGGTTCTGGCAGATATGAGAAAGGAGCGGATGAGGCCCAGTTGAGCAAGCATCTCTCCCCTGCCACTGGCCATTACTCCATTTGGCCCCGTCATTCATGTACAGCAGCAATGGACTGATTAGGTTGCAAAAGCCAGCACTGGAAGGATTACACTCACTGCCTACCCAGTAGACCTGCTCTATCTCTTCTCCCTCTGCACGGATAGACTCCAAGACACTGCTGCTCTAACTGCTTATAGTAATAAAGATCAAAGATTAAAAGGCTTTGACTTATCCCTGTGCTGAAATCCATTGTTTTTTTCCTCCCCCACCATTGAGCTTTTAGGCTTCTGGCCACAGATAACTTGTGTTCTCCCAGTGACTGAGATGATGTTTAGAAAGTGGTGCCCCTTGTGGAATCTTTTTTTAACAATTAAAATAAATAAATAGTAAAAAAAAATAAAATTTATAGTTTAATTATAAAGTTGCAATAAAAGCATATGGTCATTTGTAATTGTATGCAAGTTTCTTGGTATTACACTTTTATAGAATAATGTAGTATAGCTCTTGTACTGTTGACTTATCCCTGTCCTGAAATCCTTTTCCCGTTCTGCCCAACCATAGAGCTTTTTAACCCACTTATCCGCCCAAATGCCTAACTTCAAATGTACATATACAACATGCATCTTAGATATTTTCCCATAGTATTAGTGATAGGTTTATCACTTATGTTTGTTTTCACACCCTTCCATTAGTGACTCATTGTAGATATGAGCCAAACATCAAGTAAAACTGACAATGACATATTGTGAACACACTTAGTCACCACAATTAAATGTTAACCCTGCACATGTGGAGCAGCGGGCGGCTATCAACAGCACCCAGGGAGCAGTGTAGTGTAGTGGGGTCAGTACCTTGCTCAGGGGTACTTCAGTGGTTCCCGGGCTGGAACTTGAACCTGTGGAAATGTTTTTGTCACTGTGTGCATGAAACTGCTTAAAAGAAGCAGGAGTAAATACCGTATATTTTCTAATAGTAGTCTCACATTTTACTTCCTAGCCAATCTCAGGCTTCTTCCCAGAAGTGACTGACAGCATTCTTAACAAATCGTATTCTTTCTAACGAAAACATATGTGGGTCATTTACCGTAATTGCTCTATAATAGCGTCCCCGGGTAATGCATGCGCACGCATCATGGAAACCAGATATGGAAAACATCTCCTGAACGAATGCACGAATCTCCTCAGCCTGACGAATCCCTTTCCATGGCTCAAACGGTTTCCCTTTGTAAGACTACATGAGGTGTGTTTGTCATGGAGACGGCGTGGGGCAGCGCCGGGGGGTAGAAAAGGGGCGGAGCTAGAGTTTGTTTTGGTCTACGGAAAGCGCAGTGGATCCTTTCAGATCGCCGTTTACAAGAGAACGCTATCGCCGTTTCTTTCTATTTTTATCTTTCGATCCCGCCGTTTAATGGAAACAGGCGATTAAAAGAGACAGGCTATTATTAGAAGATATACGGTAGTTGTTTTTTGGTTTAGTACCGGTGATGGCAAAAGTGGGTACATTAGCATTTTTGACAAGCAAGCTCCGAATCTCTTACTGCCAAGCGATTCAACACAGCGCTTTTATTTGATCCACCACTCGCTTTCCATTGTGGTCATTGTTCACTTGGATCCCAAAATTTCCACCAGAGCTGAAATGAAAGAAGCAGGCAGGTATCTCCTGTGTAATTTGTACTTGCTTTTGGTTTGACTCACTCTGAGATACCAATCATCTTGAGGTAAGCTTAGCATAGCATATTGATATCTTAACTTTACTTAAGGTTTCTGGGTGGAGCTTGTGCTTGTGAAATTTGGTTCTACATTGTTTATCAGGCTTCTATGCATTCTCCTATGACCATTAGGGAAAATAATGTATCATTTCACCTCTAGCGTATGTACCCTACCCTGCATCCAGTTACCTTTCACAGTATCTTTGCTAAGCAGGAGGGCTCATTAGTGAACTGGTGGTGCTGGACTGTGGCACATGCCTGTAGAAACTGTAGTCTGTGTTGAGTACCAGGGGTCTAAGCTGTCAACTAATAAATTAAGTCCTTCCTGTTTCCCTTAGGGACATTTAGAAGATGTCAGGAAACATGATCCTAGCTTGAAATTGAAGTTTCCACCAAACGTTTCTCAGCGTCTGCCTGCATCAGACTAGATGCTGACACACAGTGTAATAGAAGATCAGTAGGAAAAATGTAGAGCCTAAGGTTATAAGTTACCATGAGGCTGTTGATGACTATGAAAGTGTACGAGTGGCAAGACTTCCAACTGGGGCAGAACTACTGTTTCTGAGTCTGGACACTGCTGTCTAATCCAGTGTAATGAAATGGTTAAGTCTCATGTCCCACGCTTGATAACGCTGTAGCAGACTGTTTGGCCTCCTCTCAAAAAGGCTTAATGAAAGCAGATGGGTAAGAATGTTTGGACAGCCCTTCAGTCCTCTGCCTCTGGGCAGTTGATGGCCAAATAATACTCTGCTTTCTCACATGTGCATTCTCAATTTGTTTGTGGGTGTGTGTATATGTTTGCGTGTGCATTTGGGTGGCACTAACTCAGAACATGTTGTCCATGTTTGCCTTGCCATTTGCTTACAGAGAAGACTGGAGTAACGCAACAAGAAAAGCTCTGTTTAAGGACCCAGCTGCAGTCTGTTCTGTCTGGCCTAAAAACTTGCTTGGGGGAATGTTGCCAGATGTTGGAGGAGCACTGGACAATATCTTAGCTTTTCTGTTCGATCTTTTTTTCTACCACTCTTGTTGTGAATTGTTTGAAGCGTTGATACATAGACCAAAATGTTACTTTTAAAGAAAATAATAAGAATGTATCACAAAAAATAAATAATAAAAAATCTTTCTTTCTCTTTTTTTCTTTCTTTCTCTCTTTCTTTCTCTCTTTTTTTTCTCTCTTTCTCTCTTTCTTTCTCTCTCTCTCTTTCTTTCTCTCTCTCTCTCTCTCTCTCTCTTTCTTTCTCTCTCTCTCTCTCTCTCTCTCTCTCTCTCTCTTTCTTTCTCTCTCTCTCTCTTTCTTTCTCTCTCTCTCTCTCTCTTTCTCTCTCTCTCTCTCTCTCTCTCTCTTTCTCTCTCTCTCTCTCTCTCTCTCT
>JBBIGC010000137.1:9361084-9378952 GCA_037576955.1 Lepidarchus adonis
GTGATTTGTAAGTCATGAATTATATTTGTGAATCGTGTAATTATATTTGTGAATATTGACACTAAACTCTCTCCATACATTGCTTATGAAAATACATTTTGTCTAAACTGCACTGCTCTAGTATTAATTTTTTTTGTTTCATCATCGCAGATTCTGTCTCTAAAAAACAAACTATGTGTAACTGGCCTTTACAGTAGAGAATCTAGTTGATTTGGGTTTAAAATGCATAAAAAATTCATGATCTCCCAGTGCCACCAATCACTTTGTAAATGTATTGGGATGTGACAGAACTCAAGGCATCGTTCAGTTTATATTAAACTTGATATAACATATATCAAGGGAGATGAGGGAAGCAATAAAAACTCCAAACACACATCGCTATCTTTTATGTTTTATGTAGGGATGATCAACAGTTGTTATTGCACTAGCAGGAATTTTAAAATTTGTTCCACTTAAGCTTAGAAATGTAAATATATAATATATACAATATACGTTGAAATATACAGCAGGTACAACTGGGTAGCAAATTACCAGCACATTCCTCATGCTTTCCAGCTCTAGACTCATGCCTGCATTCAGCTGTATAGTAATCTGCTTTTTTTAAAATAAATATTAATCAAACTCTCAGGAAAATAAATGATTTTGCTTCAGTTTTTCCTTATTTGACTGTACAATGAGTTGTAACACACATTATTCAGGTGTGGCTAATTTGTTGGAGAGGGTGCTATGCAGTAATCAGCTGGATCTTGTGTAAATGTTTATTTGGCTGCAGAGAAATCGGTGTGAAGTCATTTTGGATGGTTTCTGTTGTACAGTGTGTTGTAACAGCATCCATAAATGTGTGGAAAAAAGCCTGCAGTTACTGAAGGTCTTTTACAGAAAGGACACTTCTAATATGTTGTTGTGAACCCACACACTGTGGGGACGTGACAAGGTCTCCACTGTCCACTGGAGCATTTCCTCAGAATCAGCATTGTCACGGTACAACGAGGAATACAGACAATTTCTCAATGTCTTGTGACAGTCATTCACACATGCACTCGTCCGGATGTTATACTTTTCCTGTCTTTTTTTGTTGTTATTTTTATTTTTATTTTTTTATTTTTATATATATATATCTTGTAATTATCGCACTGCATTCATATTTTGTGTTTTCTTTATTTTAAAAATGTGATCTCACATTTGTGTCCACAAGTGTCACTTATTGTCAGTCATTTTTATAAGTATTAATGAGTGGTATCTTTTAATAGCTGGATTTTTTAGTTGCTAGGTCTGGGACACTTTTCTTTAAGTTTAATCAGGAAACCCTGTTTGCATCTTCATTGTAAAGTGTCGTTCTGGTAATTTCTTGCTAGCTTTTTCTTTTATTTCCTTTTTTTTTTTTAATTTTATGTGCTGACAATTCCTGAAGCCTCTCTTATGACTTGGTCTAACATAAGCCACTATGAGCCTCCCTTCTTGTCTGCACTAGCAATATTCAATACCAGTGAGCTACAGTGGAAAAAAATGGTCTCAAAGCACCGTTCAACCAAATATTCAGTGACCTTTGATATTTTCCCATTAGACTTTGCCAAGGAAAGAAAAACAGAAAAGGCCTCTCAGGCTGATGTCTTAAGTGTCACGTAATTCAGGGAGAGTTGGAAAAGAAATACAGTGTCTACGAGGGGATGGCAACTGTTCATTCTGTTCAGTTTGAGTGTTAGGGGTCACTCCGTAGGACCTGTGGATAAATACACTGATCTCTCCAAGCTGTCCAAGGAAAGCAGTTTGCCCAAGGACTCTCCCTACATTCCTGCTCACTGGAAGTCAGCAGAACAATATTTTTATGCCTAAATAATTTTGTTTTAGGCAATGGGTTTTGTTTGACGTTAACCATTTTTATGTTTAGGCGTGTAAAAGTGAAAGTTAACTTTGCAGATGTTCTGACTGGTGTTTGTTACTGGAATGATGAATGACTTTGTTTTTCTTTCAGTATTATGTGCCAAGAATCTAGCAAAGAAAGACTTCTTCCGTAAGTACATGTCATGCCTTTTCTCATCTGTGTGTATCTGTTCTGTATAGACTGTTTGCTACAGTTTTTACCTTCCTCTCTTTATTTTCTTCAGCTGCATAGTGCAGCTGAATGTTTTGCATTTCTGCCTAAAGAGAGACTTTTTTGTGCATGTTTTGACTGCATTTATTATCACAAAAACGTCAAATAATGAAGAGCTTTCAGAGCCGCCCACCAATAGCAGCTTTATTCTATCAGCTGGGGAATTCACCTCTTCATTCCCTAGCTCCAAATCACATTCCACCCACAGCTATTTGGGCACACAGCAATGCATCTGAAAGCCACTGTATGGAAGTCAGAATTGAACACGGCAACAAGGCTACTATGAGTGACAAACATGACTGACTGTCCCACTGCCCTCAACCATTCATGGCCCACATATTATGCTAATGAAGTGTGAGTGCGTCACTTTCAGCCCATATCCATAGGGCAAGCTTTTCAGGCCATTCCACTGAGCTCTAGCATGACCATGGCTAATCAATGAGGGTGTGTGTGTAAAAGGCAAAGTATGACTACAGCAATCATGATTCTCAGTTCTAAGTAGTTACTGTCTCTTGGCTCAGAATTATTTCCTGTTTTCCATCTCAAAATGCATTCTTCTTTTGTATTCTCGCTGCACATCTGTATTAATTGCAGAGCTCTTCAGCACTTGAACTCTTTTTTTATTGTGTCCTCTGGGCATGTGGATTGCATTATAAATGAGTGCAGTTCATGAATCACACTATAAATTCAAGTTATAATATGATGTGAAGTTTTTTTACACAATGACTTTGTTCCCAATTCTAACATGCACTGCTGCAGTTGTCCTCCATTTAACATTTCTGCAACACTGGTTTCTCTCGCAGGGTTGCCCGACCCTTTCGCCAAAGTTGTTGTTGATGGCTCGGGTCAATGCCACTCCACAGATACAGTCAAGAGCACATTGGACCCAAAATGGAACCAGCATTATGACTTGTAAGTATATACTTGGAATAAGTTTTCAATGATTTATTTTTTTTCTTATTTATTGTATGTCGTCTTCCAACTAACTTGTTTATGTAGCATTGCAGCTATTATAATATTTAGTTAAACTATTCTTATGGACTCTGAAAGTTGAATCTTTAACATTAGAAAGGTTTTATGTCACTAAATGACCCTTTAATTCATCCTTAGTTTAAAGCCCAGCTGCTTCCAGTTTATATATTACTATGGTAGTATCTGCACTTGCAGCCCTCTCATTGAAATACAGCTTTTAATTGGCTTTTAAAACCATATCATCTGATTATGGTGGATGGTGCTCATGGGAGAGCTATGGATAAATCATGAGTCAGTGAGTAGCAAACTATGAAAAGCAATGTGGAACGCTACCATTTCTCTCAAGAGCCTTCACTGTAACAAGAGCCTGTAAGGTGTATGAATGAGAGATACAATGGTGAATGAGATGGCTGTGTAAATGATACACATTCAGTGGATGGAACATGAAGCCACTGTCACTTTCATTGGACAATGAATATTGGAAATGTTCACCTCATGGTTTTCATCTTAAGGAAAATGTGTGCATGTAATAAAATTATATAATGATTCTTTTTATTTGTGTTTTTTTAGATACATTGGGAAAACTGATTCCATCACCATTAGTGTGTGGAACCATAAGAAGATCCATAAAAAGCAAGGGGCTGGCTTTCTGGGCTGTGTGAGGCTTCTATCCAATGCCATTAGCAGACTCAAGGATACAGGCTGTGAGTGACCTTCACACTACTCATATTTAGTGGTGCAGTAAAAGGGTGACAACTACGAAATATGACCTGTTTTGCTTTCTAAATTTCTGGTATATTTTGAGGCTTCATTTTTTTTTGCACGTCTGTCAATTCAACAGATCAACGTTTAGACTTATGCAAGCTGAATGCCTCTGACAGTGATGCTGTACGAGGCCAGATAGTTGGTATGTGCGTCTTTTGAGAATACATAACATTCTGATATACAATAAATTGTAAAATTTTAATTAAAAAAAAAATTATTTTATTTTCACTGTTCTTTTTTTCAGTGAGCCTTCAGACCAGAGACAGGATTGGCAGTGGTGGGCCTGTGGTAGACTGTAGAGGACTTTTAGAAAATGAAGGGTGAGTGGGAGCTATACAGCGCTCTCCTTTAAAGAATATACTTTAATCAGCACTGCCCCCTACTGGGAGTATTATATTTCTGTTCCATCACATTGTGTTGTAGTAATGGAGGTTTGTTAAAAGTACAGTGGTTGAAACCTTGGATTTTGGGACTGATTATAGGAAGATATGGTTTAAAAGTTTGCTACATGTGTGATTCTCAGACCAGTCTTTGAGGATTCTGGACCTGGACGGCCTCTCAGTTGTTTCATGGAAGAGCCTTTGCCCTATACAGACCCTACAGGGGCAGCTGGCGGGGGGAGTTGTCGTGCTCTGGAGTCACCAAATCAGGAACAGAGACTCCAAGGACAACGAATCAGAAACCAAGAGTCTAGAAGTCACGCACATACACCACAAAACCGGCCGCATGGGCACCAGTCACCTGATCTGCCTGAGGGTTATGGTAAATGAGTCCTGAATTTGTCCTGTTTGTAACACACCTTTCTTTCAAGTTTACCTTTCTCTTTGTCTTTCCATCTGTGTAACTATTCTGGCCCCACGTGCGTCTGAAAACGCGTTGAAGGGTGATTGTGGTGCATTTGAAGTGTGGAGAGACTGGATATGTTCACCCTGCCACCCTCCTTAAGTTGCATTGGCTGTACAAGCCCCATTAAGATTCTCAGGAGAGTAGCTACAGCTGACCTCTGCTATTCCAACATCCCCCTGGTGCTGTGATCACCGAACACAGCAGCTGTAATTAAGCTGCTGGCTGGACGCATGGCATGACCTCTGTTAGCCTAAGCCTCAAGAGAGCTGGCCCAGCTATGATCTGCTATCTGAACTTCCTGAGGCTCATCTGCTCTCTTCTCTGTCCCTCTACAGAGCAGAGGACCACGGTGCAGGGCCAGGTCTATTTTCTGCACACACAGACTGGCGTGAGCACTTGGCATGATCCTCGAATACCACGGTAGGTTTAAGCTCTCACAACCTTGTTCACTAAACTAATCTGCAAATTCCTCCTAATTTAAATGTACATGATCATTAATGACCAACTAATCTGATAATCAATATTCTAACATGATTACCAGTGCTATATTGATTGAATTAATTGAAGAAAGCTCTGTAGCAATATCTGAACACAAAATACCTGTAAAAAAACTGTACTGACAAAATAGGGTGTGAAAAATCAGATTTGAAAGACCGGGCAGGGTGTGGAACAGTGTGGTGATTGATCCCCTTGCCCCTGCAGGGATCTGAACAGTGTAAGCTGTGAGGAGCTGGGCCCTCTGCCACCCGGCTGGGAGATAAGAAGCACAGTATCAGGAAGGATATATTTTGTTGACCACAATAACAGAACCACACAATTCACAGACCCCAGATTACACCACATCATGAGGTAAATACCCCACAGGATTTACACTCAAGTGTTCGTTTTTGTGCCTTTGCTCATAACATCTGATCACTGACCCCTTTAAATAAACCACTATTAAATTGCTAATCGTTAATTACAATGAACTCTTCTCAGACTAATTTGTCTCAAATTACTATATTGACTTTTGTTTTTGAAATTGTTTTGAATTGTGCAAGTGAAAGTTTAACCCCTGTTTTCCACCGGATGCGTCTGCGTTGCGTCTCTGACACGGCAGCCGCAGCTAATCACCGGCAGTAAAGTCAATGCATCAGTTTACACCAGATCCGATGCATTGCGTCTCCGCTACGTCTCTGTTCCGTCACATCTCCGGCAGTCCGCCGAGAGTGTCCAGTCTAATTTGGACAGATACGGATCAAAAACGCAACACAGAGCGCATGCGCCAACTCCATACAACCCGTCACAACATGAACTACTCCTCTGTAGTAGTTCACAAAGGAGAAGAAATGCAAGTGTTCTCCTTCTGCTGAGAGGCATTTTATATTTAAACAATAAACACCATAAAGTGAATAAATGTCATTCAAATGTGGACTTTAACTGCTGAACACACTAAACACAATTAAAGCTGAGCAACAAGGACAATGTTAACTGGGAAGCACTAATGTTTGTAGTGCGCAGAAATCAGCAAAACAAACGGCGTTGGTTTACCCACGGTTGATATCGCCTTATGACGCACAATATTCCGTTATCATGTGATCGCGCAAACCAGTGGCGCCGGATCCAATACGGAGCACAAAACGCGTCCAGTGCGATTTGGCGCATGCCCTCGAACGGAACGGTAATGCAGCGCAGCCGCACCGCAGCGGACACGCATCCGGTGGAAAACGGGGGTAAGCCAGGTGGTATGTCAGGAAAATTGCAAATTGGACACTGATGTGTGAACCAAAATGTGTACTTGTGTATTACAGCCAGCACTCTCAGGTGAAGGAGTCAAGCCAGGCTCTGCCAGTGCAGATGGAGGTTCCTGTGGAGGAAGGTGAGGGAGAGCTGCCTGTGCGATATGAGAGAGATCTGGTCCAAAAACTCAAGGTACTGCGTCACGAACTCTCCCTGCAGCAGCCTCAGGCTGGGCACTGCCGCATAGAGGTGTCCCGCGAGGAGATCTTTGAGGTGCTTAACTACTTTCTCCCATCTTAATTGTAACAAAAGTTTACAAAAGTTCCATTCAGTTACAGCATATGGAGCAAAGTGATTAATGTCACTGATGTTACTGCAGTAAAAGCAATGGTATGCCCCCCCACAGGAGTCATACAGGCAGATCATGAAGATGAGACCCAAGGACCTGAAGAAGCGGCTGATGGTTAAATTCCGTGGGGAAGAGGGTTTGGACTATGGAGGAGTAGCAAGGTGAGACAGTGAAGGACTGCTTCCATCTTCCTTTCCCAGCTTAGTAGTGACCTCTGCCTTTTCCAGATGTTCCCTCAGGCATGTCAGGCTGAGTTACTTAGTCTCTTAAAGCGAAAAGATCTACCATATTGCAGGTGCTCAGAGGTCTGAGCTCAGAGTTGACATGAAGATTAGATTAATGAGGTGTTTCAGTCAGCCACAAATGTACATTTGTCAGTGGTGTTCAACTTCTGTTTGAATTCCTGCCTGTTTTCCAGGGAGTGGTTGTATCTTCTATGTCATGAGATGCTGAACCCATACTATGGCTTATTCCAGTACTCCACAGACAACATATACACACTGCAGATCAACCCAGACTCATCTATCAACCCTGTAAGTTATGTAACATCCTTTGGCAGAACATATCCTTAACGTCACAACTTCTCTACAAATTAAGTATTAAGAAAAGATCAAACAAATTCATGGTCTGCTTTTTGGTATTTTCAACATTTGGAGGTCATGTATCATGCTAAGCCTTATGCTGTGTTTCAGGACCACTTGTCTTACTTCCATTTTGTGGGACGGATCATGGGCTTAGCAGTGTTCCATGGTCATTACATCAATGGAGGCTTTACGCTGCCCTTCTACAAGCAGCTCCTGGGGAAACCCATTCAACTGTCTGACCTGGAAACTGTGGACCCTGAACTCCACAAGAGCCTTGTCTGGATTCTGTGAGTGACTGATAACCACATTGGTCTCTGATGAAATAATAATGATCTTTTTACATGTGTATTCAGTTTAACTTCCTTTCAGGTACTTTCATTTAATTATAGGGTTTGTCAGGTACATTTTGAACTAATAATTGTTGAAGATTTTAAGAAATTACTTTAATTTTACAGAGAGAATGACATCACATCTGTTCTGGATCATACATTCTGCGTGGAACACAACGCTTTTGGCAAATTCCTCCAGCATGAACTGAAACCCAATGGCAGAAACATCCCAGTCACTGAGGAGAATAAGAAAGAATATGTGAGGTATGTATGAGGTGCAAACGTCTGTGTTCTAAACAAGCAGTAATTCAGTTTCTTTGTCAGGAGCATATGTCCCAGCAGAGGGCAGCATTATTGGAGAGTTTGGCAGGGAGTTCAAACACGTCTTTACTTTTTCCACTGCCAGTCTGATTGAGTAATCCTGGATTTACAAGCTGTTAGTAGAGACTTTATTGTTAATGAATGAAAGCCAGATGTAAGCAGTTCATAATTTGTTTAGGGAATTCCCCAGTGTGTGTCTTGAATGTATTTGTTTTTCTGTGTTGTGCTGAGGTGCTCTCATGATTTCTCATTTGTTTAGGCTTTATGTGAACTGGAGGTTCATGCGGGGCATTGAGGCCCAATTCCTCGCTCTGCAGAAAGGCTTCAATGAGCTTATCCCACAACACCTACTCAAGCCTTTTGACAACAAAGAACTTGAGGTACCTTGTCTGTTATGCTTAAACACTTAAATTTCTGTGATATTGTCATGTCTTTTAATAATAGTGACCCCTTAGATTTTTTTAATACTGTTTTATTTTGGGGATTTTCACTTTGACCTTTGCCTGGAGTTATCTTACTGATTAGCTTAGTAGTCAGTGCGTGAATAAGGTTTGACAATTTCATTAAATGTCCTGTGTGTGTCTCTTTAGCTCATCATTGGAGGTTTGGGGAAGATCGATCTGAATGACTGGAAGGCCAACACGCGGCTAAAGCACTGTGTGGCTGACAGTAACATAGTGAAATGGTTCTGGCAGGCTGTAGAATCATTTGATGAGGAGAGGAGGGGCAGGCTGCTCCAGTTCGTCACTGGTTCAACACGCGTTCCTCTGCAAGGCTTCAAAGCACTGCAAGGTGGCTAACCGATGAGCCATGCTCACTAATTACACTCAACTCCTTTACACCACTCCAAAGCCCCAAACATGACATTTGCTTATAGACAATGCCTAACTACTCAATTTATTTGCATAAATAGAAGTCTACCATCTCATACCAACTCCAGAAAATGAACCAGTTAAAGATGATTTTCTTTTTTGCTCACTCTTACTGTGATATATTAATAACTGAGGGTTTAATTTACACTTCTTACCTTGCACCAAAATTTTTTATTTCTCTGTTGCCCCGGTATCTTTCAATCTGTTTCCCATATACAGTGGCCTCCAAAAGAATTTGTACACTATTCAAGCATTGATCGCTTTATACAGTTGTAGCCAAATAGTTTTGAGAATGACACAATATAAAAATATTGTTTTTCACAGAGTTTGCTGCTTCAATTTTTATTATGGCAATTTGCATTTATTCCAGAATGTTATGAAGAGTGATCAGATGAATTGCAAAGTCATTTTTTGCCATAAAAAAATCCAATCTCCCCCAAAACTATTTTCACTGCATTTCAGCCCTGCCACAAAGGGAAACCATTTCAGTAATGTTCTCGTTAATACACGTGAGAGTGTTGACGTGCACAAAGATGGAGGTCATTCTGTCATGCTGGTTGAGTTAGAGTAGTAGACTGGATGCTTTAAAACGAGGGTGATGCTTGAAATCATTGTTCTTCCTCTGTTAACCATGATTACCTGCAAGGAAACACAAGCAGTCATCATTGCGTTGTATAAAAAGGGCTTTACAGGCAAGAATATTGCTGCTAAGATTGCATCTAAATCGACCATTAATCGGACCATCAAGAACTTTAAAGGAGAGATGTTCAATTGTTGTGAAGAAGACTTAATGGCACCAAAGAAAGTCCAGCAAGCTCCAGGACTATCTCCTAAAGATGATTCAGCTGTGGGATCAGGGTGGCATCAGTGCATAGCTTACTCAGGAATGGCAGCAGGCAGGTGTGAGTGCATCTGCACACGCAGTAAGACGAAGAATATTGGAGGATGGCCTGATGTCAAGCAGGGCAGCAAAGAAGCCACTTCTCTCTGAGAAAAAGGGACAGGGACAGGCTGATATTCTGCAGAAAGAACAGGGATTGGACTGCTGAGGACTCGGGTAAAGTTATTTTCTCTGATGAGGCCCCTTTCCAATTGCTTGGGGCATCTGGAAAAATGATTGTCCAGAGAAGAAAAGGTGAGCACTACCATCAGTCCTGTCTCATGCCAACAGTAAAGTATCCTGAGACCACTCATGTGGGGCTCCTTCTCATCATTTTAGCCATGAATAACAATGGGGCCAAAATATTCTCAGACAGCAACTTCTTCCAACGATCCAAGAGCAGTTTGGTGAAGAACAATGCCTTTTCCAGCATGATGGAGCACTGTACCATAAGACCAAAGTGATAGCTAAGTGGCTCTGGGATCAAAACATTGAAATTCTGGGTTCATGACCAGGAAACTCCCCAGACCTTAATCCAACTGAGAACTTGTGGCCAGTCGGTGGGTGGACAAACTAAATGTCCCAATTTTTTTGACAAACTACAATTCTGAATCAATGTTTCATTTTGGATTTGGCCCAGAAATTGATTGACAGTGAAATGCAGAGGTCTTGAAAAAGAATGGCCAATGCTGCAAATATTGACTCTTTGAATAAACTTGATGTAATAGTCAATAAAAGCCTTTGAAGCCTATGAAATACTTGTAATTAAACTTTACAAAAGACAAAAGATCTAAAAACACTGAAGCAGCAAACCTGAAAACCAGTGAAACCAGTATTTACTGGTTAACAGTATTTGTGCCATTATGGTTTTTAGGGTTTTTTTTTTTTTTTTTGAGAGAATCTGTAGAAGAATTCCAACCACCCTGTATTCACTATTCATTGATAATACCATACATTTTCAAGGCATTTTTTAATGCAAACCTGCAGATCACTTCAAAAAGGGCTACCGTGTAATGGTGTATGACAAAGTTACTGGAGTAGAAATGTTTTTGATTAAATAGAAAACACATAATGAAATTGATAAATAGAAAACATAATATTGGTGTGCTTTTAAAAGTCAAATAGAATTATTGATGCTTTATTTAGTTTTTCCTGTAATGAGATTGGGAACAGTGATAACTAGAATGTATCTTTGTAAGGTTCTACAGGTTCTGCAGGACCAAGACTCTTCACTATCCACTTGATTGATGCCAACACAGATAATTTACCCAAAGCCCATACATGGTGAGGCTGCGAAGTAACTTTAGCTACATCATAATTGTCTTTAGAAAAAGTATCTTTTTCTGTTTTGAATGGATTATGCTTTATTGATGTTGCTTTTTATTAAATGTTTACATACCTTGTTCTTTCTCTGCAGCTTCAACCGCATCGACATCCCGCCTTACGAGTCTTATGAGAAGCTATATGAGAAGCTGCTCACGGCTGTGGAGGAGACGTGCGGTTTTGCTGTGGAGTGAATTGTTTCATCCAGCTAGCCAGCATTGACTAACCCACCTAACAGCCCCTTCAACACCTCTATCTCCCACACTCTCCCCCAGGGTGGACAGACTGGTGCCTCCCTGCAGGCTTGAGCGTCGCCCGCCATCCCCTCTCTAAGGAGCACATAGAGGGGCGCTACTACCCAGGGGCAGGAACTTGCACACACACAGCCTGTTACTCACAATCTTCAGGCTACTCTAGGACTATTTATACTTTTGGTTCTTGGTGTGAAATGCAAGTTTTTATTTGCATTATTCTAATGACAGGTACCACAAAAATGAGAAATTCAGACCGATGTCCTTTTTGTCTTCTAGTCTTTTTTTGCATCATAGTCTTAAGTCAGATTGATTATACTTCAGCAGTTTACCGCTTAGTTCAAATAACCTGATCCTCTCTGAGCCTGTGATCTGAAGTAGAGGTCCTATATTTTTAACATTGGTGAAGATATTTACCATAACAGGAGACACTAATATCCAAACCCTCTCTACGTTAGAATTGTTGAAGGAAGGACTGATTTCTTCCTTCTTAGGTTGAAATCAAAAGCGATATTTACAGATCCTCACCCTTTTCTGTTCGAGTTCTACGATAGAATGACGTACGTTTCATTGGTATCCATTTCTTATTTTGTTTTTAGATTTTTTAACTCAAGGATGTGAAAGTTTGGACGTATCTGGGATAGTTTTATGGAATGTCTACCCAGTGTGTGCATGTGCGTTTTCGTTAACAGAAGCACATCTGTTGCGGCTCATAGACCACTCGGAGGCAAGAGATGGACAGAAAGCCCTTGGACGTCCTGATGTCAGCATTATCCAGATTAAGCCAGTATTCTCAGCAACACGTTTTAACTTCTAATATTTTTGCACGTTGCACAAATTTTCTTTTTAGTAGTATTTTTACTTTGCTGCGCTTTTTTTCTGATCAACAAATGGCTCCTTTCAAGAGGTGATGTCGAGTGTGTGATGCCATTGATCACCTGGTTTTCCTCAATTTCCATCGGTTTCCTTTTATCAGATTTATCCCACAGATCTGAAGCAGACTACTAGCCATAGTGCATTTTCCATGGTGTGGGAGAGTTATGAAAAATGTGGTATTTGCAATCATGAATGTTTCTGACAAGCTCTTATTGTCCTAAACTTTAAGTGGACAATACTGATTCTGTTTTTGTGTTGACTTAGCATTAATTGTTTGTTCTGCAGCTACACAAGTGCTTTCACTCACATTCACCCCAAGACTGTTACTCATGTGTCTCCATCACTGAAACCACTTTTCTTTTTTCCCTTCAAACATCTTTTCTATGGCACTTTCACTAGCACATACAGTACGGTCATCTCTCATTTTCATTCCAAAGAGTGTGACTTTTCCCCTGTAGGAAAAAATGGCTTGGACAGCAGTGGTTTAAATTCCCATTCAGCTGTGGTGGTTCTGTCTGATTTGCGTCTTTTCAGTGTTTGGCTTCAGGCACATTTAGGTTTTGGCATATGGATTTAACAGAGCAGCGAGGGGTCTAAGATTTCATTATGTAGTGCTTGATGTGCATGGCACCAGATTATTCAGCGTAAAATTGACGGAAAAATGAGCCAACTTTTTAGTTTTAAGTGTTCTGCAACCACTTGATCTTTTTAACTAATTATTTATTACTATGTAATGTCCTTTTAAGTATTGCTGCTATTATCATTATTCCCAGTTTTTCAGAAAAGGCCAATTTTCTTGTGAAAGCTGTACACTACTCTCTTTATTTTATGTATGAATCAAAGTATTTAAACCTGCTGCTAATTCAAAGAAGCCTGTCCCTTGGCCTGGATTGAGTTAGCGTTGATGTAGGCTGGACCCCGGCGGTCATGTTCATATTTGTGATATATGCAATAAAATCTGACACCTTTATACTCTTGGATCTGTCTTAACATGTCTTTTTTCTTACATGTAACAGATTGAACAGAGGTTGTTTAATCCTGAAAGAGTCTGTACGAATGAGTGATGACTAGAATGGTGATCTGTTATAAACTTGAGTAAATGTAAGAGTTGGACATACATGTTGTGTAATTGTGGGAATGACTAGTGAGTTTGAAGATGAGTATAGATTTTGCCTGCAAGTTACATTGGTTTTTAAAAACAACTTTTCCAAATGGTGTGACCTGTATCATTACTATGTACAATTATTAGGTCCTGAGTGTCATTGTTTATTTGGATGCAAGAATAATGTAACTTACAATGTACTAAACATTTCTGAAAAGATTTCATGTAAATAAGATTATATTAAAGAAACTACATTGGAAATACTTCAGTGCTCTCTTTTTGTGATTTTTATAGTGAAAAAAGTAACTTTTAAAAGCCGTATTACTACATACCAAGCCAAGTAATGAAGGACTGCGGGGCTTTTTGTTAACTGGGTGAGGTGTTCCAGGAGTTAAGCCTAGGGGAAGTAATTTCTTCAAGTCTGAGAACTGGCGATTATGTGCTACATGAGCTGAGTGATTGCTGAATGAAGCCATTGGTGAAAACTGCATCTACTCTACATTCAGCATCTAAATTAGTTTCTTCATTACCTTATTTATCTATTAGTTTTACAGACAATTTAACCTGGTTTCAGAGGTTATCATAGTCTGTGGAAGATTGTGCTTAGAAAGTCAATCCAACAATCAATAAACTAGTCAAAATACTTGTTAAAAAGCTTAAAAATAAAGTTTTAAGGGATATGCTGTAAATAACATGTTAGTGGATCCTGAGTTCAGTATAGCAGTCCAAAATATTTTGCATTATGTCCAAGAGCATCTCTCTTGTGAACCTAAATGGCAAATATGCTGCAATGTGACTGCTTTTAGTAGGAAAATAATTATTCTTTACTTAAATGCCTTTACAACTTTGCAATAAACTGATGGTCCATGGATAGTAACATTGCCTAGAATGCAGTTTCCAGAAATATCTAGCCTACAGTGACAAAAAAAAGTATGTAAACCTTTTGCAATTGATTTTCAGCATTAATCTGCCATAAAATGTGATGTGATCTTCAGCTAAATCAAAAATATTGACAAATGTACGTAAAATAATAACACAAAAAAAGTTCTGATATTTTCTTATGTCTATTTTGAAGAACGACCGCAAGCAACTCATATTGCTAGTGGGAAAAATATGTGAACCCTTGGAATTAAAAACTGGTTGACCATCCCTTGGCAGCAATAACCTCAACCAGGCACTTCCTGTAGCTGTGGATCAGACCTGATCGTTCATGGGGAATCTTAGCTCATTCCTCCTGGAAGAACTGCTTTAGCTCGGTGATCTTTGGGCATCTCATGTGTATGGCTCTGTTCGTCATTCCATAGCTTCTCTATTGGGTTCTGACTTGGCCGATCCAAACGTTTTTTCTGAATCCATTTTGTTGTGGACTTGCTCCTGTGTTTTGAGTCATTGTCCTGTTGCATCACCCAACTTCTACAGAGTTTCAGCTGCTGTACAGACTTTCTCACATTATCCTGAAGAATTATTTTGATACATTTGGGAATTCATCTTCCCCTAAATGATAGAGCAAAGCAGCCCCAAATCATGATGTTGGAAAAAATATGTGAACCCTTGGAATTAAAAACTGGTTGACCATCCCTTGACAGCAGGCACTTCCTGTAGACCTGTACATTGTTCATGAGGAATCTTAGCCCATTCCTCCTGGCAGAACTGCTTTAGCTTGGTCATATTCTCAAGCCATTCCATAGTATCTCTAACTTCTACAGTGTTTCAGCTGCCATACACATGTTCTCACATTATCCTGAAGAATTTTGATGCACTTGGTAATTCATCTTCCCCTCAGTGATTACAAGCTGCCCTGATGCAGCAAAGCAGGTCCAAATCATGATGTT
Source organism: Lepidarchus adonis (assembly GCA_037576955.1). Classification (NCBI taxonomy): domain Eukaryota; kingdom Metazoa; phylum Chordata; class Actinopteri; order Characiformes; family Lepidarchidae; genus Lepidarchus; species Lepidarchus adonis. The sequence continues at coordinate 9,376,198 of JBBIGC010000137.1, forward strand.
TTCTTCATCACATTTTATGGTTGAGATGATGTTTTCATGATGATATGCAGTGCCCTTTTACACCAAACATAGTGTTGGGTTGTTTCTTACCTCATTGATGGGTATTTGTTGTGCTCTTTGGGTCATTAGTGTGACCACAGTTTCAAAGTGTCTCCATTTGTAGATATGTTAGACTGGTGAATTTCCAAAGTCTTTAAAATCACGTTGGAACCCTTTCCAGCTTGATGTAAATCAATTCTTGATTATAGATCCTCTAAAAGCTTTTTTTGGTCAGAGTATTGCTCACATAAGTGTATTCTTCTTGTGTAAAGAAAACTTATCAGTCTAAGTAGCTCTGGTTCAGATTTCCAAACTCATTTTCTTAACAAGCCTCCAGGTATTCCTATAACAAGGGTTCTGCAGACAGTCTGAGCGGAATCTGACGCCTTAAACTCTTTCCATCAAGACAGAAACGCCCTGGCAGATGCTCAAACATCATCATTAGATCTGGTTGGAAATGACCTCACGTGACACACACGTGACATTAATTTTAATGGGCGGGAAGGTAGCTTCTGCCTTAAATTGTCGAGGTTAGGCCATTTTTTTTAAGTGCAGCAGTGTTAAACCGCTGTATAATTCGTTACATTTTCGACAATTCGCTGAATAACGTTTCAGGGTGAAGATGCCCTTCGACTTTTGGAGTGTTTCACGTTCACTGACAGACAGCGGACTGAACCAACAGCTGACACGAGGGTGGTTGCGTTTCTGTGCCTAATGGAAATGAGATGGTTGAGTTGTCCTCCAAACCGAGCGGACCTGCCTCGGGGATTAATGAGCTCTAAAAGGAGGAGAGGGAGAGGCCAGACGGCGAGTCACACTTTCCTATAAATCACTCCTGAAACCACTTCTCGCCACTTGTCCACGCAGTCAAATATTCCGCGCCAGTATTTCGATAAGCCCCGCCTCATGTGCTCGGATTGGTCGTCTTCTGATTTGGAGTATGATCTACTGGCCAATCAGGCAATAATACAAACTACATCCACGTCACTGCTTCTTCATCATTAACATCCGTCTCACTGTGTTTTGAAATAGCAGCTGGTTTTGACCACTTGGTCAAGTTACAGACTGAAACACTGAGATTGAAACAAAGCCTTTTATAATCCCCCATACATATCGCAGTCAGTTAAAGGTTTTTATTTGTTTGTTTGTTTGTTTTTAACATTGGCGTCTTGGAATGACATGCGAAATGTAATTATTTTTATTTTTTACATTTAAAGTGAAAAAAACGTGAATCTTATAGGTAACATACTCCATGTCTTAGCTTTTAAAGACATATTTAAAAATATGGCATTCTTTCAAGTTTCCATCCTGTGTGTTTTTTTCTTTATACAAAAGTGAAACCATTTTCAAGCTATCTAGAATAATTTTTAGTTTCTGTAAAGAACATACAACAGTTTTTTCATTATTTACTCATTCAAAGATTTATGTGAATCATGGTTTTTGAGTGTTCATGGTTTTATATGCAGGGCTTAATTTGTGGCAAAACCAGCCAGAACAGGATTCGGGATTTCCCAGACTGGGACTGGCACCTGTCTGATTGGACCCTGCACCTTTTTTGACACTATCAGAATCTTTAGGTACATTTTAATAATAATTTTTCATCTAACCTGTTCTGTGATTTCTTTTATAAATTATTTGTATGCATCATTTGGATTTGTTTTAAATCTCATAAAAAGAGAGAGCTCAATTGCACATGTTTGTATTATGTTTTATATGAGCTACTGTTACTGTGAGCTGAACTTCAGCCGCCCAAAAAATCAGATTTACTGAGTGACTTCAAACCAGCAGATCAGTGAGACCTTATAGGCCAAAGTCTTTTTGTGAGATCATTAGGCATAATAATACAAAAATGTCTTTATTGGGAACAACAATAAACAACTCATATTGCTAGTGAATCAGAGCTACTGTGACTGATACAAATCACTCAAACATTTTAAGTTTGATCCACACAAGTAATGCCTCAGCCAAATAGAGCTCTCAGAGAATCTACCATCATGATTTGTTGATTTACATGAAGCTGGAAAGGGTCAAGCTGGGTGTTTAAGGCAGAACATCACGAAGGAAGCTGCTGCTTACTAAAATTGCTCCACACCTGATATTTGTAAAAGAGCACATTGACATTCCACAGCAGTATTAGCAATATGTTTTGTGGACTGATTAAATTAAGACTGAACCATTATGTGAAGAAATCCCAGCACTACATCTGGTGTAAAAAAGTGGCCCTGCATATCACCATGAAGACATTATATCAACCGTAAAGTATGGTGAAGAAAACATTGTGATTTGGGCCTACTTCGCTGCATCAGGACCTGGTTGCCAGCGGTTACCAGCGTGTAATTATTGAGTGGAAGATGAATTCCCAGAATAAAAAAAATTCTTCAGGATAATGTGAGAACATTTGCAACAGGACAACGACCCAAAACACCAGAGCAGGTCCACAACAGAATGACTTCAGGAAAACAAAATCCAACTTTTGGAGTCAGAGCTTAGACCTCAACCCAATAGAGATACTTTGGAATGACTTGAAGAGAGACACATGAGATGTCCAAAGAAGATGACCAAGCTTAAGCAGTTCTACCAGGAGAAATGGGCTAAGATTCCACATAAACAATGAGCAGATCTGATCCACAGCTACAGCCTTGTGAGCTTTTTCTACTGAAAAAAATTACAGAAGTGAAATATAAATACATTTTGAGTTATTAAACAAAAACCAAAG
>JBBIGC010000137.1:9382131-9438259 GCA_037576955.1 Lepidarchus adonis
TCATAATAATGAGGCAGTGTTTTTATTCTTTCAATGCAAACTGTAGTACAACTAGCATTTCAAGAATGTACAATTATCCAGACACTGTAAGACAATGATTATAAAGTCTCTTCTCTGCAATTGCTCCATTTACTCCAATGAGAGTGGACAAAGAATAGGAAAGAGTCTGATTCACTGAATCTTTTTCATTTTATTCAGAAATGATTCTAATGGTTTGGTTTTGCCATGCTTCATATTTAGACTTTACTATTTGCTAAGCCTATCTCCATCAAATCATTCTTTTTCTCCTCTCAATGATGCACATGATGAGAATAGCTGAAAGCTGAATGCCTGTATGGATGCTAAATGTGTTGAGAAATGTCCTCGTTATTTCTTCAGCAGCATTTCTCTCCCAGGTTTATATTTCAGGCCTTTGGACAGTCATGATGTCCTCCTTCTGTCTGCAGACAATAGATAAAACTGTGATTGATTTTAGAGTTTTCTTTCAGTGTCCAGCAACACAGAGAGACTGCTAGGAGTGTAGGAGGTATAGTTGCATTTGGTTAGTAAGAGCCTATCACACTGTCATATTTTATGAACCTTTTAGCAGAGATAGGCTATGAGTAATGTCACAGAGATAGTGAGCCACACAAAGCAAGATCTTTTAAGAAATAAATCATACTTCATCTTCAAAATAAACATTTTCCTGAGATAACTTGCTGTAGCTTTGGCCCATTGTTTTGGCTCAAGACATCACATGATGTATGTCAAGCTAGAGTAGTTTAAATAATAGTGGTTCAAACACTACTCCAGTGATCCAGTGTTATCGCCCACAAATAGTGATGTGGTGCAGATGTGCTGTTTTATCACTAAAATATTCTAGAACATAAGCGAAATTTTAAAAGCCTTGATGAAAGATTAAGAAATGTTGTTGAATGCTCGACATTTTCCCTGATGATCACTCATACGTGCCAAAAAATCAGCACAGACAACTTTAGGATGTATTTTAATCATCTAAAGCAGAGGTTTCCAACCATGGTCCTGGACTATCCCCGCTCTGCCAACCTGCCAGCCCTAACTGCTTGGTTCAGCCGTTCCTGAAATTTGCGTTTAAAAGCAGGGTGCAATGAATGTGCAACCACCATGGAGAATTTGAATCCAACACAAATGTAGGGTCCAATATTCACATGTCCCTGAAGACCTTTATTGCCTGGAACTGGTGGATTAAAAGCTTGAAGCTCAAGTCTACAGGGCAGATAACCAGAACCAGGACTGATTGCCTTGCCCTAATGAAGCTCCCAGCTTTATAATCTAAGCCTGGACCTGGAGAACATCTGCTCTGCACATTTTAGTGTTTTTCCTCCATCCAACACCTGATTCAAAAATTAATTCAAATAAATTCTGAATTCAAGTGAGTGTACAGTGAGAGAGCACCAACATTTGCAGGGGTTTAGAACCTCTAACCTGAGGTCAAGAACCACCTAGCGTTAAAATGTAAATGTATGTACTTGCTTTATTCACTGCTGTTCATAGACTATTTGTAGTCACATTTTTTTCTAAACTGCAATTCTGTGGGTGACACCATGAATTGATCATGTGTGTTTTGAATACTTAATGAGATTAATGCGCATTTATGATGATAAGCAGTCACATGGAATACCTCAACATTAATCACCAGATGGGATTACAAGCAGACTACATTACTGCACATACGGCAAAATATGTTAATCCATCTTAACAGACACAGTATACAGCCATACGTTTGCCGTTATTTCCACACTGGAATAGAGCAGCAGAATTTTAATTACGCTGTTTGGTGTATTTCTAAATGCCTGCTCATCTATTTTGACCTTAATTTTAATTGTTTTACCACAGGGGAAAAATTCATATTTATAGAGAATCTTATACATTGGGCAAATGGAAAATCACTCCCCGTATTGTTTGAAGGGATATGATCTAATGGCAACCTCAAAGCAATATTTAGTCTACGTATCAAAATGTGGGTTCAGGATTTATGAAACATTTTGGATTATCCTTTTTCCTTGAGGATCATTTTATTGCTACAGACATCACGTTTATGGAAATTTCCAAACAGTTACTGAATTTGCTGAAGTGAATCCTTTACTTACATGTCTTTGATGCCTGGTGTACGTCAATGGGCTCTAGCTGGAGTAGGCAGCCTGCACTGCCTCCATTGTCCCTGTGCCAACATCAAGAAGGACACGGAAGGTGAATCTGGAGATCATAGCATAACTGGAAACTGCAGTGCAATCAATAGCCTCTGACCGAAATAAAATTACCTACTTCAAGACTGTATTCAATATGCTGATAACATGAAAATGAGACAGGGAATCATTTCCTGTTTCTTTTCCATGTCAAACAGTTGCTCGGGAGTGACACCTTGGTTCACTTCCCATGATTCCCTGTGCTGTAATGTCCAGTTGTCAGGCTGGAAACTGCAGTATTCTGAAGGATGCGTAATGTGTCTTCAGTTCTCTGGGTACCATAGTGACTGACACCCAGACTGTCAGCTCACTTGTTTGTTGTTCATTCTTCATCTGTTCTCAAGCCCATGACCTAAAGATGAGAAATGGCTTCTTATCTGATACTTCAGAGCGCCTTTACCTTTTATCTCATGATAATGTCTCACTTAAAAGCATATGGTTCTTCCATTTCTCTTTTATCAACAAAGGCCTGTGCCCAGAACGGCTTCGTTCCAATACTACAAATCCAGGAAATGGGTTAAGATACTCACACAAACGCACCCTGGAAGAGTTTCCTTTTGAATCCTAATGAAGTGTTTGCTTCTGATATTTGGAGTTTCTCAGAACTCGGCTGGGTGGACGGTTCTGACTGCCAAATGTCTGTTAATGTGTTTTGTGGGGCTCACATATCAAATATTTTCCATTTAGTGTCCTAGTAATTAAGATGCAACATGCAATATCTCAAAACCCTAATCAAATAATGTGCATGCTATTGCTCTAACAGAATGTCATTTATTAAATGAGGAAAATGACCATGATGCGTTTCCTTTGCTCCGACCTTGAGAGCGATTTCTGCTGGCAAGAAAGGAGAGTGTATTGTAAAGTGGTGCCTGTGATTAGCAGTGTGTAATGTGAAGGACTTGTGATGGATCCCATATACTGCCATGGTTATCTAGTGACCACCCGGTGACAATAGCTATAGCAGGAGGTCAGCTCTTCACCAGAGGAGATAAATGGCAGTGAATTATTGAACTTCACCGAGCAATCATTCACCACTAATTGTGTTATTTCTGTGCCAGTATTGACAGACACACAGAGTCCCTTTATTGTTCATTACTTCCTTCTAGTCCTCCTCTTATTGTTTTCTTCAATCGATCTACCTACTTTTGCTCACTACTTTATAATTGATGTCCTCTGCTTTTTTTAGTCAATTTTTCTGTGAATTTATTCTACTAATGTTGTGCAATTTAACCGATTTTACTACAGCTTTTTACACATACAACACTCATACTCCATTTGCCACAACATCCCTGTACAATTCATTTTAAAGAAGCTTGATGAACACAGTCCATTGTCAATCATCACTCTGGTGTGTGGCTTTGCAAATTGTTCAAAGATAAATAAACTTTAATATGAATTCAACAGGTTACTTAAAGTAAAATAAAGTAAGTATTCCTACTCTGGAAGCTTTCTCTTTCTGATACACATGAATTATAAGGACAAGAAGTCCGGTGTCTTGCTTTTTCTTGACAGTGGAGCTCTGCTTCTGTCTCCAGGACATGACTCTGTTCCCCGAGGCTCTGTTCTGTCAGTAGACACAAATGCACTACATTTCTTCATAATATGAATACAATTGAAGTAATACACACCATATAAACACAGTTTTGTCTTCAGTTTGCTTACATTAATTAATGCAATATATTTACCCAATGTATAATAACAGTACAATGTGAATTTAGTGCATCACTTTCTGATTAGTTCATGCTCTTCACTCATCCACAGGCAGAAGCTCATCATCGAGCATCAGGAACAGCTACACAAGAGCGACAGGGACTTTTTCTGCTCTCATCATCAGCTTGTACTGGGTGCTTTCTGTGGGAGACCAGGAGCTGGATTCCCACAAGCTTTTCTAAGAAAACTGAGTTATGACAAACACCAACGTTTTAATAATACTCTTAAAGACTAAAATTAAGATAAGTATTTGTCATTTCTTTTAGATTTTCTTAATATTAAAGACATTTTATGTTTGCTGTTTCTTTTTTGCCAGATTATCTATCAATATCACATACAGTTTTGCAGCTAACCCAGGAAATATATTTTTAAATGGAATGAACTGTTAAAATGTTATTCCGTTTAATCTGCTCAGTGCCTGAGCACAGCAAAATGGAGGTAAAACAAACTCAAACCAAATATTCCAAATATTAAGACAACGGGGAGGCCCAAATCCCATCCAGGTGGGCCGGTGTTCAGCACACTTTGGTGGTTCCCCTCCTCAAACGCACTCACTAAACTTAACATGTATTGATCTAGTCTGAACAGAGACGTCGCCAAACTGTGCTGGACAGTTACACCCCAGTGTAAGACACCTACCCCTGTTTCTCCACTAGTGCTCCACTTTTTAAAGTCTTTTAAGTTTAGGTTTTTTGCATCTGCATGTCACTGACTCTAGATGTGATGCAAATCTCACTGGGATGATTCAGATTCATGATAAACAAATTGAGTTTTCACAGCTTTATGACTAGGGGAGATCAAATTGAGCACATAATGGTTACATTAATGAAGTCATGGCAATCTATCCCAAACCAAATTGAAACATTATGGGTGTTATGTTTACATGAGTGTGGGGACCATGAGCTTGAGTTTCCATGACTGGAAAGCTTGGTCATGCCATGTTAGGTGTGGCAACAGGATAGGTTTCATGTAAATTCTATTAGAAATGAGCGCCTTGCTTGAAACGTTATCTATAGCAGAACACAACAACAGATTAAAAGCCATTGTTGAACAAAACCCAAAATGTTCAAATGAAAATGTGATCCAACAAGGCCCCGTTCCACCAAGACGCAACTCTAGTAGGGGCCATCAGTTCTAGTCCTGCAGTGGAGCACAGTTTAATCACTTTTGCTGTTTTCCCACTGCATAACCTCTGGAACAGAAAACAATATGCTCTGGAACCTGGTCATCAAGTGTCTGAGCAGCGTAATCACCAGATCATCCCAGTTGATGTCCTCCAGTATCGAGTGTATAACATCTAATCAATGTGATAACTCATTAATCTTGAGTGTTCTATTACAGTTATAAAAGTTATATAGAAAGACAAAAGGCCCTGTTACATAAACATTAAACAAACAAACCAACAAATAAAATGCATTTCAATATTGGCAATTCATTCTCACCTAAAAGCCTTTTAAATTACAAATAAGGCCCCAACATAAAATACAGCAACAATTGAACTTTTAAAACTTTTTTGAAAAACGAAAATCACATTTGTTATTTTTAAGGCTAAATTCACAAAGATTAAATTCAGAAAAGAATATTGTTTTGTTTACATACTATTAAAATGTATTAATATATTACATAAAGAAGCATAACATTTTAAAACTTCAATTTTTCCACAATGAATGTAACTTCTACAATATCTGCTTTAGTTAATCAATTTCACTTTATGGTCAGATTGATCTGAATCATTTTTAGTCTTTAAAGCATTTTAACCAGTATTGTTGGCTGAAATGTATTCTGTTTACTTTTTTATTATATTATAGTGGAGATATATATAAATATCATAATATAATATATCATTATATCAAATATATCATATAAAATTTTGAATGATGTATTTCATACTATAGGGCAAACCTGTGGTCACTGTTGTTTTTTTTATTGTGCCCTTCAGGTAGTGTTGCAAAGAAGATTTTATTATAAATATACTGTCACATTTTCTTTGCATGTCATTCTAGCAGATTCTAAATGGCATCCGATTACATTCAAAATATAAAAGTGGTTTTATACATTATTTCACATTTATAGTGTAAAAATATTAACTAATTTTCTGCTGTGGCACATGATTTGTACGGAAGATCATTTTTGTTTGTATCTTTTTTCTACTTTTTGAGAAACTTTAGATGCTTTAAGACAGTTTATCCATAAATGTTTATTTATTTATTGGATGCATTTATTAATTTATATCCATTTATATGTACTTGTTTGTTTATCTATCCAAAACGGCTGTTTTCTTAGCACAGTTTGTTTATGGTTCTCTGTGAATAGGTCCTGAGATTTTAATATCTAACCTTCAGCCACTGTGTGAAAGATGCTGAGGCCCTATACTTGGTGCCCTACACTCCACATTCATCTCAAGGCCCCACATTCATTCATTCCTCTTTCAGACTTGTAGTCTCCCTGGAGACACACACCTATGGCTGTAATACTTTCATTCTTTCAAAGTTGAGGAGGTTGTATATCCATATGTCACAAACCAATGTTTTGTGTGTTTTCTTATGAAACAAAAAAGAAAAGAAAAAAGAGATAGAGTCATATTTGTTATGCAATGACATATGAGGTCATTTGGCCTTCCACCTTTCTTACACCCACAGCTCTGAATTGCTTTTAGATAAGCTCTTGGGAAGTTCCTGAAATTCCTGCCTGCTTTTCCTGGCGGGTTCGTGGGATTTATCCTGTTCTATCAGACCATCAGTGATCCATACAGGAATCCGCACAAGCACTCCTTGATAAAAGCAGGTAAATGCTCATTTGCAATCTAGCAAAGCTGATCCCACTATGAAAAAAGATAGGATTCTGTAAAGATTGATTTCCTAAGATTGATGACCTAAGGAGGCATCACAAGTCATTCTCCTTTACACCCATTAAAACTTATGAAAACTGCCATATTCACAATAATATTCACAGTAATATTCATCCAGTGCCCATCAATTTTCCAGTCCAGCATAGTTGTGCCTTGAATCATTCTTCCCATATCTTCCAGCTCTAATTTCTTTAGTAAACTGTGCAACAACTGAAAACCGTCATTTTCCTCCATTTTGATTTCATTCAATATTGAGAATATTGAACTGAATACTGCCTTTCATCGCAATTCTGATAGCAATATATAGTACTACTTCTTGCAGTTCAGTGTTGTGCTAATATATATCAGTGGGTGTAGAAACAATGTGTTCCAGATCTGCCGTTGTTCAGCCAGAGGGGTTTGTAAGTGATCAGCAGAAGTTGGAGCAAGTGTGGAAATGGTTTGATTGGTTCACTTCTGTTTCTGCATGAAAAACGTTATTTCATCTGTTTCTTAATGTTGGGATATTTTTTTTTAAATACATGAAAATATATGATACATATAACAAATGATTTCAGATTTTCATTAGCTATTTTACCACGTCGTTTAAGTATTATTTTTTAGGTTATTCAGTGGAATTAAACGGCTTAAATTCTAATAAAATCGGTAAAACGTGAATGTTAAAAAAAACAAACTCGCAAGTGTATGCCCTTATTCGCTTCAGAGATTGCGCACATTTAGAAAACGAGTCTATTTTTCTCGTATGCTGGGCGTAGTTGAGGCGTGTGGGAGGCGGTTTCTTTCCTGAGGTAAAACCCGCGAGCGCACTGCACGCGCACAGCAGAGGAGTCTTCGCGCGCTCTGAACGTTCCCGCTCCTTTTCTCTTGTCTCAGACAGACACTTGTGCTTAACGTCCTCACTAAACATTTAACAACGCGACGCAGAGATATTTGGACGCCATAAATGCAGAACAAGCGTGGGCATCTTATACCGGTAACACTTTACCCATCTTTGTGTGCCGCGTAAAGTATTAGTACAGCGCTGTCTGGATATTTTTTTAATTGCAGCGGAATTGACTGTTACCCACTGTGTCCGTCAGCGGTGAATAATTTCAGGACTTTTGCGCGCGTCATTGTCTGATAACGTGACTGGAATGTATTCAAATGTAGCCTTGCTGTCAACGTTATCTTCAGAAACACGATGCTGCCTGAAGTTTTTCTTTCTACACGTCTTTTTCTCCTAATACATTTGTGACTCTTGCCTTTTGGGAATATGGCGACAATTGACCGTCTTACAGTCACTCAGTTGGTCCAGGCGAATGGCTCTGTGAGTCTGCTGACCACTGCTCCACCGACAGCTGTTCTGCCGGAGCCATCGGCTTCTCCCAACGACACCCTGGTTACATGTGTGCTAGGGACAGTCTTAACACTCATGTTTGTGGTGGGTGTGTTCGGAAACGTGTACACCTTGGTGGTGATGAACATCTCCATCCGAGTCACAGGAACCATGTATGTCTACATTGTGAACTTAGCGCTGGCCGACCTGCTCTACTTGGCCACCGTGCCCTTTGTGGTGTGCACCTACTTTGCTAAGGACTGGTATTTTGGTGACGTGGGCTGTCGGATCCTCTTCAGCCTCGACTTCCTCACCATGCATGCCAGCATCTTCATCCTGACTGTAATGAGCACTGAGAGGTACCTGGCCGTTGTGAACCCATTGGATACGCTGGCTAGGGCCAGACGCTGTAGGAGAGCTGTGGCTTGGGCGGTGTGGCTCGCCTCGTTCATCCTCACTCTGCCCACCATGATCATGATTGACCTACGGAGGCACATCCAGAATGGTGTGGAGAAGCGGATGTGCCACCCCACCTGGCAGCTCACAGCCTACAAGGTGTACCTGACTGTGCTCTTCAATACCTGCATCCTGGCTCCTGGCTGCATCATTGGTTACCTGTATCTCAAACTTGCCAGGACTTACTGGCTCTCCCAAACCACCGTGTTCTCGCCCAAAGAGATGAATAAGTGTCCAAAGCAGAAGGTGCTATACATGATCTTTGGCATAGTTCTGACGTACTGGGCATGCTTCCTGCCTTTCTGGTTGTGGCAGTTACTTAGTATTTATTATTTTGGCCCTGGGAAGCTGTCTCGTACTACGATGGTGTACGTAAACTTCGTGGTGACCTGTCTGGCTTATAGCAACAGCTGTATCAACCCTTTCCTTTACACACTGTTGACCAGAAATTATCAGGAGTATTTGAAAGAGAGGCAAAAGAGCAGTGCAGCTTTTAAGAAAAGGTTTCGTCACTCGTCTCAGAGGTCCGTCTCGTCTGGAAGTCACCAGTTTACAAATGTTTCTTGTAGCACTCATCAAAATGGTGTTTTGGATGCCTGTACCAAGGTCTGACATTGTCATACACTGCTGTTGTTCTCGGACTGGTAATAACGCTCAAGTGGCTCCGACTATGAGATAAATTATATTCATGAAGCATCATCATTATTACAAGACTGAACATGAGTTTGTCCTTGTTTGAGGTTATTGGTAGAACGCAAAGGCACCTCTGAACAGACAAACAGAACCGACTTGTGCTTGGGCTGAGACATTCAGAGCAAATCGTACAGCAAATCATGCACAGATGGGAAAAGTGGAAAGAGAGAAAATGACAGCAGCCAATGAAATTAGTCAAGCGTAAACTGGGGAGCCAATCTGAAATGACATCTGAAATAAAAAAAACATGTGCGGTTGCAATATGTAGATAGGGGTGTTAAATATTTAGTCATGTGACATAAGTATATTCAGACATATTCTGTGATGTGGACATTTGTGGTTTTCTGGACACAGATTGAACTGATTGGGTACATACGAAATTTAATGAAATAAATGGGAATTCTAGTAAAAGTCCATTATACATTAAAGCAGCCAGAAGAGGATTATATTACATTACAAAACCAAGTGTGTAAAACGTTACATTTTCAAGTCAGGCACTGTTCATAGCCTCTTTTTACAAGATGGAAATGCGAAGACCTGTGTCTGAACACACCTTTTGTTAATTAGTCACAAGTAGGAAATAAATGTGTTATTACCTTGTTTATCGAGGAGGAAGGGGTAGAACGTGGATGGCAGTGAAGTGGCTCGGTTTGCCTTTCTCCTACAATTACTCATCATTGCTTTTTAAAAACTGCTGCCAAATATTGGATTGGTGTTTGCTTTAAAAGCTGGAGATACTTAATGGTGATCTTATGAACCTAATGTTCTTCTGTGAAATCTTAATGGTAGTGCAATTCTGTGTTTGTTATTCTGTGCATACAAAAACGAAACAGTATTTTTTGGTATAGTACTGAAATGTGTTTTCAAATGACAAAGAAATATTATTTTAAAAAATGACAAAGTTTTATTGTTTTGTTAAACTGCTAGGTTTTTATTTGTTTTGTATAAATGTTCTTATTTTCTAATGTTTGTGGTCTAATCTTTGTATTGTAGAAAGAAAACAATCAAATGTATTGTTCAGCCTTGTAAAGCATGATCCTATGATACTGTCAAACTGCACGGTTGTTAAAATGCTTCTAAATGTTGTGATATTGTGAAACAGATTTGCTTGGAGAACTGAGTTTCACAGTCTTTTTGATTATCAGTGATCTTGTTCTTGTGGACCTGGAACATTGCATATTGAAACTGGAACATTGACTGATATTAGTAACACACATGTTGGTGTTTATGAACAGAGTCACAGCAAATGAACTACAGCTTCTCATTTAGAGATGGATATTCAAATGAAAATACATAGGAACTTCCTGAAATGGCACTTTTGTAAAAGGTTTGTTTGTTGTGTGCTTAAAAAAACAAGAGTCTTGTGAAAAGTAACAATGAATTCTGCAATATTTTGCAAACAGTAGAAATTCCTATAAGACCGTTCTGTGTTGCACAGTAAATTGTAAATGTCGCTGCCTATCCAAATCCAAAGTACTGTTTTTGAAATTTACATTCCATCTTAAAGTAAAAACTCATTAGTGTAGTATTTCTGGGCACTGGAATAGCCTATTGTTATTAACTAGACTATTGTTTCTTATCAGTGTTTTATCTAAATGTCTAGCCGAGAAAAACACTCACTCATCAGACTCTGGTACATTCACACGTTTTCCTGTTTGTTTTTACAGGCACAAACCAACTCTCTAAACCAATCTTATATTATTCCAAACATTTAAAATATATATTCACAAGCACTTGTGGAATATATGTAAATATTCCAATTTCCCCCATGAAATCAAATTCAAATTCAAATTTTATTTGTCACATACACAATCATACACAGTATGATGTGTAGTGAAATGCTTTTTGCGACCACCCATGACCCCCAGATACATAAACACAAGTTAAAAACAATCTAAAGCAATTTAAGAGCAATTTAAAATGCAATATAAGGGCATGCAACAATAACAACAATAAATAGAGCACAAATACTTAATATAAAAAATATAAGGAATATATAACCTTAACAAACCTATATAAAACCTATATAAAACCTATATAAAACTCTACCAAAATACTAATTTGTAAATACTTAAATGCATATTCGCAGTTTTTAATTTAATATTAATATATATTTGTAATTCTTGCTTATTCTCAGTTTTAAATACTTTTTAGAAAGATCACATCAAAGCATCACAACAAATGTACTAACTAAACTACATGCGGTAATATAGCACACAATAAATGTATTTTGCATTTTATGTCATAAATTACAATTTGTTTCAATATTTCACAAATAGATTTCAAAAGTCTACATTTACACTGACCAGCCATAACATTATGACTACCTACATGTATTTCATTGCAATGGTACCTGACAGTGAGTGGAATATATTAGGCATCAAGTGAATAGTCAATACTGTGCTCTTCAAAGGAGCAGATCTTATGGAGAGTTCCAGGTCTGCAGTAGTTAGTCCCTCCCAAAAGTAAAGGACCACAGGAATCAGCAGCAGGGTCATGGGCACCCAAGGCTCACTGATGAGTGTGGAGAGTGAAGGCTATCCTGTCTGGCCCAATCCTAAGGAAGAAGGAATGCTATTGGTGGCTCCAATAGAAAGGTGTCAGAATCCATAGCCCAACACAGTAAGGGTGATCAACACAAATATTTTGCATTGTATTTCCAATATATTTCATATAAATGTTTGATACTTTAAAATACAATATGTTTCTAGATTTTTCCTGTATGAGATCTTAGTTACTTTGTTGTTTTATGGGGCTGGGAGGACAAACATCTACAGTCCCTAGTGTGACCTATATGTTCAAAAGCATTGAATTTTATTTTCCTGGAGAGCTCCCAAAAAGGTTTGGTGATCAAGGACGGCAACAAAGTAGAGCTGACACCACTACCTGGAGATAACAAGAGGAAAGAGATGAGGATGATCTGTCCAGACAAAGTAGAACAAAATCAGCAAGTTCTCACAGGACATTTTTCATGCTCAGAAGTACTAGGTCAAGTTTTATTTTTATCAGTGTGATATATATTATTGACAGATACATATCTAATGTTAACGCATAGGTAATGTGGAGCAAGATGAAAATGCATAATAATTCCACTTCTCTTAAATGTGAATGGATGCCATTGAAGAGATTAAAGAATTTCAGCAGATGCTGGATTATGTCCCACTTTTTTGTAAAGAGAATATTACTTAAATAAGACATTGAGACTAAATAAATCCAGCTGTCAGTCATGTACTATGGTAAGACACGTATTAAAATATTCATTCTTGACTGAGAATGAATTCTGGGCAGAGAATCAACAGAATTAAAGTGATTTTCAGTATTAACTTTTGGAAAAATTCATGTGTGTGTGTCTCTGGCATTGATTTTATCACATACCAACGGTGTTGTCTAGTTTTACATCTTAGAAATCTTGAAAACATCATTTTTTGGGTATAAAAGGATATTTCTCAACAGAACACTCCAATTTCATCAACCCTTGGACTTTTCTATATAAGACGCAACACTATAAACATCCCATTATTTCACTTGAATTGATTTTGACACTAGTTTATGTTAATGAATTGTAACTGTGGCTCAGCAGACAGTTTCCTTTGAGAAACAGACCAGTTAAAAGGATTACTTATGGAAGAAGGTCTTCTCTCATGATATTAGCATATTTGACCTGAGGACCATTTATAAACTATGCAGAACTGAATTTCACATGTGGCGCGGTCGTTCAGTAGTCAGAATGAAGCATGTTTTTTTGAGAAGGGGTTCATCAGTGTTCAGGAAACACTGACACTGATTGTTTTCTCTTCAGAGCCAATTTAATCCACATGGCACTGATCATTATGAGTGATGTTCAGTGGTGCTCTGCCATTACTTCACTTGTCATGCTTGTTTAAAAACTCACTTTTGGATTATGAACTACTGTGATATTTGTTCATCTGTTCAGATTAGATGATCAGTTTTCATTGCAGGACCTGACTGTAATGTTTTACAAAGAATAAAGCTGTAATTTTCGGGTTGAGGATTTGGAGAGATGTCTAAGGGTCATACAGAGGTGAACTAAGTTACTAGTTCATATAAAAGGTCATTAATAAAAGGGATGTTGATAATAAACTGATCCCTAATCGAAACAACATAATTGAAGTAATGGATAATGTTTTGTTTTTTTAAAAAATAGATGTTATTCTCACTGTTGAGTATTTCAGGCAAAGCAGTGATTTTTTTCTCCTGAAGCAGTGAACAGTTTAGAGAGGCTGTACTTTTCAAACCTCTACAGCAAACCACAAAGGAGCTACAAACTTTTTACATGAAAGTTACAATCAACATTTCATCAGTGTATATCCTTTAGAAATGTTGTCTCCCCTGTTGAAATGAAAATGTGTTATAAAATCAATAAATAATCATTTCTCTCTGTTGAACTGCTTGCGTTCTTTTGAAGACCTTTAAAACTTTAAAGAGAAGACAGTGACATCTACTGTACAGATACAATTCTAACAAATATGCTGAGAACTTTAGTTTACTTATTTAGTTTGGATGACTGGTTTAGTTTAGTTTAGTTTAGTTTAGTTGACTGATTTAGTTTAGTTTAGTTTAGTTTAGTTTAGTTTAGTTTAGTGATTTAAAATAATTCATTGGAGAAATTCCAGTCTGAAAGGGTGTGGCTTAATCCCCCTGAATGAATGTACAGTTATACTACACCAAAAGAAGAAACACAATGCTAATGTCTGCAGTTTAGACAGCTTAAATAACCAACACCTTCAAAACCTGTAACATGGAAGAGATCTCAGTTCTAACAATCTAGCACATATATGGGACCAGCACATTTCTATTTGGTTTTTAATAGGTCAGTTTACCCCATTTCTGCAAAAAAGAGGGACATTTTGTAAAGTGCAATAAAACATCTGTGGTTTGTTCATTCTCTTGAACATCTAACTAGCAGAAAACGTGCAAAGAAAATATTTACTTTGTATGTAAATATTTACTTTTTTAAAATGTTCAATTTTACATGTATTTTGTAAATTCAAGCACATTTAAAATCTGACACCTGCAACATACTCAAAAAAGTAGTGAAAGTCATGTTTTGTGATTTTATCAGTTAAATAGAAGAGAAGTTTAAAAAAACAGCATTATTTAATGTATAATATGAAATAGCACAACATAAATTGATGTTGTGTTATTTGGTATTTAAAAGTTCTGATATTAACAGAATGTCGTTACATTAAACATTAGAAAGACGTCATAACTGCGTTTTATTACATACCTTTGCTCGTATTTCTTTTCTTTTCCTTTTTCTATGTTGATTTTGGAGGCCGTGTACTTGAATACTCAGGCAAGATTATGTTGCCTCGGTCAACGTCCAAAGTCATTTACAGTGAGCCCATTAAATGTTGTCCAGTGAGTGAAAACTATATTTCCCATCATCCTCCGCTTCTCACGTGGTGCCTGTTACGTAGCCTCGCTTGTTTTGGCCGTTTGTTTCGATATCCGGCTTCCAAAGCTTGTCGATGTACTGGACCTTTTAAGTGAGAGGTACGTGTGATATTATAAACAATCAGTTCATAACGAAATCCGAGTATTAAAGATCGTCATTTATAGATGTGGTGTGATTAACTTTAATCTGTGTATTTAAATGTGGCCAACCTCTTAAATCCTCTACTAAGCTAGAATAGTATGCTAACGCGCTAGCCAGCCGGACCACTCTTGGCCAACTCGTCTCTTTAGCTCGCTAGCTGCCTTTGGAGGAGCGGCAGGTCCTGTTTAGTGAACATTGACTGACTGACAAACTGTTTTCGTGTACAGTATGAGAGTATTATACATGGAAGACAACTGTCCAACCCGTTCAATTTTGTGTGCCACACCTCTGATATATTTATCGAGCTAAACCTCGTTGTTTACTTCTTGTGGCTTGTTCGTTGGTTAGCAGACAGCTAGGTCCACAATGAAAGTCAGTGTATTCGTTAGAAGTTCAGCAACTTCTCTGTTGCTTCCTTAAAGTTGTTTAGTAGCTAATTCATTTCAGTGCGGGTTCTAAGCTAAGTAACACGTCCACAAACACCAGAAAGTGTGTCAGGGTTTCTCTCGTGGTCTGCCCACATGATAACAGATTGATGCAAATATTTCATACCGTTAACTCATGAGTATTGCTCAGAAAGAGCTCTGTTAAATCTTTCAGATGAGCAGCAAGAACTTTGCTCAGCTGAACATATTCATAGTTAAGAAATGAAACAAAACTCAATTGCCTGATAATCATGCACTGCACTATGCTGTTTTCATGTTGGCATGTTGTTTACATTATAAAATCTCACGTGCATAGGGCTCTCTGACAACCTTTTGTTTGCAGGGTCATGTCCCTCTGATATCAGGGCCCTGTGTGTATGAGTGTTTGTGTGCTGAAGAGAGCGAGTAGGTGGAAGACTCAGGGAGTCTGGCTGGTTGTCTTACCATGGGTGACAGAACCAGTGATGAAGATGTCATTCATCTGGCCAGTTTCAACGTGCATCGTAGCCAAGGTTGGTCTCACATTTTGTCTTAAGTGTGGATTATATGCTCCCGTGTCTTCTGTTAAAGTCTAGTCCTACAGCTTTATTCATAAGGATTAGATTGTAAGTACTATTGTAATTTCCAGTTTTCCTCACTACATTGTTGCTGAGAAGTGTGCGCATTGCATTTTTTGATTAGGTAACAGATCAACAGGCAGGACCTACATAACCATATCTGATGATTCCGATGACGAGCTGGTCACTTTTGTACCAAATGCTCCTGTTGTGGTCAGAGATGATGAAGATGAAGATGAAATTAGCATTTTGGAGGTAGCATGTTGGACTTAAATATTCTCACTTATTACATTTTTCTATAATATTTGACATAAAATGTCTCCAGGTTCTTATATTGCATAGACGCAGAAGGATTTTTTGTGGTATGCTGATTTTGAGGGAACTGCATTTTTTATTTTTTCTCAGCCACAGCTACCATCTAGACGCACCCCGATTCGGCCTGCCGCACATTGGGGAGGTGGCACATCCCAGAGCCAGGCTTCTGGACCAGCCCCAAACTCTGCTGATTCACACCTTCCCCAATCTTCTGTAGCATCTGCACAGCCCACGTCAGGAAATCAAGCCATAGGTGTCTTTACTACGGACCAGAATGCTGTACCTTCCACATCTAGAGACAATGTTGTGCTCGGACCTCAGTTTCCTACTTGGGGCTCACTGCCTCAGCGTAATGATCCTTTGCCCAATGCCCATATAGCCAATCCGGGCACCTCTCTTTTCACCCCAGCTGTTGTTGAGTTACCGGCTCAGCCAAGCACAGGTAACCAGGTAGCAGTAGCCAGTCTGCAAAGAACTGATAGGTACTCTGGTGCTGTAGCCCTAGTCCCCCCTCAGGAACCGCCTGTGCTTAGGCCTCAGCCCACACAGACAGGCCTGGAGCTTGAGGTGGTGGCGCCCCAGCTGGAACAACAAGAAGAGCAGCAGAGACATTTTACTCCCCCTCTCTCACCCCACACCTTAGTGGTACTGGAGCGTATAGAGCAGCCTGGTTCTTCAACAGCCAGCCTGCCTCCAGCACCTCGGCACTACACAGTTCAGATGCTAGTGAAAAAAGTGGTGAGTCCTCTAAAATCATCTAACTGTTAAAGATTCTCATGCATATAGTTTATTAAATATACTGACTCTGAAGTAGTGTGGTGTTAAAAAATGGCAAGATGTTTAGTTCTATGCTTTAGCATTTAATTATCCTAAGAGTAAGTAATCTCTCCGCCCTTTAATGCTGAACCAGTGAGTGTACTGAATGTGTTTAAATTGTATGGTACAAATCTTGATTAGGAGGAAAGGTCTGTCTGCTTTTTATTTCTCTGTGTATCCTATTGTCCTGAAATTTTATCAACTTGAGCTTGATTTTGGTTTAGCTCACCAATGCTTCTTATGTACAAGTATAGACTAATGAGTTTAATCAGTTAGCTCGTTGGCACATGGATCATGGCCTATATTAGTCCTGGACATTTCAGTGCATATTTTAATATTTATTTTGTGTTTTCTCAGTTTAAGTGACTGCTAATTGCCTGATGTGTGCCAGAATGCATCAGTCTAAATCTCCATGTGTTTCACAGATGGACCTTTTTCCAGATGTGCAGGAGACCTACATAACCGAATTAATGGAAGCGAATGAACTGAGAGATTTAAATGTGTAAGCAAAAAGAGTTTCACCTCCACCTACCATTATGTCTTTGTTGTTCGCTCCTCTGGTTTAGATTGTTTGAATATAAGTGCTTGTGTGTTTTTTTTTCCATCTCAGAATATGCAATATGCTGTTGGAGAATCCTGATTATCCAAGAAAGGCAAACTCTAGTTTAACTCAGAGAAGTGTGCTGCTTGAGACAAATGACACTGAAACGCAGGTTTGTACTATATTTTGTCTTCAGCAAGTTACTACTAATATAAACATTACATACAGGGGTTTTGTTTTGACTTGAAGAATAACTAAAACTGCACTAAAATGTTAACATTTCATAAAAGAGCCATTTCTCTAGTGTCTATGTACAGGGGATCACTTCTGTATATTCTAGGGTGGGTAAACCTGCTTCTCAGTGTCTCCTTTTCTTGTTCAGGAAAGTGAGAACTATTTTGATTACTCTAAGCTGAAAAGCGTTGGCCCAGAGGTTGTAATGCAAGCAGCAGACCTGCTGATGGGTGACTTCAGAATGCTGAGCTGCCAGGATATCAAATGGGCCCTGAACTGCCTCAAAGGACACTATGCAATCACCCGTAAGGTACTGCTCACAGCCATCAGCAGTTTCTCTCAGAACTGTCTCACTTGTGTTGTAGAGCTGTGATTTTTCCACAGCGAATGAATGTTGTTGTTGTTGTGTTGAAGGCCTTATTTGAATCCCTAAAGAAGTGGCAAGAAATCTCCAATGATCCCTCAGGGAAGAGGAAAAAGAAAAAAGAGCCAAATGAACGCCCCTTTATCGATTTCAAGTTTGAGAATGGTGACACATTTCTTCTCAGTACAGTCTACAGTGATTACTTTACAGTGTACAGCTTCATAACGATAGCTGTGAAGTTATGTAGAATATGCTGTAGAACTGAATTTAATGCTGGGTAACTGGTTTTATGTTCCTAGGTTCTTTTAAACTGGAAAGGAAGATGTACTTTTTGGAGAAAAACCGGAGATGGTGTCGTAGCTCCGACACAGCACTGGAGCCATCTTTAATGAAAGAGCTTCAGTTCTATGAACAGAAAGCAAAGGAAATGGCTGAGGTGCTTTTAGAGAACCTACTTCAACTTTTGATTCCTCTTTGCTGGCTTTTCTTCTGAAATGATTTAATCATGAACCTTATGATGCGTTTCATTTCCATTTTCAGCATGAAGATTTCCTTCTGGCTTTACAAGTTAATGAGGAGCAGTATCAGAAGGTGGGAGAACATAATCAAGGATTTGATGGGGTATTTTGGTTACAACAAATGCCATAGTCTTATTGAAGATGTTTTTTTTTAATGCTCTGCTCTTGTCTCTTCACAAATGTAACAAAATTTACTGAATTGTCTACATATATTCGAGATATAAACAAGCATATGTATCTAACATGGTACATGATTGTATGATTGCATTATAATTATAGTTCCTTTTAGGAATAGTATTGTGATTACTATTATAGTTGCCCGTTATCTAGCTTTTGTTTCTTATTAGCAACATGATTCTGTGTATCTGCTCTCTTCAGGATGGTCAGCTGATAGAGTGTGGGTGCTGCTGTGGGGAGTTTGCCTTTGAGGAGATGACCCAGTGCACTGATGGTCATCTATTCTGTAAGGAGTGTCTGGTGAAATACGCCCAGGAGGCTGTGTTTGGCTCAGGACGGGTAAGCATCTTAAATCCCCTGGTGACTTCAAAACTAGCTTCTATAAAGGTCTGTGTTTGGGCCTTTGTTAACTAGAGTGAAAATGATTGATAATAACAGATCATTAAGCAACATTATGTAAATTGCATTAGAAGCAAAGAAAAAAATGTCTTCTTGTTTTTATTCTTGTGGTGAAGGTGTTTTTCCGCCTTTTGGCTTAAAGCTCTTTCGCTTTCAAACCTGCTGTGCCATTATGTTGAACTGTGGCACAGACAGACATCAACATATGTAGAAGATAAGTGATGATTAAACAATTTAGTTTATTCAGATTTATGTTCTTGTTAAAGGAATATTTTGATGAAACATCTAGTTTACCAGATATTCCACACATCAGATGTAGTCAGTCAACATAAATGGTTTAAGGTGCTTTAGTTTAAAACTGCCATAATTTAAACATGTTCTCAAAAAATTGTTTACCATTAATGCATCCCCTAAAGCATCTCCTATTGGTCAAACTGGATCCAGCTTTTCCTTTATAAGGTTTGATGGTAAAGTTTAGTACACAGTATAACTTACTGTAAGGAATAATGCTGCAAGGAGTTGTCTTTTGAAAACATATTCTTTTGAAAACACTTTTTTCTTGAAAATGACATAAATACAGAGGAGTCTGATCCAATATAATCCTCTCTAGAGCTATACTAATTTGAATAGTAGCAAGTAGTAAAAATATGGACTCCAAACATGTCTTGGGGAAAGTATTGTGTAATTTTAATGTAAGATATTCAGCAGGCCTATTGGAGAACTGTTATCAGTTGATTTGGCCATCGTTAATTTGCTAATTTGCTTGTTGTTTTGCAGTCAGAGCTGAGTTGCATGGATGGGAACTGTATGTGCTCCTTCCCCACAAGTGAGCTGGAGAAAGTTTTACCAGAGAACATCCTACTTAAATACTATGAGCGACAGGCAGAGGAGGCTGTAGCTGCAACCTGTGCAGATGAGCTTGTCAGGTATATTTTAATTGTAATTTTGTGATGTTTCAATAGTATGGATTTTTGTGAGTTAAATAACTTTTTTTTTTTTACTTTTAAGGTGTCCATTCTGTAACTTCCCAGCCCTCTTGGACAAAGAAATTTCTTTGTTCAGCTGCCCTAATCCTCGCTGCAGAAAGGTTAGTATCTGCATCTTTTATGTTTTAAACCTTATATTTTGGGTGGTTCCACAGACATGCATTAAATCTAGTCTGGACTAAATTACCATGTCCATGGTGCCCAGGGCAGTCAGACATTTTAATGTCCTTGAAAAGTGGATGGTCCAGCCCATGTTCTGGCAGTGCTTGCAGCACAGACGACTCACAACAATGTTACTATGACAACAATAAAGAAAAATACATTTTCCCTCTTAATCAAAGTCACACACCTTGAATGTAGACGTTAAGTAACCAGTGCTATCTATGGTGGTAGGTGGTGCTGCAGGCCTGTAGAATTGGTTGTGGAGGGGCCTGCAGCTAATATGCCTTTGGCCTGCACCCACATGATGAATGGTGCAGGTGAACTCCACACTAATGGGGTTTCTGCACTGGCAGGGCGTCCTCTGCTCGAATGACCTAGGTCAGGCCAGGAACAAAGACACAGGCATTCATCATGTCTGCCATAAGATTGTGCTGGTTAAAGGGAGCTGGAGTTGAACAGTTCAGGAGAATCAAATGTATCAATGTTCGCATGTTCACTAGACTATCACAGCCAGTTAAAATGACATGTAACTCCATTAGCAGGGCTTCATTTGCGTGAAGGTCTGTCTCCTATTGTTTAAACATTCCAGTATCGCTAATGTTGTGCAACCTCTTGACAGCAGTTGATGAATTGTAAGGGAATTGTTTGATCATGCTTTGTGCATGTTAGCTGTAGGCATTTGTTCTGTTGTGTGTGGGGGAGTTTTAAGGAATGTGCCAGGCGGTGCCAGAAGAAGAAGAGCTGTCTGTGTGTATTCTTAAACCGCCAGACGGACTGTGTCAAGGACACTGCATCAACAGTCATTTTCTGATCTCTGCAGAACAGACAGGAATACTTAGGGATGGGGGGTCTGCCTTGTCCCTGTCCAGCTTTCTGGCTTTCTCTTTCTCCCCGCCATGTTTCTCTTTATTTCTTTGCCTTTTCACTTTGGTTGTTTTGAAATCTTTGCAATCCCCTATCACACTGACATGGTGCTAGCAGGAGCTCTGCATTCACCTTAGCATGGATTAAAACAAGGTCAGTGATAACCTGGAGCTGTGTGACTCAGTGGGAGTCATTTACTGCAAACATTTTTCTTGATGTACTTTCTCCTTACAAAGTCACCCCTTGGCCTAGTTGAGGAGAAAAATGCTTCAGTCTTGACTTTTTCTGACTGTTTGAAGTGCTTGTGTAGTGTTTTATACTCCACTGCTGCTCAGGGCTTGTGTGTGGCCCTTGAGGAGATATGTGATATGAAATATTCATCTGGTGAGAGCAGAACTCTCAGCAGCCATCTGTATGTGTCATGCTTGTGCAGGAGTGGACAAAAAAGCCTGTGATTTAAAAAATTCCACTTTGACGTGATTGAGTCTGTGTTAGTGTGATAGCTCCTGATACCTCCATGACCCTTGTCACAGTGTGTGTTCACTTTATTAGCCAACTATCTAACTAGCATTCACAGAATTCTTTGTGAATTAGTGCATACATTCTGATATTTTCTAGTTTATGCAGTAACAGTTGTCATATTACTAATAATTAATTATTATAATAATAATAATAATAATAATAATACATAAATAAATAATTATAATAATAATTAATTACCTTAACTTGGCGAGAGGCGGGGTTGGCGAGCTCTCCTAACAGATTAGTGATGTTTCTTTGACAACCTGTTTCTTTGATAGATTTTTTTCAATAAAAGTAATGCCTTTAAATGAAAATAAATAAATAAATAAAGCTCAAAGAAAAGATTTGTGATGTGAGAATTATATGTTAATTTTGTGTGCCTAACAGACTAAAAACGCCAGCATTCTCATTTCTCAAGTTATTGCTGTGATGGATGCAAATTTCCTTTTTTTGTTCGCCAGTCAGAGAATGCAACTTTCATTTACCAGACATTTTGGGTCTAATTCACAAACTTGTACAGAAAAACAAAGACTCACTTGCTGTGCATGTGCGCGTCTAGGTGCTGCTTTTCACCAGCTTTTGCCTGCTGTTTTGTTTAAAACTTTATTCTCTCAGTTTGTCTTTGTCATTTACTGGATTAATTTGTCTCTGTTTAGACAATACAGACATATGCTGTCGCTATTCCCTTTCATTTGGGACTGGATTATTGTGAGCTAGTTAGTTTAGCTCTGGCTAGCCTGCATATGCTAAGTCTCAGTAGTGTCCTGACACTGTGTTTGGTGAAACTCTCTGAGAGTTTTTATGTCCTGTGTATTCAGTGTTGTCTGCAGTGCTTTCTCTGAGAATCCGTGATCAATGTCCATTCCTTAGCCTAATGTGTGGCTCCACCCACAGAAAGTCCAGTCTTTAATAATATCTGTGGGTTTAGGGAGGCAGAGGTTCCCTCTAATTGAATAAATGAGGTACAGACAGGGCTTTGTGTGTGTGAGTGAAGGGGGCATTCTGGGTCTGACAGATCAGTGAGAGGGTGAAGAAGTTATTCCCATCAGAGAGAGAGAGAGTGTGTGTGTGTGTGTGTGTGTGTGTGTGTGTGTGTGTGTGTGTGTGTGTGTGTGTGTGCGCGTGATGCAACATTTTGCAAATCAGACTCTTTGAAGTTTCAAAAGTGCACACTAAAGCAGCAGTTTCTACATCTAGTTCTATGAATGTTCTGCCCTATGTAGGTTTTCTCTGCATTGTCTGTCTAACATGTTTGCCAGCGTAAGCCTAATGGACGTGTTGAATCAGGTGTGAAGATACTAAGCCAGGACAGTGGATATTGTTATGACTGAATATTAAATAAATCACTAATCACTAAATTACACTAAACAGATTACATAATTCCCATTGTACCCTAGTAACTAGTGCCCAGTGGGGAAAATACTTAGGACAAAACATTGAAAATGGCATTGAAATGAAAAATATTTTCCTCAGGGTTCAGAGTGATACTCTTTGAAAATGTCACTAATTTGCCTATAGAGGGACCCAGAGTTTGGAAATGTAATCGTATGTCAAAGTGCTGTCTGAAAAATGTTATTACAGGAAAATAATGACCATAGATATTAATGGCAACTGTGAGCAGATCTGTTCCAGATGCCTTGTTCCACTGGCTGGTCTGATTACTGGGATATTTTCTTTGCAATGCAGTGTTTTCTGCTTGGGTGTAGTTGGTTGTTTGTCTTCGAGCAAAGACTTAATAATAGTAATAATTCAATGTGCTATAATAATGGTTGTAAGTACTTACCATTTAGCAGTTACAAGGTATCATACTTTTTGTAATGAATTTTTTAACCTATTTACATTAATCTCTGGTTTGTTTTTCTGCAGATTTTCAGACCCAATACTGACATTATTTTAGAACAAAAAACAAAGAATGAAGGGCTGTTTCAATGGAACTGGTTAATGTCTCAGAGTCTGTGTCTCCGACTGTGGGGTAGTAAGGGTGTCCTTTGTTGCAGTACTCCTTTTTGTCCACTCAGTGGCAGTGTTGATTTGTGACTAACATTAGGATGCCTCACCCATCTCCACAGCTGCGACTGATTACATGCCTCCTCCCCTCGCTGCCCCATGACCCGTCCCGCCCCTCTCCTCCTGCAGAACAGCACAGCCAGAGGAGTGAGTCTGAGAGGCAGAGAGAGCGCGGGAAAAATCTCCCCACTAGGCCCACCGTCTAAAAGCCCTCTCAACACTTCTGATAGATTTAATGCTATCAGCCCATGCCTCCATTTTGCTGCTACTCTGGTCTCTTCCTCCTGTGCATGTAACAGGACAAGTCAAGGGGAAATGGAGAACAGCAGGGTGGTAGCAATTTAATCATGGGACTCTACTTTCTATTCCTCTATTTTGCCCTTTTTAGTTCTACTTCATTTTTGATGCTATCAGTGGTAGTGTGCCAGTTTTGCAAAAAGAATAATAATAATAAACCCAAAGTCCCCCAAACTCAAATGTATTTAGTAAATATAAAACTGTATGTGCAGTTTTCTTTTCCATTTTGCTCTGAAGCTCAGATATCAAAATAGTCAGTGACAAGTTTATACTGACCAAGTATCATCACACACATTGCATATAGTCACTTCTAGTAATCCATTAATGGCAGATTGGCTACATTTGTGACAAGAGGAAACTTTTGTGAGTACTTTTGAAAATTTCTTCTATCTTGCTTCCTTTCATTTTTCTTACATAATTTTTCTTGTGCAGCTTTTATTTGGGCACTGCAGCAGATCTTGAGCTACTGAGCCACAGGCTATTAAAAAGCCTCTCCGGGTGTGTTGGGATGTTTGTGGCTGCCCTGCACACTTATGTTGAAGAACATTCCAGCATATAAACCTCTGGAATCCCTATACTCCAAGCAGCGAGGGCCCTGCCTCAATGAGCTTCAGAGGCTTTCTTCTACTCTTTCTCCCAGATGGCTCGTTTATCTGTGGGGAAGTGCACCCTGCAGCTCTCCCCTTCCTCTTTGCTCATACACACAAGCCGTTGTTTTAGGGGTGTACTCAAGCCCTGCCCTTTTCAGGCCCTCCCAACCCAGCTAAGGCCTTCCCCCTGCTGCCAGCGGATGAAAAAAGTTATATAACTGACACACTTTCTCCGCCTCAGCGCCTACAGGACCCCGCCTCTTTCCACTGCTCCAGGCCCCTGATTGGCCAGACCCAGATCCTTCAGATTTGAAATGTAGTACATTTCATGTATGACCTAGATATTTTTTGTTTCTTTCTTTCCCTCCCTTAGTAAGATGCCATTTTATTTGTGTTGATTGCAGTGGTGCGGGTTTTCCGTCGGCCCATGAAGTGATCAGTAACGGTGCAGATGTGGTCTCTTTGATTTCCAGTCATCAAGTTAAATTAATTGACTTTTTTTTTTTGTCTTTATAGTTTAGACTTTTTCTTTTACACACTTATCTGTTCACGTATTTGGCAGTATGAATTACAGGATGTTGTTTTATGGAAACTATATTGAGCTGTGAACAGTGGTAGGTGTAGTTGAGACATGTTGCCTAATTTGCTGGGAGTTGTATGCATTCTGCCTCGCAACACTTTTAGCCATTCATGAACAACACAAGGCCAGCTTTCCTTCGCCACTCCTCAATTTCGCAATGACAAATACCTTCCGTTTGGAGCTCTGTAATCTGCTGCCTTGGCAGCTGTGTCTGTGTGTGTGTCTGTGTGTGTGTCTGTGTGTGTGTCTGTGTGTGTCTGTGTGTGTCTGTGTGTGTCTGTGTGTGTCTGTGTGTGTCTGTGTGTGTGTGCCCTGTCACCCCCCCCCAGGCTCAGGCAGACCAACACTACTAGAAAGTGGAGTTGAGTGCACAGGCAGCAGCCCCCCAATCAGACTCGCTGCTAAAGTGTTCTTCTGCCTTATAAGGTCTGCTGCTGCTTCTGCTGCCTTTCGTACACTACTTGGGAGGGAGCAGTATACTCTTCATTAGACAGGTTGAGAACATTTTATATATACTTAATGCAGCATATTTCTGTGGCCAGCATTCTGACAGAGCTGCTGTAGGAACATAAGGGTGTGATCAGAAGGGTAGGTACCCACATGATACCATCACAGCCTGAAAACCAGTTTGGCCAGGACTGCCATGAATTAGAATTTGTCTTTTTTTCAATCTGCATAGCCAACAAGTAGTGTTGAGGCTAGGGGACTGATCTTCACTTACAGGAACGTGTAACTGAACTGGCAGCCTTGGCTAGTGTGCGTTAAGATAAAGGCTTTCCGTTAACACCATTTTCCTGTGCTGTCAAATGCTGTTCACCTCACTGCTGGCTACATCAAGCCAAATAACAAGCTCCACTTCTTGCTTTTGTAAAATTGAATAGGAACCAGCTCAACCACAAAAGATGTGTGCAGGTCACTTTTTATGCCCTAGGAGTGCTTGGCTTGTGGTAAATGTCTTCTGAGTCAGATTTTTTCAGCTTTTAGAATGATTCATGGTGTAAAACTTGTGGTGTTCTACAACATGCCTCTTGAAAAGTTGGGCTTAGTAGTTTTCCATTCTCGTTCCTCATTCATCTGTGCAGTCAATTTGGTAGACACAGCTTAGTAGGAGTTTAGAAAGGGTGAAACAAATAGATGAAGTTAATGGGCCTAATGGGCTTCTACAAGTTGGAAAAGTCGAATTCAGAACTTAAATCTCCAAGGAGTCTTCAGAGTAACAGCTTTGCCAACCAGGAAGACTTGCATAAGCAGAGGATATGAACAGAGGTTGGTTCCACCCCTTCCCCAGCAGCGTCTTCTTGAGCAGTTCAGGAAGTGTTCACTCACCATTGAGGTGCGCTTCTTCATGGGGTGATGTCAGCATGATGTCACAGCCATATTTTTAGTCACGCTATATAAGTGAAGGTGGAAGCATGCTCACAGCTCTCAGTCTGATGTGCTTGATGTAGTAATCACTTCCTTCAGTGTATAATGAGTGAACTTTAAAGTACTGTATTTTGATCTGCAGGACAAAAATGAAGCCATTGACAGTACACTATAATCTGAGGAACATTACTACACTCTGAATTCAACTCTAGCCCTCAGCCACTGTGCTGGTGTTCTCTATTACTACCACATTATCTCTGTGCATAAAGACTAAGTCAGTTCAGTAGAGAATAGGTTGATAGTTATGACATTTCAGCATAAAGGGTGTTTTGACATTTCTGCTTCTTCAAATAAAAGGGAAGAGTTTCGAATCCTAGGTATCCGGTTCTGCCGCATATGCATGGATAGTTTTTCTTAGTAGTGACACGAGTTAAGGGGAAAATGACTCCGGGTAGAAGTATATCAGTTTGTTGTATACACAGTGCTGCAGTAATAACTAAACTACAGAGGCAAACAGGTTCCAATTAAAATACTGGTGAGTAGAACTCACTCACACAAACCCCCTACTCCACCCCCTAACAAGGCTACAGCCAATGTCTTAATTTGACCTGCACTGTCCACATGTTTGTTTTTTGCTTTTCTGTTGAGCTCCACTAGGGGGAGATGCTTCATCGTGCTACTGCTCCTAACCACCCCTCCCATGACATCCTCTCTCCGCATGACCATGGTCTCAGTGGAGAAAAGACACACACCCTTTGGCTACATTTTTAACTTCCTGTTAATTCAAATTATGCTATGTTTTAAAGTTTTCTTAAAAAACACTAACGTGGATTGAAAAAAAACAGCACACAAATAAAAGACAAATGTAAGCCTCATGTACTGTAACCAGGTTGGAGCCCCTGTGTTACTATGCAAGATTTCTTTTAAACTCGTCTTATTCTTGTGCTGATGCCTGTGAATATACTTTTCTACTCCAGGTTGTGCCATGTCATGTGCCACCAGCATTAAAATTCATTGATGCCTTTAAATATTTATGCTAACAGCATTTAGCCTAGAGGGTCTGTTACCAGGCAACTCCAGCAGAGGGGCGGAAAGGCCCTCAGTGGGCAGCGGCCACATGTGCAGGATGCATGTGTGTCTCCAACTGGGTTAGAGAGAGGAGGGGGCTGCTTAAAGTGTGTGTAACATGGCAGCTGCTCTCATACAATGTGTGCTTTTTTCTTAGCTTGGAGCTGACTCTTAATGCTGCTCTGAAGAATATGGGGAATTGGCCTAATAATGGGCATTCTACAACACTGAAAACCCTTTCTAAACCTGTAGAAGGCAGTCTGTTGTGATCTAAAGAAGTTTAAAGCATTTATGAGGTGCTTGGGAGGAGTATGAATGGGTATGAAGACAGGGAAGACGGCCATGTCCAAAATTTACAAATGCGCCAAAATAATGTGTGAACTGTGTAGGCATTTGCACACTGTCTTAACAACGCTAGGCTTCACGCCTCCACAGTATGGGGGGTTTTGGTGAGCGCCGGGGACAGATGTCCTTTGCAGTCAGCTGAAAGGCAAAGCATTGTGGGCAGGCATGACTAAAATGGAACAGATGAAAATGCTGTTTCTAGGCAACCAGACGGGAGATGTGCACAGCCCAAGGAGCAGTGTGGCCGGACAGTCGCTTCTTTCTACCGCTGAAGCGTGTGCACATTTGCTCAGCAGCTATCGATTGTGGCTTTGTTCCTTTGTCTGAAAATGACTGGTTGATGTTGTTCTTGGGCATTAGTGAATTCTGTTTATGAGCATTTATCAGGATAACCGAGGTTCACTGAATGACATTTGTATTTACTGTGCTATGTCAATAATGCAGCTGTGTGCTTTTATGCTGTGGCGTGTATGAAGTCTGAGTAGACAGTATAGTCTAATGGCCTTCCCTTTAATCCCTGAGGAGTCATAGTACCAGCACTACCGGTCTGACTGAGTGCAGGACACAATATAGGGAACCTAGGCTGCTTCCTCGTGG
Source organism: Lepidarchus adonis (assembly GCA_037576955.1). Taxonomy (NCBI): domain Eukaryota; kingdom Metazoa; phylum Chordata; class Actinopteri; order Characiformes; family Lepidarchidae; genus Lepidarchus; species Lepidarchus adonis. The sequence continues at coordinate 9,410,647 of JBBIGC010000137.1, forward strand.
ACAAACATGACCGATTCTATGCTTCAGAAGAATGAGCATTAGCACAGCTGCCTGAATTGCCACTGTATATTTAGATGCTGATGTTAATACTAAGGGCTGTTTGTGTTCCCTTCCTCAGGAGAGCTGCCGGAAGTGCCATGTGGTGTGGAAGGAGCATGCGGGAAAGACCTGCGAGCAGGTGCTGGAGAGAGATGAAATCCGGCTACGTGTGGCTTTGTAAGTGCCCATCTTTAAAGCATCAGACACTTAATAATTAAAACTAAATAATAGATTGTTAGTGACCCTTCACTCAGATGAAGTTCTCCATTTTGATAAGGAAGAACAGAGGAGAGCAGAGGCCTGTATAAATACGTTCAATGGAGCTGCATGCTATCGTGGTCCATCAGTTCCTGGTCTGGCCAGGATGTGTAACAGTGTAGCTTCCTTCCTGTCTCTGGCTGGAGGAAGCAGGAGGTCCAGAGACAGCATATCCTGTTTACCCGTAACCCTTGACACCTTTTCTTTTCCTCCCACAGGAAATAGGCAAACATAGAGGTTAAATTAAACCGTTGCTATGTATGTGTTTTATCTTGCTCACTTGCTCTAGAGCTTGTGGTGGTTTCTTCAATGTCATATTTAAGATGCATGGGAAACATTGTCTCTTTGTCTCTCACAGCGAAGAGAGGATGACAGCGGCCCGTGTCAGAAAGTGTCATAAGTGTTCCACAGGGCTGGTCAAATCGGAGGGCTGCAATCGTATGTCTTGCCGCTGTGGCTCGTTCATGTGCTACCTCTGCCGCGAGCCCATTAATGGCTACAACCACTTCTGCCAGCATGCCCGCTCACCCGGTGCCCCCTGCCGCCACTGCAAAAAGTGCTCATTGTGGACTGACCCCACGGTAACCCTCACATATATACATACATACATACTTCCAATTGCTTTATAGCTATATAGCTAAGAAAAAAACTCTAAAGTAGTAGTAGTAACACTAATAATAATAATAATAATTAGATTAAAATTCTATTCTTCTAATCCTGTTGTTGTAAACAGGTCAATGTCTGTGTGGTTTCTTTTTCTTTTACTTATAGCTGTTTATAGCTATGTTACTATACAAAAGGTTAGAGATTATATAGATTTTTGGCCAAATTGTACATCAACAATTATCCTGAAAATTGATGTGGTCAATCCGCTAAGACACACTGGCATATAAAATGTAACATTTTGGTTCAGTAAGGGTCTGCAAGACTAGTGTAGCTATCAAACACTACAAATCAACCTTTTATGTAAAACATCCCCAAAACATTTCTGAACCTGCTCAGACCTCTATAATAAGGTGGCACAGAGGTGTTGATTTGGCGACTTATTGTGTGTAATTAAAGGCTGAATCTTCCCAATTAGTTTTGTGACGACTATAATAAATGTGGGGAAATTGGATCCTTGATTAGTCTGCTTTGGGAATACTACAGCAAAATTGCTGTCTGAAGTTTTGTTTAGTTTTCCAGTGCGCAACTTCTATTTAATGAAGAGCTGGAATAAATGTCATTTCTCTGTGAGCTGTTTCTTTAAGCACGGGGTCTTTAGCAAGTGGAGAATCCAGTGTCTGGTGCTTTTTCTCTCTCAGAGCTTCTCTTGAGTTACAAGGATCACTCTCCAAGCTCTATTCATTCTCCCTGTTTAGTGTTCAGTGTGTCTCAGCTCTCATGTAAATACTCCTTGTACCTGTAACCCGTTCCAAGGGGCCCATTACATAAGCGCTGCAACATAATACACATGGCTGTTGTGCTTCTCTCATTGTGCCAAGCGGTTGAGCTTCCAACTAAACACATCTGGATATGGTCAGAGCTTGTCCCAGCTTTATGATGGCATTGTATACACAGGCAGACTCATTTAGGACTTGAGATATGACTCTTACACAGACCAGGTGGCCCCTGAAAGTGCCAGAAGTGTGTCACATGAATACTACAGCTACTTGGCTAAATCATCATGCGGTGGCCTCAGGCTATGTAATGGATAAGCTAAGCCCCTGCTGGAGTTCTTTTTGCAAATCAGAGCTGAGTAATGACTGAGTACAAATTACAGGGCTCCTTATGTATTATTCACACTTGAGCATTTGCATACTGAAAGTTATTCTCCTCCAGAACAGATCTACCAGGGGTAGTTGGGGTACTAAGAACCTATATAGAAGATATTTTGAGAATAATAGAAAGATTATGATCTGATTTCTGTATTCTGAATGCTTTTAGCTGTTTTAGGCTGAATCAAGAGTGTGGCTTGATCACTAGACAGTCCATGCTAGCTCAGACAGAGCCCATGCTATTAGCTAAGTGGCTAACTCAAGCTTTTTTGGGTTTGACAAAATGAAGTGGACTCCCTAAGTTCAACAAATAATAATAATAATTTGAATTTATATAGCGCCTTTCACAAACTCAAGGTCGCTTTACATTCCAAAAAAAAATTAATCAAAGATTTTTGTTTGTGCTTGTCTCTCTCTCACTCTCTGTGCCTTTCTTTCTTTCTCTGTCACACTTTAGCAAGATGATGAGCGAATTATTCAGGAGATCCAGAAGGAGGGTGAAGCCGAACTGAACAAAAAGAGCAGCCAGACAGGTGAGTGAGCGGGAAGGCTTGGTACTTGTTAGGTGAATTCCCTTTCACTAACAAGTAATAAATTCATACCGCATCACTGAACATTGTTAAAACTACAAATCTACATACGATCATTACACAGTTTCTGCAGTATTTTGTAGTTAATATATTTATTCCTGTGTATTTCTTTTTTTTGTATTTATATGTATTTAGAGCTTGAATAGTAACATGTACTCTTTATTCTCCTCTCCCTCAGAAACCACAGGGAAAAGAGTGGGTCCTCCTCCTGAGCCCACTACTGCTAAGAGGCCTCGTCTAGTGCAGATCCCAGTCAACAACGTCGCTCCACAGGCTGCACGGCCTCCATTGCTCATCCCTCAGGTTATGCTACCTGACCCCCAGCCCCTCCTCCTGCAGCCCATTGCCGCCCCTTACGTACCCCCTCTTCCCAACCTGCCCCACATCGACTATAACGCCCCAATTGTCAACCTTGACTTCAACATGCCTATGCACTATGGCCCACCACATCGGTTCTTCAGGCCTCTCTGAAGAGCCTTTGACTGGACTAGAAAGTGTAAATGTCCCAGACTCTCTCTGATATTATCGGCCCCTCTCTCTTTGTTTTTCACTCATGTTGGACCCCTTTTCTCAAAAAAAAAAAATAAACAGACAAAAAAAATCTGCACACTGCAGCAGATTGCCTATTTTGGCTTGCTTCTTCCCATTTTCTGTTACGTCATTTGCTTTTTTTTATATGAAGCACAGAATGTTGATTTAAATAATTCGGTTGAATAAAATGTGAACTTTGAATTTGCTTGTATACACTGTTATAAATCTCTCGAACATTTTAAATGTATAAGTATTATGAGTGGCTTTGCTTTGTTTCTCAACATAATCTAGCAGGAAACCGATCGTAACTCTCCTGTTGTTTTTATTCAATGATTATTTGAAATTGTTGCCTAGAATAACCAGCACTATTGATACTGAGCAGAGTTTAGGGCATTTCCTCTCATTTTTATAGACTTCCTGTTCATGCCTGATCTCTTGTGAGGGAATTGTTTTTGGACAAAACCACTATTACATTTGTACCCATGTTGATTCAGGAAAACCTGAGGGATATTTAGTTGTAACAACTTTGCTCTTGCCACACAGTGTATTCAAATCTAGACATTTTAGACCACAGTCCATGGTGTTTACTCTTTTCATTACACCTTTTCCTGCTTGAGATCATTTGAATCTTTCTTGATATGAATCTTGTCAAATACGGCATTGCTGTTTTTGATGTTTTTGCATACTGAACTGAACTGGTTGCTTGTTTGGCAGTCTGAAAGTAATTTAGTAGTGAGAGATCGGTTTGCCTGATCACTGAGCATAGGGAGTTCAGTGCTGTAATTCACTGGTGCACGTCTTACTGAGTTTTACAGATCTCTGCTTTGACTGCAGTTCTTCTGTATGTCACTCAGTACTTGAGATTTTTGGTGCTCTCTTTTTTTTAGAGACAGTTCTGTTTTCTTCTGCCTTTTCCCACTTAGTTTGGGTATAGGTTCTAATGGTACCTTCATTGCTGGGTGCAGGGTATGGTCTTACTCTTCCCAATTCAGTCTGTTTCCTACAGTACATTCTGCCAGTCTGGGTGTAGACAAAGAACCCTGCAACCCAGCAATGGAGCCGGTCGAATCCACACCTTCAGCTATGGAACCGGACACCAAGCCCGAAGGACAGAGCCTTGGGCAAGAAGACGGCAATGAAATCAACTTGTTTTCCTTTTTATTTTTGGAAGACAGTTATCCAGTTTTGTGATTTCCTTGTTCAAACGTTCCTGACTCAACCGAGGTTTAATGGGTGGTGGGTTCAGCCAAGGAAGTCGCCAAATTGTTTTAGTTTCCAGTCTCCTGAACTTGAGCCCTGACTGAGGTGAACAGACTGTTCCGGTTTTCCACAGAAAAACTGACTCAAGGACCAGCTGTCCACACTAAGAAATAATGTAATGTTGTGACAGCCTGGTTCTTGATCTTCTGTGCTGTTGCTCACTCAGATTTACCTGCACTTGGCACTTGTACTGACCACAACCATGAGGTGGCTCGGTTTGACATTGTGACGTCCATCTGCTAGTTCGATCAAAAGGTCATGCCTACAGGTGTGGAGGCCTGACCATGGCAGCTTGTTACACTGCCAGATAGCCTCCTGAAATTGGAGCTGTGTCATGTATCCTGACCGCCCTTTCTCTCTCTTAAATGATTATGAAATCGGTGAAGTGCCTTTCAAGGGCTGAGAGCCAAAAGGGCATAAGTGACATTTTGGTCAAGATTGAGTTATATATATCATCGGAAAAGCTCTAAAAAATTACAGAAGTGAAATATAAATAAATTTTGAGATATTAAACAAAAAACAAAGGTCTTAACTGTAAACACACTGAAGCATTTAGAGTCAGAAAGGCTGAAGGAATGTAGAACAAATATTTTTTGGACTGAAAGATATAATATTCATTAAGTACCATGTCATCCATCTGTATGCATAATTGTGCTTTAAATAGGTTAAATCAGTTCAGAAAGTCATTTTTTGTTTTGGCTCTCCTGTAAAGTTGGTGAAATGTCACTTACGCCCTTTTGGCTCTCAGCCCTCGCTTTGATAGTAGGAGCCTTCTGCTCAAGGGGACATTGGGTTTTGGAACGTGTGCCTACTATTGTTCTAACCTAGATTCTCTTAACAGGACAATTATCATGAAAATATATACATTTAACATTATGTAATTAGTCTTGTGGTGAAATTGCACATGAATATCTGAGTAAAACCCAGACACTGTAATGTTTTTCCCTTTTATGGAATCAAGGGAAATTCAATATGTCATCATAGAGTAAAAGTGTAGCAATGCCTGCTGCCTCAGTAGCTGTTGTGTAACCTCACTGGTTAAGAAACCAAAAAGCTCAGTGTTCTTTTAACCTTATTTTCCTGGGCGTTTTGAGGATAGCGTAGCTTTAGGCAATGATGAATCATTTGCCTTTAGTCTTTCTAATTCACCATTGCATCTGTGTCGGTCCCTTTACTGTGTGTTCCTGTTGAGACTCCCACGCATGGTCAGTGTGACTGTAATTGTCTTTGTGACCATCATCTTCTAAACATTTCTTTGTGGCCAGATAATGCTAATGTCTATTATAGGGATGCACCCTGGGCTCTTACAGCCTCTAACGATCATAAAAAGACCATCATCCCCCATCACAGGGCCTCAGGGGGTGGTCAAACATAGCATGAATCTTTCTGATTAACTTCCTGGGGTTGGGGTCTGTCATGTGATAGCTGCAGCTGTTGTCCATATCATGAGGTCATCAGAAGAAGGAGGCTCTTTGAGTCGTGTGTACCATGAAGAGGACAATATAAGAGCTTAGCCCCTGACCTCAGTGTTTGGGTACTGGGTGCCATGTGTATGTGCACACTGGCCACTATTTTCACCACTTAGCCTGTGGGTGCTGGGAAATGTCATGTTTAAAGCTTTTTTTAGCTCGTTGAATGGACCCTCAGTTTCACTGCCTAATCTTGTGAATGTATTATTCCGTGGCATTTTGAAAATATCCTCCACTGTTTTTGCAGCTAAACATTACAATGCAACAACTTTGGCAGCTATGTGTTAACCTTTCAGATAAGATTTTTTGTTTTTCACAGTTAACTGATCTACCATACACACTTCCTGATTGTTGGACTTACTCACTATGTCTATATATATAACTATAGTCAATTTAATATGTAACGACTACACAAGACTACATGCAACCAGCTAGGAGAAAGTAGGAAAAGATTCTCCACCCACAAGAACCCCACCTCAACACCCCCTTTTGCTTTCGCTTGCTCAATCTTCATCTAACTCACCCTGTGCCAGAGAATACAACATGCATGCTGGTCTTACGCTCTCTCATTTGCAATAATTAAAGGCCAGCAACCTAAAATCAAATGTGGTCAGATGAAATCATGTCCAGACAATCCCCATTCATTTAGAACTCATGCACTCCAAAGCTGCCTGGATCTGATGGCAGTAATTACTGTCAGATGTCTGTTTTCTAACAGACACCCCACCCCCCATGACCCCCCACACACATGCCTCCTTCTTCAAGCTCTTAGTTGCCATGGGAACGTCTCTTCTATGATAGCAGGCATGCTTCAGATTGTTTAACCCTTTCAGTCTCCTTTTTCTTACAGAGTTGCTCCACCCACATTTATACTCACCAGCTCAAAAATGTTTCACAAATTTGGCAACAAACGTCTCTGTAGTTATTGATATAAATGAGGCAATGGGTTTTTTTGTGGCCTAAATAACAGGACCGGATTGTAGTGTTTTGAAACGCGATTTGTGCAAATGAAGTGCAAAATAATCTACATGAGGCACAAAGTTTTTTGGGGCTCAGATACTTTCCTAACCACCTGAATATCCATCACATGTATGGTCACTGTGACTAGATGTGTTGAGTGGGATTCTGGAACCACTGGGACCACCTTATTTAAACTCTCTGACATTTTCTTTGCCTGTTTTTGGCTTCCACCATAAAGTGGATTAAAGAGCTGCTCGGGTGGGTCACTCCTCACTGGGTTCGGACGCTCACGGGAGAAAGAAGGAGCCATGACTGGAATGTTGCATGACTGTAGCTTGAAAGCAGTTATACCAAACCGTTCCAAAGATTGTCACGGTCGGTCATTCAGCCTGACGTGTAGGGTATGTGTAGTGTGTGTATGCGCATGTTTTCATGAGGCTAATTTTATTTCTGTGCTTGCAGTGAATCTACCAAACAGTGCCCTCTGTTCAGAATTTTAGATTTATTGAAATGTAATGAATGAGCTTTGTGGGTCACTGCAATATCTGAAAAGATGGGAGAGAAATCAGCGTGCAAGCTGCTGACCCTGCAATACAGGAACACAAAGGCCTCATTGATGAGCAGAGAAGCGGCCAGGAAAACCCAAAACCCAATTTCTGACCGGGTGGAAATGCTCCTGTGCCCCTGACCCTTGGGCTTAGGGGGATTGGCTTCCAAAATAAACTCTGGAAGGTTTAGAAAGACAATTAATTCAAGGGTATTTCCCCCCAACAGCTAAAATCTAGCCTCTGTACAGCAGAACTGCTCATTCACATTAATCTTACTGATCAGATTTACCTTCTGGCTAAATTTTCCTATTAGGTGTTTTGCACAAAACAAGAGCAAATGACCACTGACAGTTTCATATTCAAATTTATTATTGTATTTCATTTGTACCCATGGCACATAAGGAAAAAAACAACCATAATATCAAAACAATATAAAAAGGAAGTCTGTAAAGTTTTACAAAGTATAGATGTGGAATGTATTTATCATTTTTTCCAGTATGATCATATACTATACTATAAGGCACAGTCATTACCATTAGCTCATATGTGGGAGACTAATTTACCTCAGTAATCTCAAACCCTAATATGGGGATAGATGAAATGAATCTGAATAAATTCTTTTACATAAATTCCCACAGTGTTTTTGAACCATAACGTTCACAGCTGTGCTGTAATCACCATCATCTGTTCCTATATCTTTCTGCAGGGGTCCTGTTCATTACTCCCATTAGTCCAAACCATGTATGAATGTTTATGATAATGTCTGTGCCTTAGAAAATCAAAAACAACAGATTTGTGATCCCTTTCCAGTGAAAGAATTAAGTCATGCCAGTTACACGTGTGCAGTGAACACAGATCATTCCACTGTGACCCGTCTGGATCAAGCAGAAGGGAGGATTTAATTTACCATAAATATCATGTTGAACCTGCAACAACATACCTCGGACCAGAAACATCACCCTCACATCTACACTTGAGACAATCGACCTGTTAGTTGTGAATAGTTTCAGTTTTGACAACATTTCTCCCTCATTTGATGATTTCAGGGTTTATAACAAGATGAGATGAAGGTCTGTAATGTGCCTTCTTCACATATTAATCTCCAGTTTTCTCTTTTACCAGGAAATTCTCAGAAATCCAGTACACACGTCACACAAAAAAGCATTGCCATATTTCGGAATACAAAATCTTATCTGATCGTGAGAGGACACTCATTCAGAACTCACTTTGATACTGTATCACGTGTATGGCAAGAGTCACGATTCAACATTCATACAGTTAACATTAACTTCCACATCGCCATTAATATTCTGGTCGCTGGGATTCTAGCACTTGGCAATATAGTGGACAAGGGGCATTGACTATTGGTTTCACAAGGCATCAGTATACAGAACATTCTCCTACCATTCAACATAAGTAAAGAGAGAGAGACTCTCACGAATTGTGCAAAGACAAGGAATGGGAATCGCAAAAATCCCAAACAGCCGAGGAGATCCAGCAGTCCTGTGAGGAAAAACTGATCCTCATTATGTGCTGGCTACATACCCTCACTCAGACCCACTTATCCTAATATTTTTAATTCCAGTCAAATAACATGATATGCAAAGGGTCCGATATATAACCACAGTTACCCATTTGGACATTTGGAGATAAAGCCCCAGAAATTTAACGCTGCCACATACCCAATCAGTCTATGAAGACAACACTGCTAGAATTTTATGGCACCAGAATGCTGGAGCATTAGTACGTCTACTGAGCAGTCTTCAGCACCGAAAAGAAACCTTTGCACCTTCCTGTTACTCTTTGCCACTTGTGCTCACTCATGATTTAGGAAAAAAAATATTTATAATGAAGGATGGAAAGAAAAAACTTAAGGGAGGAAAAAAGCCACAGTGGTTACTCAAGTGCTTCTAGTACTCCCACATGGTGGAGCTGTCCAGGTCATCAGCATTGGCCTTCAGAACACCAGCATGGTCACCTCTCAGGTACTTCCCTTCACTCGACTTGATGGCCACTTTGTTGTAGTCACAGAACTCCAGGAAGAAATCTACTGGGGTATCGCTGCTGCTGACCACAGAAGACTCATTTCCTACCATCCAGTATTTCCCAGTGGAGTCTAATGGAAGACAGTAGAGGAGCTTTATAAATGTGTAGACTGGACACAGAGATAGAATAGAGACTCAACAAAGCCAAAGATGGGTATTTCAACATTTTAGCCAGGAAATACTAATTTTCAAATGTATAATATGCAAACGTGTGAGAAAAATACAATGAAATATAAACAAATAAAAACTTGAAAATAAATTTTTCTTGTTTAATACGTGATAAAGTAAAACATCAAGATGGGTTCAGATTATCAGACAGAGTTCCCATCCCTAGTGATGAGAGATGAATACAGCGATCAACAGCATCGTGCACAGAAACCTACTCACCTTGGAGGCTATAGGCCCCATCACGGAACATTAGACCAAATACATCATAAGAGGAGCGGTTGGAGTCCAGGGTCCCAGTCACCTTCCTGCAGCCGATGAAGCCATGCTCTCCCCTCAGTACAATAATGGGCCTGTTGATGAGCTTCATCAAGAACTCCTCTGACTCTCCTGGGAAAACGAAAAGCAAAAAGATTAAATCAAGATGAACAATGCTGAAAGTGTTTTCAAAGACATTAAAAGTTTCCTAAGAAATTCAAATAGCCTTAGACTTTTTTAAATAATGGTATCTTCCAGTGAGTAAAGAACTGCTTAAAAGAACTGAAAACAACCAAATATCGACACCTTACCTGCAGAATCAATGGTGGCAGCCAGCTGCCCGTTCTTTTTGGCTGCCACGTATTTTCCATTGGTGGCACGAAGGGTAATTTTCTTCCCACGCCATTCAATATCAAAATAGCAGTTGGTAGACCTGATCACGAGAGCAATATTTATTAAAGTATATAATAAAAAAGTGTACATATCCCAAAAAATGCACGTTTACAACTACCAAGTGTTCAATGCATTTTTGGATGATGCGTTAATGAGAACAGTGACAAGTTATAATTTTCAGTTCTCCTCTTTTAGCTACCAACCTTGCTTCAACACAAATACGCAATATGGCAGCCATTCGAAAAGTTTAGCAACTACAAAAAGAGATATTTCCGAGCTGTGACATGTCTGAAAGCTTCAGCGAGACTCACTTGGTAGAAGCGGTGCATTGCAGACCACCATTAGCAGTGAGTGTCCAGTACTTCCCAGAGCAGGTCCTGAAAGCACACTTCTTCGTTTCCTTACTGATCTCCATCTGAAAGGTCTCCTGATCACCCTCCTCATCCTGATTGGCAGAAAGGTCCATTCCTGGCAAACAGAAAAAAACCACACTGTAAGATTCTCTTTGGGGAAGTAATGGGGCTTTCTCCTGATCATCAAATCCAGATGAGCAGAATACTTCCTCAGAGACACTGATCACTGAGATTAGAAGAATTACTCTTGAATAGTTACTCGAACAGTGTCTTATGCCAACAACTCTTCCTTTAGCCCACTTCCCCATGAAAATGCCCCCTCACACACACACACACAAATGCCACACAGAGTTAATCTTCTCTGGAATTAAGGCCTATGCCAAGATGCTTGATGGGAGACAACAGTTGTGACTCAGTCCCAGAGAATGCATCCGGTTTATGGATAAAAGGTTTACAGTGCCACAAAACAAAAGAGCCAATGAAGCAGATCATCAGTTATATCCCGACTGCCTGAACGTTAAACTGATGCACTAATATTTACATACTGACTACAGGGTGTTAGTCATTAAGTTACAATTTCCCAGTCGTTTCAATTTAAAGGTATAGAACAAATTCTCAAAGAAATGTGCCGTTTTTTGCCATTTTCTCATTTCCTGACCCATATAAGACAGCGTCTGGATTAGAGTACACGTATAAAATCAAAGGCAATATCTGCATCTGATTAAACATTAGTTTAATCCTGCAAATCTACATGTCAGAGACAGTCTCTGCATTTGTAATCTGCCATGCATTGGTTTTCCTGTTCAACAAAACCCTCTACAACGTCTCCGCATGATGGTGGAGTATTACTGCACAGACTCCAGGCCTCTGGAAAGGAAGATTGAGTTTCCACAGAAATATGCGAGCCTGAATGAGCAAGGAAAATAAATGAGCCCGATGAGAACCACATGGCTGAGAAAGGGAGGATGTTGGGGAAGAGCAGCTAAGAAGTCGTTCTAGGCAAAAGGGGTTAAAATGCTTTTATGGGAAACCATTCATCTTCACCTAGCAGCTAATGATTTCTCCAGCACCTTTTTAAGCTACCGTCAGACACACTACCCACCCCCACTGCAAACAGATTACGAGGGTCTCTCTCACAGATGTGTAGTCAATCCGTCCACACCACAGCAACTGGGGCAGCAGAGCAGCGCTGGGGGTGAATGTGGGGCTTTTCAGCAAAGATATTTGCTGTTGCACAATGAATGATAAAGTTGGCGTCAAACTATAGCAGTCTTTAGACTTCTGTTCTGCTCTAGAACAACTCAGCACGTTTGTCTTGTCAGCAATGTGAACAAAAGCAGTTGGAAAATCTTTTCCACCCTAGTGATCCAGGAGGAAGAGGAGCAGGCCCTGGAAAAGGGAAAATGTCTAATCCTTTTCCAGACAGATGAGCCTCAGTGACAGAGACTTTGGATGCGTTTTTGGGGGCAGTGTGTAAGGGGAGGCTGCCCTCTCACGCCCTATTGTCCTGCTTAGCACGGTTGCCTACCAGGCAGAGCAGCTGGGGTGCACAGGAAACTTAGGCAAGATCACACTGCCTTTGTTCTCCTTCGACCGCACCACACTCCACATGCCTCAACCCAACAACGGGAGAAAATCTCTACCTCTGAAACACTGTGGAACAAAATCTCAGCACCTGAATCTCCATTACTCTAGCTAGGCTAAAAGTGTTAGCTAGGGTAATACAATTCTATGAGAAAATTATATTTGGATCTCAGGAGACAGATGATCCTTTATGAGATGGAACTCCTAATTCGATCCAGATGCTTGAAAATTAGCTCATGGCAAAATAGCCACTTTGAAGCAAGTGGATGCACAAAACAGCACACAGCAGAAGAATCCAGTCCTAAACGAGAAACAAAGACTGCACACAACGGTCAGGCTCCTCCATTCTGACCTGCAGAGACCACGTGTAATGTGCCAGGCTCTTGGCTCTGGACCAAACACCCTGCCACCAACCAGCCTAACAAAGCTCCATCAGTTCACGTGAGTCATGGCTGAGACTAGGCATCTTTGTCCTGGGGCAACACCGTGCGCCAACAGCGCAGCAGCCACACAGCTAGACTCCAACACTGCCAGCGCCGTCCCACATCTTCACAATCAGCTGGTGGGGGTGGGGGTATAGGGAGGTTGGTGTGGGGGAGGGGCAGGATCATCACATCAAAACATTATGACAGCTCATCACATTTCAACGAGCTAACAGTTCAGACTAATCCATTGTTTCAGCCCGGCGTTCTCAGACCTGCTCCTCCGGGTACAGTAATGGCCACTCTCACTCCCTAACATAATTACTGTTTATTGGATTCTCCAGAACGAAGCCGTTTTGGAATTCAGCGAGAAGCAGTTAAAACTGGACGACAGACCATTTTCAGACCACAGGTTTCTCCGCCTGTCCACACACCATCTCAGGAGAATAAAGGAATACAAAATGGATGCTGCTCCATAGCAATCCGATGAGGAAACACATTCACTACTCAAACATTTGCAACATGAGAACCTCAGCAAGACAAACTCTGCAGCTGCAAACATTTTTTTTCTATTTCCCATCCAGCGAACCACCCATTGGCTTTGTCCACAGCCACATAGTGACCACGAGCCAGGGACAGCAGGGTGGAACGTCTATCATTAAGACTGACTTCTGCCCAATTATAAAGGATTTATTTGCTATCGTCTGCATCCAGACATTTATCACGTGCGGGAGTTTAAAAAAATCACGTCACCACTTCGGATTGAAGTACTCGGGCAGTTACAAGCCGACTACTCCATCATAAATGGGTCATAAAACACAGATTTATGGCTCTTCAAAAGGTAATCAATGCAGACACCATAATACCTTGCCTGGTGGACACATTCCTGTCATTGGCAGCGGTGAGCACTACTTGAGGGTGACTCTGCTCCAGAACAAAAAGCTCATCCTTCCCAACCTTGGAGCTCTTGCCGGACTTCATGGTTCCACTGGGGCCGGAGGGGGCCAGGTACTTTCCGACGCAGTCCCTGAAGGCCACCTTCCCAGACCTGAACTCCAAGGTGTAGCCAGTCGACTTGTCAGCTTTGGGGGCCAGGGTGCCATCGTTCTTCAAGAAGCGGTAGTCGGACGTCTGCAGGTGGTACCTCTGGTCCTGGAAGACCAGGGTGATGAGGGAGTCCACGCCCCACGGCACGTCCCTGTCAATGGCTATCTCGTCCTCTTTGGCGCTCAGGTGCGCGTACCTCTTCCTGGTCATGCTGAAGATGTTGACCTGTGGGTGCATGGCGATGTGCACGCTCCATTTCTCGGCCATGGAGATGGTCTGCGCGAAGCAGGTGATCCTGTCCTCCGTGCCACCCAGGTAGCGCTTGTGCGGCTCGGACTGCAGTGACCAGCGGCCGTCGTCGTGCGCGGTGATGATGAAGCGGCAGTCCTCCCCCGGCGCCTCGCTGTCGCCGGTCACGTTCCCGTCCTTATCCGCGGCGATGTAGCGCCCGAGGTGACTCTTCAGAAAGAACATGTTGGAGTCGTCGCCGTTCTGCTCCAGCGTCCAGATCTGCTTCTTTTTCATGCTCGTGGCGGACGCGTTGATTTTAAAGCCGAACGTCTCGGCCGTGAGGTATTTGTTGCCGCAGTTGATGAGGCCGAATTGGATCTTCAGCATGTCGCTGCTGCTGCCGTTGGCCGTCATGCTGCTCGCGAGAAGCTTTGTGTGCAGGGAGGGAACTGGAGCTGGAGCAGGAGCAGCAGGAGGAGGAGGAGGAGGAGGAGGAGGAGGATGCTGATGCTGTAGGACGTGCCTGCCGAGTCTTTGTTCGCGGAGCGCGCGCCCTGTTCTGCAGCCGCTCACAGCGCGAGATTAAACGCACAGCTGTAGCTTTTATACACGCACGTGACGTCAGAGGCCCAACCCCGCCCACAAGAGGAAAAATGAGTTCATATTTACCAAAAAATGGGAAAATAAAATAAAACAGATATAAACTAAATGTTTTTCTGCACGTAGACATGGTGTGTAAATATGAATATTTAAAAATGTTTACACTTTTGACAACAGATTTAGCTGAAATCCAAATGTATGGTATATGTAAATTATAGATAATTATATAAAGTATTATATATAATACAGAATAAATTACGTACACACATTACAATTTATCATTTACATACAGTCAAGCCCAGAATTATTCATACCACTGTCAATTAAAGTTACTTTTATTCAACCAGAAACTTTCTACTTCATTGGAAAAGGAGTCTCGCAGATGAAGATAAGACGATGTACAAGAGGCATCATTATGGAAAAAATATTTCTCAGTTTTTATTGACATTTGAACAAAAAGTGATAAATTATTTATACCTTTGGCAAACTGTCACAGTCTATGGGAAAATTAAATTACATTCCAAACAGGCCAAGCTGTTCTAAAGCATCTTCATTTCCCTGATGCTTTGGGAACAGCTGTTTTAATCAACTCAACAGGTAAAACAGCAGCTCTCTGCAGTTGGTTTGTGCACAGTCATGGTCTCTGAGGACCTGCGGCTGTGCAACGTGGCTGCTCACAAGTCAGGAACGGGCGATAAAGCCATGTCTAAATGTTTTCAAGTTCCAGTGGCTACAGTGCAAAGTATTTTTTTAAAAACAAGACACACTGTGGAAAATCTCAGAGGACGAGAGGTGAAAAAGAAACCAAGGATCACCTCCAAGGACCTCCTGGTGAATCTGGGCTCTGCTGGTGGCAACATCTTAAGGTAGACAGTCCAACGGACACTGCACAATGCTGAGTTCCACAGAAAAAGACCAAGGAGGACGCCACTTCTCCAGATAAGACACACAATTCTGGAGCCCACTTGGCCTTTGTAAATACTCATCTGTACAAAACCTATGGTCATCTGTGTTATGATCAAATTGAGTTGTTTGGCCACAATGATGTGTCCTTCATTTGGCTTAAAAAAGGGGAAGCCTTCAACCTTAAGAACACCTACCCCACTGTCAACCATGGTGGTGGGAACCTAATGCTTTGCGGGTGTTTTTCAGCCACTGGACCAGGGAACCTAATCACAGAAAACGGACCATGAATAAAAACCGGGAGCATTTCAGCATGACAACGACCTAAAACACACAGGTGGTGAAGGAATGGTTGACAGACAACAACATTAACGTTTTGCAGTGGCCACAGCCACAGCTGCTTAAGATCAGGGTGATGACAGGGAGACCCTCCAAACTGAACGAGTTGGAGCCCATTGCTAAAGATGAATGGGCAAGAATACCAGTGGAAGCTGCAAAAAGCTGGTCAGCAATTTTAGGAAGTGTTTGATTGCTGTAATAGCCAATAAAGGCTTTTCTATTGATTATTGAGAAGGGTATGAATAATTTAACATGCCACTTTTTGTTCAAATATCAATAACACAATGATGCCACAATGATGCCAGTTGTACATCATTTTATTATCTTCTGGGATAATGTGTGTGTGGAGGATATATATCAAATCTATATTTTTTTATACTTACTCAGATATGAGCTTATATGTTATTATATCTTACTTATTTATATACATTATACTTATGCATATTTAATTCAGATCTGAAGTTAGATCTTTTAGTAATGCTTAAAAATGGTGGAGAACAAATGTTGGACCGTTACTCCATGGACAATAATTTCAATTTATTGCCCTATTTATTGCACTATAATGAAGAGAAACACTCTAGGATTGATTTTCATTACATTCCCAAACACTTTTCATTACATTTTGTGGACCATCAGAATAATTTAATGTATTTTCTTTTAAAAATATGATTGTTTTTGGTAATGTACTTGAAGGGCGACAATAATTCTGGAGTTTAATAACATGCAGCCTGATCTAAAAAAGTAGAAGAGGCTATTACTGGCCTCCTATGTCACTGCACATTTAACCTTTACATTCCCGCACAAGAAATATGCAAACAGATAATCTATTACACAAGAGAAACTTTGAACACTTTGTCCATGTGACAGCCCCACTCTATGAAAGTGTTTCCCAGTGGGATGAAGATTTTTTACTTCCAAATGAGGCCTGCTTGACCGGCTAGTGAGAGGATGAGGAAACAAAACTCAGGCTGTTTGTCTACACAAAGATCTATTCATAGTCTGAACATGCAGATTGCAGGGTTCAGGAAGATACAGTCAAATAAACAGCAGCCTCGTCCAAATAACACTGGCACCCATGCAGCCAACGAGAACTTTGAGACAGATAAACCTTTTAGGTATGGATTACATAGGATTAAGGGCATTTGCATCTGATGTTTGATAATACACCCACAGCACAAACTGAAACATGGATGGAAAAAGCATTAAAATAATTTAATTTAATCTGTGACAGTGTTTCTCACCTCTGCCCACCTCACCTCAGTAAAGGGGTTTTAATGAGTTGGATCAGGTGTGATAGGAGTTGCCAAAACACCCAGATGTGCAGGGCAGAGCGCCTCCAGGACCCAAAACTGATCTATGAGATTAAAAAAACACTTGGGTTTTAGCACAGAGATAAAAATCTCATTTATTCTTTCTTCATGTGATAAAATCATCTTAACATGTTAGATGTGGTCACACTTCATTTAGCCATAGATAAATATAGTCATGGCACTCTGTAATCCTATTTACTAATATAACACATAATACGATGAATGGTGCTCAGGCAGAGAAAAAACAATTAGGGTTTTTTTTGAGTGGGGTGAGTTTTGATCTGAGCATATCTGTTTGTGTGTGTGTGTGTGTGTGTGTATGTGAAAAGTGCCTTGAGTTATCTCCTATCCCAGATGGTTGGTTCCATTGTTCAGAACTAAAGTCAATTTATTTTCACAGACTCTTGAACAAGGCCTTCAGACCATTTAATCATCCTTTATAGCGTGGCCACTGCTACAGTTTTTGTCTGGAATAGACGTCTCAGTATAGAGACATCATATTTGCACCAATGCATTTCATTTGGCAGCTCGGAATATAAGCTTAACGCATTTCTCAGATAAGACTGGGGTTACACTCCAAGGGATAAGTGAACGAGTGGCTATCTGCATTTCTTGTGAGAACGATCTTTGTTCACACTACGAACCTGCTGCAGTTACCATGGAGACACCTCCAATCTGCAGTTCTGCAAAAAAGCAAGACTGCAGCATGAGAGGAGCTCATCTGAATACAGCCATCAGACACTATATAGGCCATGCCACAAGCTTCCCTTCTGCTTCTGTTTCTATCTAGGTGTGGCCATCTTCAAGTGTTACATAGTGTGTTTCAAGAACTTATATATTCATTACAGGCACACGTGCTAGAAATAACATTTTTCACAAGTGTTTGGTTTCAATACACATCCAATGTGTGAATGTCTAAACTGTGTTAGGTGATAACACAAAAAGTGAATTAATTCCTAAAGTTAATTTATATTCATTGTATTAGATTCCCCCATGTTTTTCTTATTAAAAAGTCATAATTCTTTTCTAGCTGACAATCAAGTGGACACTCTTTATTACACTGGGGCAGCCGTAGCCCAATGGTTAGAGAAGTGGGTTTGTGACCGAAGGGTTGCAGGTTCGAATCTCGGCTGAAGTGTCCTTGAGCAAGGCACCTAACCCCCTACTGCTCACAATGTACGTCGCTCTGGATAAGAGCGTCTGCCAAATGCTGTAAATCTGTAAATGTAAATTTTTGTTACTTTACTGTATATATCAAAGTCAAAGTAAAGTCAAAGTAAACTTGACTGACATCTCTGCTATAAACGGTACAGTATACAGAGAGACGAGACGACGAGGCTCCAGCTAAAGAAGTGGCATAAAAACAAACACATATGACAATACGACACAGTATATGTAAAGGACTTTGCTCTGACTGGTTGTATTTTGATTTAAATCTGCTGAGCAGAATATCAGTATAAAGTAGTGATAGTGGAATCCTGAATGTGCTGTTCAGTAGCATATTCCATTATAATACATCAAACAGTGATATATTGAAAATATGACTAGAATACATCTGGATATGACACACAAGAGGAACTCTGCAGATACTGTGTATCAGTTTTCTTTGGTTTTCATTGGAGCTTCCCCAACTTCTCACTCAAAAGAAATCAACTTTCCCCAGAGTTCCCTTCCTCAATAAATACAGACCAATTTCCCCCTTCATTGCTTTCTCTATTTGTTATCATTTCTGTTCTGCAAACAATTTAATATAAATATTTAATGAATTCTTAATGAAGGACAAAAATGCAACACCTATGTCACCTACAGTGTGCAATGCACAGACACATACACACACAAACACCCCAATGATTAATACTAGTCTAAAAAATGAAAATAAGTATAAAAAGGTTTGTCTTTTTTGCAATAGCAACTTATTAAATAGGAAATAGGAATAGAAAAATGACATTTTCCATGATATAGGCTATTAAACACATCATTTGTAAGGGTGCTTTTAAGAGTGCACTTATAGTTTAGACTGCTGTGTGAGAACTAAGCCTCATTTCCTAAAGAAAGCTTTTCTAAACTTGGCTAAGGCATGCGCTAACTAAACATGCTGAGAAAGGCAAACTCATCAGCTAAACCTTTTACTAATGAGGGTCATGTCTTTTGAAGCTGAAGGTCTGGCATGAGGCTTTGTGTGGCAGAGAGAGCCAGACTGAGCATGACCGAGCCTGGGTCGAGACTGGGGAGCTGACTCTGTGGATACTTGCAGCTGTGTAGCATAGCAACAGTATAGCAACCCCTGGAATCCCCAGTACTCATAATGAAATCCTACTTCACTGGCAGCAAGCCAAACAGCAGATTTGTGTGGAAATCCTTTAATTTGCCTCTTTCTACACCCAACCATCAACTGTGCTTCTCTCTCCCTTTTCTCTCACAGCAGCTTCTGTGTGTGTGCTCTGGGGAGGAGATGCAATGTCATGCATATCGATGGTGTGTGCTGCAGCACTGCGTCAGGCACAACCTACCAGCGCCCATGTCAGTCACTTTCACATTCCTGTGCCGCCCAGCCAATGGCATGCCTGGACCCCATCCTGCCCCTCCCTTTGACTGGGATGAGGCAGGGTGGGAGGCTCTGTAAGCCATTAGATTACACTGGCTCTTTATGTGTGCCATGATGACTAATGTCTAACAGCGGCATGTCATTTACCTCCTAAACACTGGCCACTTTCTCACAGTCTAACAGTAGAAAACGAGCTGTCATTATTGCTGTCCCGTTGTCATCATGCCACCTTTGTCAACAGTTTTGTCTGAATGTGTAGTATTAGACATCAGTGGGCAGTTGAGTGTTGCTCAGCCTGCATTTAAACATACTCACTATGAGCCATCTTTCACCACTTCAAAGACAGACAATAAGAGAATAGCAGGACACAGTTCATATGATTCATATCCTCTAACAACATCACACCCTTAATGCAGACCTGCACCTACACCTCTGTTAACAGAATGGCAAGTACTTGCCCGATATTGCATAGTTCCCTCCCATACCACTAAATCAGCTCTGTCTGTGGTGCACTGTGTGTTCAGATACCTTTAGATCACAGGTAGCTTTTCTTACAGTTGAGATGGACCAGATGAGTTAGCTTTCATGTGAAAAAAATTAGGACACCCTAGGAAAGCCTGTGTGTTCTTCTAACATTCTTGATATACAGATATTTATTTCAATTTTAACAATACTGAGAGATTCAAGTAACATTACTAAACATCAAAACTGAATAAAAGACTTTTCAAAATCTTCTGTAAAATGTAATTCTACAAAAATGTGATTTCTGGTGAGGAATAAATTAGGTCACACCCACTTTTATTCCCAATTAAAACGGCTCAAATCACACGCAGGTGTAGCACATCAGACGTACATGATTAGAACATCGTTACTCAGCATTTTGAAGGAGGTTTGGCTTCTGTTTGCCGATATTTAGTTTGGTGTGCTCCTGAGTGTTGAGCTGAGAGAGAAAACCATGGTGAGGTCAATAGAGCTTCCTGAGGCATTCAGAAAGAAGATTGTAGCAACTTATAAATCTGGTAAGGGATTTATAAAGATCTCAAAAGAATTTGCAATCAGCCATTCCACTATCCAAAAAATAGTCTGTAGTAAATTGTGGAGAACTTCCAAAACAACTGCCAACATGCCCAGGTCTGATCGTCCAAGGAAGTTCACCCTGAGAGCAGCCTGCAAGATGTTAAAAGAAGTCTCCAAAACCCTAAAATGTCATCACAGGATCTATAGCAGGATCTCTCTACTGTTGAATCAGAAAAAAACTTTAATTTCCAAAGGAGATGGGCAAGGAGGAAAACATCAAGAAGAGATACATCAAGGCCAGACTGAAGTTTGTCAAAAGGAATGTAGACAAAGACCAGCACTTCTGGAATAATGTTCTTTGGACAGATGAGTCTAAAATGCAATTATCTGGACACTAGAACAGAGAACATATCTGGGGTAAAATAAATACAGCATTCCAGGAAAAAAACCTCACACCAACTGTGAAGTATGAAGGTTGAAGTGGGGTTATGGCTTTGCTGCAGCAGAACCTTGAATCCACCACGAACTCCATCAGAGGGTGCTTGAGAAACATGTGAGACCATGTGTAAGAACATTAAAGCTGAAAACTGAACACTGCAACATGACCATGACCCAAAACATATCACTAAATCCATGAGGACTGACTGAAAACTAAGAAGTGATAAGTCCTGAAATGGCAAAGTCTAAGCCATGATCTTAATCCCATTGAGATGCTGTGATGTGACTTGAAACAGCCTGTACATGCAAGAAACCCCTCAAACACCATGACATTGTGCATTGAGGAGTGGAGCAAACTTGATGTCAGAGACTGATAGATAGCTACTGGTAGATGTTGCAGAGATAAATAAAAACATGATTAGATATGGATATGTGAACATTTATTAATAAAGTTAATAATAAAAATATTTTATTTAATATGAATTAAATATTAAATAAATATTAAACTTTTTCTCATGACTGTATTTTAGTGATGCTGAGTGCCTGTGAAATCTAACTATCCCAGTTTGAAACACACAACAGAAACACATCTGTTGCTCAGATACTTTCTGTGCTAGATTTTTCCTGCTTCCAACACATCAGCTTCAAGAACTGACTTGGTTCAAGAACATGATTGTTGCCTAATATATCCCACCTTTACAGTTGCCGTTGTAACTACATCAAATAATCAATGTTGTTCCCTTCAACTATCAATGGTTTTAATGGTTTGTTGTGGCTAATCACTGTACATGTATATGCATATATACTGTATATATGAAATATTTGTTATCCAAAGATTTTTTAAGTAGCTTTTTATATAAATGGTCATTGTATGACATTTTCATGAGGGGACCTCAATAAATGGTCTAAATAACTTTGATTGTTTTTATATTTGATTATTATTATTAAAATGCAAAATGTAAAAATTAAAATGTTATCACATCCGGTCAAGCTATCATTTGGAGATGTTTATTATGATGATTTATGATGATATGTTAAGATATGATAGATGATATGTTACAGCACCTGTTACAATTATTGGCACCCCTGATTAATATGTGTTCTTAGGCTTCTAATAAATAATTTTTCCCCGAAAGACAAAAACAAGAAATATCAAACCATTAATTGAAGTACATTTATTCATTTGAAAAAAAAAATACAGAAATAGATTTTTTACATTTTGTGCCACAATTATTGGCACCCCTAACAATATAGGAAACTATAATTAGTAATGAATGACTTTCTGTTTCCCTGGGGTGTAAATATAACATGACACAGAGTCAAGTAAAAAACTCTCCAATGCTCACTGTTACAGGGTTATTTTATAAAGTCTCCATGACAACCATAAGATGCCGTCTCCATATCAACAAGCTGTTTGGGAGACATGCAAGAAAAAAGCCTTTTCTCACCTACAATCACAATAACATAAACATGTGGAGTTTTCTAAGTGGTACTGAGACTTCACTGTGTGCTTTGGTCAGATGAGACAAAAATGTAGCTTTTTGGCAACAAACATTTTAAGCAGGTCTGGTGTAAATCCAAGATGATGCATGCAGAAAAGTACCTCTGTGCCCACTGTGAAGTATGGGTCTGTGATGCTTTGGGGCGGTTTCTCTTCCACAGGCCCTGGGAACCTTGTTTGGGTACATGGCATCATGAACCCGTTGAAATACCAAGACATTTTAAATCTAAATCTGGTGGTGCCAGAAAGCTGAAGATGGGTTTAGGGTTCAGTAGACCCTAAACATATGGGAAAATCTACAGAATAAATGGCTCAGCAAACACAAAATAAAGTTCCTCCCATAGCCATCTCAGTCCCCACACATCAACCCCATTGAGCTGAAGAAGAGAGAGAAGGGAGAACCCAGGAATCTCTATATGTGTATTCTCCAACCTTGTGAAATGTTATAGGAGAAGATTAAATGCTGTCTTGTTGGCAAAAGGGGGTTGTAACAGCAATTAATTTATTAGAATCTTAAGAACACATCTTAGTCTTTACCAGGGGTGCAAATAATTGTGGAGGGCACTGTAAGTCTATTACAGCATAAATGGGTGAAAGGAAAATAACTATACATCCTATACATACAACTATACATACATGACTTTGACAGAAACCGATTCTGCAAGTTGTCTCACTTAAAAAGACGAGAGAGGTCTGTAATGTTCATCATAGGTTCACTTCAACTGTGAGAGACAGAATGTAACAAAAAATCCAGCATTGTATGATTTTTAAAGAATGTATTTGTATAATGGTGCATAATAGCTGGTATTTTGGCCCATTCTTCCATGCAGATCTTCTCAGGAGCTGTGATGTTTTGGGGCTGTCACTGGGCAACATGAACTTTCAACTCCCTCCACAGATTCTCTATTGGATTGAGGTCCAGAGACTGTCTAGGCCACTCCAGAACCTCAAAATGCTTTTTACGTAGTCACTCCTTTGTTGCCTGGATGGTGTGTTGGGGATCATTGTCATGCTGGAAGATCCAGCCACGTTTAATCTTCAATGCTCTCACTGATGGAAGTACAATACATGGCCCCATTCATCCTTTTCTTAATACAGATCAGTCGTACTGTCCCCTTTGCAGAAAGCAGCCCAAAAGCAAAATATTTCCACCCCCATGCTTCACAGTGGGTGTGGTGTTCTTGGGTTGCAACTCAACGTTCTTTCTCCTCCAACACGGTGAGTGGCGTTTATATTAAAGAGTTCCATTTTGGTCTCATCTGACCACATAACATTCAGATGATCTCTTGTAAACTTTAGACGGGCCTGCACATGTGCTGGCTTAAGCAGGAGGACCTTTTGAGTGATGCAGGATTTTAATCCATGACTACATATTGTGTTACTAATAGTAACCTTTGTTACTATGGTCCCAGCTGCCTTCAGGTCATTAACCAGTTCCCCCTGTGTAGTTCTGGGCTGTTTGCTCACCATTCTCAGGATCATTTGTACCCCACAATGTGAGATCTTGAATGGAGCCCCAGGTCGAGGGAGTCTGTCTGTGATCTTGTATTTATTCCATATTCTAATAATTGCTCCAACAGTTGTTCTCTTCTCACCAAGCTGCTGCATATTGGAAACTGGCTCATCCTAGTTTTGTGCAGGTGTACTATCTTGTCCCTGGTGTCGTTAGGCAGCTCTCTAGTCTTTGCCATTGTGGAGGTTGGAGTCTGACTGTTTAAAGGTGTGGACAGGTGTCTTTTATACAGATAACGAGTTCAAACAGGTGCAGTAATACAGGTAAAGAGTGGAGTATGGAAGAGCTTCTTTAAAAAAAAGAACTTGCCGAATCGGTGGCTGCCAAATACTGTTTGCCCCACTGTATATAAATATATATTTAAAAAAATTCTAGTTCTGTAACTTCTGTGAAACACTTTTCTGAGCAGATAAGTTCAGATAGTGTGACAACATCTACAGTATATTTAAGTATTAAATATCCTTCCTCAAACTAGAAGTGTAATGATGGTGTTCTGTGATGCTATTTATTGTTACTTATTCTCACACCCCTGCAGAGAGGAAACATGAAAAGAAGTGCAGTGGTGCATGTATTTTAAAACCCCACCAGTACATTGCTGACCCAAATGCATTTCTCTGAAATGTTCTGTCCTGTCACCTCCCATCCCTCCTGCTCTGATCTCCCCTCCTCTTTCTCTCTCCACTCTTTCAGTTCCCACACCGCCAGGCTGACATAGATGCTAGTCTATGGGGTGTTTGCACTGACTCACTGACCTACATACAGCGCACAGCTCTTTACAGGTCATTTACTGCTGACATGCACATGAAGATTTAACAAAGATAAGTTCATATAGATCATCCTGGTAGTGCATTTGAAGTCTTTAGCTAACTTTAATACAAATCAATAAAAACAGGTATTTGGTGTTCTGATTGCATTTTATCAGAAATTATTACATCAAATGTTTGCAGATTTACAGATATCTAACTATTCCTCCTGCTCAAGGCATATTGCATTCCATCTGGTGTTTTAGCATGGTTAGCTGATCTATTATTAGCATTAGCTGATTCTTTGGAAAGATTTTCACCAGTTACTGACCATAGGCTGGAACAACGGAGCCTAGTTTTTGGAAACTGACAGGATGGTAATCTTTAGTGAAACTGGTTTTTCCCCAAAGTTTATTATTTTTTTGCTGTTAAAAAGGCAGTGGAGGCCTAGTGGTTAGGACTTTGCCCCTGGGATCAGAAGGTCGCCGGTTCAAGTCCCAGCCCAGACACCACTGAGGAACCCTTGAGCAAGGTACCGTACCCACTTCACTGCTCCCTGGGCGGCTCTGATGATGGCAGCCCACTGCTCCACGTGTGATGGGTTAAATGCAGAGAATAAATTTCCCAAATAAACTATAACGGACTATAAGGGATAATAAAATAAATCAATAAATAAATGTGTAACCAGAACTACAAAGCAGTTCAAACAGGAGAAGCCATCTGTAGTAGACAAAACCTCCTAACAATACAGATTGAAGTGAGAAACACTCTACTCTTGACACACTGGACATTGTTCATTTAGATTACATTTATAGGTTTCTTTCTTCTTTTTTAAACTCTTAAAACTATGAAACGCTAGCATATTTATAAATAGTGCATGATGAGTAGTTAGCTTGTTTTAGTATGAGCACCAGATGTAATGCAAAGCAAATTCATACTCTTCGTGGTCCAGTTACAACTGTTACATGTAAAACTGTGCCATGACCTTGTACACAAGGCTGTGGTTTTATCTGAATCTTCTCACTGACATCAAAGGAAGTTCTGGAATTATCTGGAGCTCACAGACCCAAAGATACATTTTTAACATTCTGTTTTGCTCAAGAGATAAGGCATAGCATAATGGATAATGAATGCTTACAAAGTCATAAAAAAATCCTTTGTAGCACTGGCAAGTTTGTGCATGAGTTTAAGCCGTGCAGACTTAATAAAATTGCAGAGCAATGACTAACTAGCTACTACATAGACACTCATCAAACAACCATACATTAGGATGAAGAAATTCTCTGTTGGTAGTGAAACAAGATGTTAACCCTCCCACCTGCCACCAAGGTCAAATCCCTGTTCAAAAGCAAAATGGAGAACGTAGGCATTGCATCCTCTTAAGAAAGAAAGTGAAAAAATTTTTGCAACTGAAGAAAACCTTGCTCACAATTACATGTTAAACAGAAATAACAGCCACAAAAAATAAGTATGGGAGGTAAGCATCTATATTAAGGAGGAACTGTAACACTATGGAGATCAACCATAGCTCTAGCCCAGTGGCCTAAGGAGTTCCTGCAACATATTTGACCTCTTTGCTTGGGATAGCAGCAGTAGGAACCACGTGTCAGTTCACCACTGTGTCACTTGTAAAGACCGTATAGAGGAGGTAACATAGAAGCAAACGTTCTGGGCCACATTGCCCACCATAACCAGGCTTAAGGCTTGAAAGGTTTTGACAGAAGAAACATATCAGCACAGTGTCCTGGCAGGAAATATCTTAGTGCCACATGAGCAGTGTGTTACACTAAACTTGACACATGCTATAGCAGAAGTTGTGTCGTCCAGGTTGTAGGGGATAAATGACAATGTTTAAACAGTGTTTATGCAGTAAATGTTTTATTTTTTAGCTTGTTTAAGCTGGCTATCAAAGTTAAATTAGTTACTTGCTCTACATGGATGCCGCCATGTTGGATAACGCACAGTTCTTGTGTGATTTCACAGCATACTCACCTGCGCATTCACCTTCAATATGTGCTTATTCTCAGCAGGCACAATGAAACTGGAGAACAGCTAAGGGGTTAGTTAGCGCTGGACCATTGACCAGTCTCAAACCTCTAGGTCCTAAGAAGGCAAAGTGAGGGAACTGTGTATTGTTGGGCAAAAGGTGTGTGACATGACATAGAGCATAGAATAATAATTGTCACTTTTATTTCTTATTTGTTATTCCTGCACTTTGTATTTTTTCTGTTTTCTTTAAATCTGTATAACAAATTACATTGACTATAGATAAATAAAGGTTATTATTATTAAATGCAGCATAATATTTTGCAAAACTGAGTCATGTGAAGGCTCTGAATTATGGGAACTGGGAAAAACTGCTGACAGCAGAACCCAGAATTGAAATAAATGCCATAAAGCCCAACACAGCCTGGTGTTTAAATACCCAATTCAGCTTTAGTTTAGTGGGTGTGTTAGAGTAAGGAAATCCTCAGATTGTGTTGGACTGTGTCTATTCAGGACAAGAGCTGAGCACTTTAAAGGTTGATCACCTGTATTTGCTGTATGAAAAATAATATAAAATGACACAATCACATACAAATTTCATTCATGTGTGCTCCTTTGCAAGAAAAGCATAGTTCTTAATAGCAATGAAGGTGTCACTCTTTAATCACTGGACTAGATGCTGAGGAGGTGAAGACTGACAATGTTTTGGCACAGGATATGAGCTGAGGGGGCAGGGGTCTCTCTCTCTCTCTCTCTCTCTCTCTCTCTCTCTCTCTCTCTCTCTCTCTCTCTCTCTCTCTCTCTCTCT